>JAULUF010000050.1:13835000-14242500 GCA_031834385.1 Semotilus atromaculatus | reverse complement strand
AATCCCCATATGAATCTCAACAATGGTGACATGCTTTATGCCGCAAATCATTCTGGGAGGCACCATAGTATACAACTCATGGCTCCCAGCATGCATTGCAGCAGGAAGCATGTCACCATTGTTGAGATTCATACACTGATTCTTGATGTCTGTTGTTTAAAAAAAATATATATATATTATCAAAAAAATTCTGCAATGTATATCAAATATTTTAATTCAGGATGTCTGATCTGTGTCAAAAAAATTATAGTTATTAATAGCAACTTTTGTCAGGGATAAGATTAGTGAATCATTCAACTTTATAATAATGAAAACTATAACACCTGAACGATTAGTAATTTTGGCTTCCTTTGTAACACATTATGTGCTTTGGTTAACATTGTAACAAAGACCAAAATTGCACTTAAAATGATAAGAGTCAAACTTCCCAACTGAATGAAATACTGATCACCATAATGGTGACCAAAATAAAAAACCATCGACATCTAAACCTTTGTCCAAAGACATATAACAGAAATAAAGTCAGTCTGGTTAGTAATAAGTGAAGCTAGTAATGCTGTTTGTGGAGTTGTTTAATCCTCCTCTGCTGAGATCTTCATACACTCAAAAAAATGATATGTTGGCTTTACTTAACTTTTCTTTGTAAACAGGTTCCACCGGTTCCACATAACTATGTTTCGTTAAACAAACATAATATGTTCATGTAACTTCAACAACATGGAATTTGGTCATTTTAAGCGACCCAATTAAACTCTGAGCTAAGGAGTTAATTAAGTGATTTATTGAGTGATGATTGCGCATTATTGAAGACACCTGATGTTAACAAGCAGAATCACTGAAGGAGAAAACCGGAATGTTTAAGTCACCATTATGGAGATAAGTGTGTGTTTTAGTTGGGCTCTTGACCCTTAAATCATTAACTTTAGAGTTTGTTTGGCTGCTGTACGTGAGTTATAACAGCTGGATGAACAATGAACAAAGGTGATCTGATGGTGTTGGTTGTGTTTTAACATAATCATTGTTTCGCAATCATTTGACCTGAGTCACTGAACTTATATTAAACCCAGTTTCGGAGTTAAGTTTACCTTATGGATTATAGCAGCACTGTC
Organism: Semotilus atromaculatus; assembly: GCA_031834385.1. Taxonomy (NCBI): domain Eukaryota; kingdom Metazoa; phylum Chordata; class Actinopteri; order Cypriniformes; family Leuciscidae; genus Semotilus; species Semotilus atromaculatus. The sequence continues at coordinate 14,241,391 of JAULUF010000050.1, read as the reverse complement.
ATTGTAGAGCATACTTTTTTGAGCCTTTTTAATGAAATTCAAATGATCAAATAAATACATAAAAAAGAAACTTCTTAAGAAATATCTTGAGTAGCCACACACAGACATCAAGAATCAGCCTGTGAATCTCAACAATGGTGACAATTATAAAGCATGTTGCAGTGCATTCTGGGTGCCACCAATCAAAACTCATTTATGGCTCCCATCATGCACTGCTGCATGAATAAATAATGAGCTTATGATCTGTTTGTCACCATTGCTGAGATTCACAGGCTGTTTCTTGATGTCTGTGTGTGCCTACACAAAATATTTTTTAAGAAGTTTCTTTTTTATTTATTGATTTGATCATTTAAGTTTCATTGAAAAGGCTAAAAATAGTATGCTCTACAATGACAGTGCTGCTATAATCCGTAAGGTAAACTTAGAAATTTGGTTTAATATAAGATCAGTGATTCAGGTCAAATAATTGTGAAATAATGATGATGTTAAAACACAACCAACACCATCAGAACACCTTTGTTCATTGTTCATCCGGCTGTTATAACTCACGTACAGCAGCCAAACAAACTCTAAAGTTAATGAGTTAAGGGTCAAGAGCCCAACTAAAACACACACTTATCTCCATAATGGTGACTTAAACATTCCGGTTTTCTCCTTCAGTGAGTCTGCTTGTTAACATCAGGTGTCTTCAATAATGCGCAATCATCACTCAATTATTCACTTAATTAACTCATTAGCTCAGAGTTTAATTGGGTCGCTTAAAATGACCAAATTCCATGATGTTGAAGTTACATGAACATATTATGTTTGTTTAACGAAACATAGTTATGTGGAACCGGTGGAACCTGTTTACAAAAGAAAGTTAAGTAAAGCCAACATATCATTTTTTTTAGTGTAGATTTAATGTCTCCCTTTCTCTTAAGTGGATTTAATCTAAGGCTGAGACTAATAGTCAGTTGTAGTTCTTGTGTTTCTCTTTCCTTCAGTGATTCTGCTTGTTAACAGCAGGTGTTCATCACTAATGCTCAATCAACACTTAATTAATCACTTAATTATCTAATTAACTTTAACACTGCTTCAGTGTTACTTTAACACTCTGTAGAGTGGGACCATATTTGATCCGAGCAGTGTTGATTTAACACTGGGGATTTTACTGTGCACCTGGCTGGAAGATATCAATACTTTTATGACTTTTGGGACATTTACACATAAGTGGGCAGTGGAATGGGGGGAAAACGCAAGGTCTTGAGAGACGTGTTTTTAAAAGCTGAACCTCTTTTCAATTTGAGCGCCGCGTTTTTAGGACGCCGTGTCATGCGCGAGACGCGAGCGCGACGTCCGTCTAGTGCGCGTTTGCCTAGAAACGCAATTAAAAAGCGCGTTCTGTATGAACGGACCCTTATGGAAAAACAAAACTGCTTGAAAATATGGTGAACACAGATTTCCAGATAAAGCGTTCTTTAACAGATTTGGAAAGGTGTGCTGCCTGTATTATCATTCCTCCGTCTATTTGAAATCCACGGATCACCCTTTTGTGTTGCTGCTTGTTCATACACAAAAATACAAATGAATAATACAAATGAATAAAAGACTATCTATTATGGAAGCCCATCTCATATACTGATAATTTATCATTATTGTTATTCACTGCAGAGCGTGCCATGTTTGCTGTGATGCATTTACACGGCTTTGACCAGCGGATGTCGCTAGCGTGGCACTCCCTTCTGCTCCACTGCTGTGCGCATGCGTAGAAGTGCGAAAAATAAGTCATTATTACGAGAAAGTTTCTCATTATTACGAGATGTTAAGTCATTATTACGAGAAAGTTTCTCATTATTATGAGATGTTAAGTCATTATTACGAGAAAGTTTCTCATTATTATGAGATGTTAATTCATTATTATGAGAACGTTTCTCATTATTACGAGATGCTAAGTCATAATTACGAGAACGTTTCTCATTATTACGAGATGTTAAGTCATTATTACGAGAAAGTTTCTCATTATTATGAGATGTTAAGTCATTATTATGAGAAATGTTCTCATTATTACGAGATGCTAAGTCATTATTACGAGAAAGTTTCTCATTATTATGAGATACTTAAGTCATAATTATGAGAAACTTTCTCAATATAATGAGATATTAAGTCATAATTATGAGAAACTTTCTCATTATAATGAGATACTAAGTCATTATTATGAGAAACTTTCTCAATATAATGAGATATTAAGTCATTATTATGAGAAACTTTCTCATTATTATGACTTACAGAATTATATTTTTTTACTCAACGTGGCGGAAACGGGCTTCCATAATTTTTTAATAATAACGCAGGTTAAAATACGGGAGATTTACGGGAAAATACTAATACGGGAGGACGGCGGGAAAGAAGGGTAAAATACGTGACTTTCCCGGCCAAAACGGGATACTTGACAGGTATGTTAAACATGAGGCAGCTCATGAGTGAGGGAGAGCCCACTGAGTATCAGTTAAACTGGCTGACAGTAAACACATAGTCTAGGCCTTCATTGTGGTGTGGACATTTTCAGATTTATGCTGGATTAATAGATTTATTTATTTTTTTGACAAATGAAACCATATTTTTTTGCGTTTTCATTTTTAAAGACACAGAAGTGTGTAATTTGTTTTACATACCTTCAGAACAACCAAATCAAGCCCAGTTTGTTATGTGAATATAGATAGATAATGTAGAAAACTCACAAAATCTAATAGAGAACCATTTTTGTGTAAGGAAAAGTTTATTGGAAGGACCGATTAAGGAAGAAATTTAAGAAATTCTCAAGAGCTTTTCAAAAAGTGCACATCTTATGAACATTAATACAAACTTCTTAGATTTTTTTTTTTTTTTTTACATATTGAGAACTTAACTTTTTCTTATGTAAGGCTGGAAATTGGAAGAACTGGTTAAAGAATGACCACTGGTCTATGAAACAAAGAATCTTGTGGGGAAATTAACATCTCGTCCCCTTGGAATTATAAGGTTCTATCTGACATTTTTGTCAAAATTGAGTTATTCACATATTCTTATTCTGTGACAACTTATTTACACTATGTGATGTGTTTTGTACATTTAGGGTCCCTGTTATTTTTATGTTTGAAAGAAACTTGTTCCCCATACACATTTTCCTATATGTAATGCCTCCCCCTCTTCCTTTGGGACAAGTCTCACTTCATCTGCATTCTCTCCCTCTCTCTCTCTCAGTAACACTTAACTCACATAAGAATATGGTTTTAATGTGAATGATGATCATTAAGGAATGTGTTTAATATCATTTTAAAGGTCTCAGGGTGACTGGTACAACTGTCTCATTACGAAATAAGTAAAACAAAAGCTAATAAGGCTTTTTTTAGAAGTTTAGAAGATAATTGACACAAAGGAAGGTGGACTAGGCAAATGGTCTTTCTCCCTCACCCCAAGAGGTGTAACTTCTTCATGCAAATTAGCATGTTTACATGTGAAAACATTCTGGCTATTTAATGGACTGCAGTGAGAAATTCGGGGCCCTTTTCTGTACCTCAGATTGGCCCATATATATATATATATATATATATATATGTATGTATTTTATGTACTCTTATACGAGTAACAATTCCCAGCCAGCACATGTGGGGCCCACATGGGTTTGACCTGGGCTATCTAACTGGGCCCCAGCCAGTTTTGTCCACGGTTTCCATGTAGGCCCCACATGGGTTTGCCCAGATGAAATGAACACTGCTCGGTGTGCACACTACAGGCTGTTAAATGTAACACTGATCAGTGTTGGAGTTAATGAGATAATTAATTGATTGAAGAATGATAGAGCATTATTGATGAACACCTGCTGTTAACAAGCAGAATCACTGAAGCAAAGAGAAACACAAGAACTACTTTTAGCCACAGCCTTAGATGAAATTAGCTGGGGCCAGTTGTTCAAAACATTTAATCTGGATCAAAATGATCCGGATTTGGAAATCCCATTTTTTCCTATCCAGGATCAGGTAATCCGTCTTACTTTTATGCCGGTTTTTCAAAGCAACATTGGACTGGATCACCCTGATCCAGATACACAGTTTTCAAGATTACCAAATCCAGATTACCATTGCTCTAAATGGGACAACATATCACAATGTGGCCTACCAGCTATGTAAAGAACAGATAGAAGAGCCAACCTGGGATCACTGTAAGTGTTTCTTATTTTGAGACAAAACACAAAAATAACATAAACATCCACTTCTAATTATAATTTATTTTATGACCCACATCTGAACCACAATAAAATAAACAACAAACATACATTAACAAATACATTGTGGACATTTTGAAAACGTCTTAAAAAAAAAATGAAGGGATGTTCTACTTATTATAAGTAACTTTTCAACTACATGTCAACTAACTCTCATTAGAGTATTAGTATATTATAGTAGACTGTCAGTAGACTGTTAGGTTATGGTTAGGTGTTAGGGTTCGGGTTAGGAGAATAAGTTGACTTGTAGTCACCAAGTTTCTTATAGTCAGTTGAATGTCTTTTGGGGGACCAACAAAATAAAGTGTTAGCAGATATTAAGCTGTGAGGGGGAAATAACAGAGCAGGAGTTATTGGAGGCTATCAACTCATTTTCACCAGGGAAATCGCCTGGCATTGATGGTATTCCAATTAAAATTTATAAGACTTATTTTTACTTTACTATACTGAATAGCTTAATTGTTAGCCTATGTCATCTTTATCACTGTTACAACGGTTACACAAGTCAAGTGCAAAATATAAATAAAAGTATATACACTAAATGATACAAATGTATTATTTGACCAATTTTAAAGTTTTACTACATTTTCTTCCTGAAATCCACCTTGAAATCCTACCCCCTGTTGGGATCAGGATAATCCTGTTTTTTTGGATCAAAGTTATCCAAATCCCACTGACAAGTTTTGAACAACACAAACTGAAGGTTTGATCCAGATTAAAACTAGGATTGGATTCCCTGATCTAATCTGATTTCAGATTACTTCTTTCCCTTTTGAACAACCCATTTTCAAGATTTGATCCAATCCGATAACCAAAATCCGATCAGCTTACCTTTGAACAACTGGCCCCTGAAGATAAAATACACTCAATCTCTCAGGATCTGATTAAACAACTCCACAAACAGCATTACCAGCTTTATTACTAACCAGACTGACTTTATTTCTGTCAGACGTCTACAGAAGTTCTTATTGAGAAATAACAGAGGTTAAGATGTTGATGATTTATTGAAAATAATAGTTTGGTTTAATGCCACCATTTTGGTGCTCAGCGTTTGCTTTAGTTGGGCTCTTGATTTTTTAACATTTGTTTTTATCTACTCAGTTGTACCTGATTATGTTGATAACAGCAACAAAAAATACAATCAGATGCAATAAACTGATTGGTGATAATAATATAATCATCATGAAGTGGTTTGAATCACTAATATTGAGTGTGAGTTTTGTGTGCGAGATTTGTTATGCAGTTTGTTTCAGTTGTGATTCTACAGCAAGTATGTAGAAAATTTTATCAGAAACTCAATTGATTTTTAAAACATAATTTACACATTTTGTAAATTTTGTAGATTCATATGCTGATTCTTGATGTGTGTAAGAACCACAAATCCAAAATATGTAAATGATGTTTTAAAAATCATTTGATGTTCTGATAAAAATGTGCTAGATGATTTGCTGTAGAATTACAACAATAAAACAAAATGAATAACATATCACTCATATAAAATTCACACACAATATTAGTGAGTTAAGCCATTTCATGATAATTATATTATTATCATCAATCAGCTTATAGTATCTTATTGCGTTTTCATTTGCTGTTATTAACATAACAATCAGACACAACTGAGCATCAGAAAAATCAAGAGCCCAACTAAAGCAAACGCTGAGCACCATAATGGTGTCATTAAACCAAACTATTATTTTCAATAAATCATCAACATCTAAACCTCTGTTAATTCTCAATAAGAACTTCTGTAGACGTCTGACAGAAATAAAGTCATCCTGGTTAGTAATAAGTGAAGCTGGTAATGCTGTTTATGGAGTTGTTTAATCAGATCTTGAGAGATTTAATGTATTTTATCTTCAGCTGATTTCATCTAAGGCTGTGGCTAAAAGTAGTTATTGTGTTTCTCTTTTCTTCAGTGATTCTGCTTGTTAACAGCAGGTGTTCATCAATAATGCTCTATCATTATTCAATCAATTAATTATCTCATTAACTCCAACACTGATCAGTGTTACATTTAACAGCCTGTAGTGTGCACACTGAGCAGTGTTCATTTCATCTGGGCAAACCCATGTGGGGCCTACATGGAAACCGTGGACAAAACTGGCTGGGGCCCAGTTAGATAGCCCAGGTCAAACCCATGTGGGCCCCACATGGCTCTGCTGGCTGGGTTAAATCACTTTTACTAGCTCTCCTCATAACCTTTGTGACCTTTCCCAGAATATTCAGGGCACCTTGATATATTTATAGCAGCATAAGCATGCATATTTCATTGAAGCAGAAGTCACATTTGACAAAAATAATCAAGTTTCCATCTTTCCAAAGACTTTTCAGAGTACTTCTATATTGACCCTTATTATTACAACCAACTCCCCTCATTTCAGATTCAGTTTTTTTTTCTTCCACAGTATACTTACAGTACTTAAACATGCATACATGATTGGCTGTTTAGATGTTAGATGCTCAGATATTCAAATACTGTCAGTAACAGATGTATAGCTGCAGGCTAAATGAAGTAGAATCCCAGAGCATCAATTTCATCTCCGCTTCTCCCCGTAATGCCGCAACACTTTCCAGACTTCACATCAACCTTGACAGGCTGACCCAGCTGCGAACACTTGACAGATAATGTTGTTATCTGTCCATTACTTTTGGCAACCAAAAACTCCAAACCTCCACATCTGTTCTGGGCCTTATTTGGCCACAGAGTTGCAGTGACAATTTTATCATTGTTGTCAAATAGAAACTCCTGTTGGGCACATCCTGGTCGATTGCCAACTTCAATCATGTGGCCACAGTTGAAGATCACCTTGATTGTTCTCAGTGTTTCCTAAAAAGCACATATGTATTTTATGTGAATAATTAAATGAAAATAAGGCAGAAAATGGCAGGAATCAAATATGAGATAATAGAATGAAAACAATATTCACACACTTGATTGTAAGTGAAGTGGATCCTCTTAAAATTCCTGCTGGAAGGAGACTTAAAGAAGAATTCATCACCTCCTCTCCCACCCACAATCACAGGTTGTGCTGAGAAAGGAACTAAGAAAAAAAAATGGGCTGGGCGATATATCGCATCACATTGTTATGCGCATCTCGTTAGTAAAGCCGGTTCCTTGATTAGTAGTAAATCGCCTTCACCTGCTATCAGATGGCATTTACTACAAGGAGCCGTAGTTAACTGACAAGCTGAGCCATATCGCATTAATATCGCGGACGTATCGCCAGCAATAATTAATGCGATATGGCTCAGCTTGTCAGTTAACTACGGCTCTTTGTACACAGCAAAAACTCCAGTGTTAAATTAACACTCCTGGGAGTGTATATGAGTCCACACTCAAGTAGGGCTGCACGATTAATCGCACGATGTTGTTATGCGCATCTAATCAGTAAAGCCGGTTCCTTGATTAGTAGTAAATCACCTTCACCTGCTTTCAGATGGAGCGGCATTTACTACAAAGAGCCGTAGTTAACTGACAAGCTGAGCCAAATTTTAGCTGGGCCTCGATTTTAACGCGATTTGGCTCAGCTTGTCAGTTAACTACGGCTCTTTGTACACAGCAAAAACTCAGTGTTAAATGAACACACCTGGGAGTGTATATGAGTCCACACTCAAGAGTGTTAAAGTTAATGAGATAATTAAGTGATTATTTGAGTGATGATTGAGCATTATTGAAGACACCTAAAGCAGAATCACTGAAGGAGAAAACCGGAATTTCAGGTCACCATTATGGAGATGAGTGTTTGCTTTAGTTGGGCTCTTGACCCTTATATTATTAACATTAGATTTTGTTCAGCTGTTGTATCTGAGTTATACCTGCCAGATGAACAAAGAAAAAAAAAAAATCTAATAGTGTTGGTTATATTATGACATTCATCATTTGAACTAATTGTTTGTGATTTATGCTGTTGGTTACAGCATAACTGAGATACTGCATAAATATCCAGAATTTGAGATATAATATAAAGATTTTCTTAAAAGTTGTAAACAAAAAAAAAATCTTTCTTTTAGGCACACACAGATATCAAGATTCAGTCAATGCATCTCAACAATGGTGACGAGCAGAATATTCAATTAGGAAAAGTAAATTACATAGACAATTCAGATCATAATTTATTCATACCGCAATGCATGATGGGAGCCATTAATGAGTTGTGATTGGTGGCAACAAGGATTATTATTGTCACCACGGTTGAGATTCACAGGCTGATTATTGATGTCTGTGTTTCTAAATAAATCGATTTGTAAGTGATTTGATCAGAACAATTTTTATTAAATGTTTTGGATTATAAGAAAAATTCAAGTGTCATATGCTGTAGATTAGAGAACCACTAAACTGTTGCTATCAAGTTAAACCAGATCATCTGAATGAGTTTCATTTTTCAGATCACAGCATGATTATGTCAAAACATAACCAACACTATCAGATCACACTTGTCTTTGTTCATTTGACTGTAATAAATCAATAACAGCAGACAAACAAAAATTTTAACTTAAAGTATAAGGATCAAGAGCCCAACTAAAGCAAACACTGATCGCCATAACGGTGGCTTACAATTTGTGATTTTCTATTTCAGTGATTCTGCTTGTTAACATCAGGTGTCTTCAATAATGCTCAATCATCACTAAATTAATCACTTAATTATCTCATTAACTTTAACACTCTTGAGTGTTAATTTAACACTCATATCTGCATCATATAGTCCATCTGAAAGCAGGTGAAGGTGATTTACTACTAATCAAGGAACCGGCTTTACTGATTAGATGCGCATAACAACATCGTGCGATTAATCGTGCAGCCCTACACTCAAGGGCCCGGTTTTTCAAAAGTAATCCAATAGGATTTTGGATAACGGATTGGATAAAATCTTGAAAATGGGTTTTTCAAAAGAAAAAACGGATTACATAATCGGATTAGATCACGTAATCCAATCTTGGTTTTGATCCGGATCAAACCTTTAGTTTGGGTTTTTCAGACCTTTTTTGTTGGATTTGGATCACTTTGATCCAAAAAATCTGGATTAAACTGATCCCATCAGAAGGGTGGATTCAGCGTGGATTTCATGCCCAAAATGTAATGAAAACTTAAAAAATGTATCAAATAATACTATATTTGGACCATGCAGTATCTTACAAGATATCCTATTTATTCATAAGGTTTTCATTTTAATTGTTCATCCGTCAGGCTACAGTGATTAGGTAGGCTTTAACGTATTCAGCCTTTCAGGCCTACAGCAAAGTAGAAAGAGTTTGGCTTCATAAAATAATCCCCCAAACAGCTGTCAAAATTGACCAAAAACAATAAATTTTATTCTGTCACTAATTGATATATATTCATCACAATCGAAAATATATATATTTTTAAGAATATTTATTAGTGATGCATGCAATGATTACAGAATAACCAAAAAAATGCAAAGAATGGCAATCACTGATTTTTTAAATCCAAAACATGGATTAAGTATTGACATTAAGTCTTTTTTTTAAATTCAATACATCTATATTTGAAACTTGTTATAAATATCCTCAATGTACAGAGCAGGCACAGGATTTAGACTACAACGTCGGTCAGACGTTGGATTTTGGTTGAAAATGAAAATCGCGTTGACGTCTAAATCCAACGTTTGTTTGACGTCAAGCTCCAACGGTGGGCAGTCGTAGAATTTTGGTTGGAGTAAACCAAACAAAAAGGTGAAATGCATGGCCGTACACTTATTACCATCTTAATTTAAAACTAACCAGATTTACTTTATTTAATTTCCGTTTGAATTAAATCATATTTTGTATTTTTAAGTCACCATGATGGTGGTTAGTGTTTGCTTTAGTTGTGCTCTTGACCCTTGAGTTCTAATTTAAAAATTTTGTCTGGCTGCTATAATTGTGTGTTTACAAAGCACAATGCTTGTAGCTAAAAAAGCCATGGGATCAGATGATGTTGGTTGTTTATTGATGATGATATCTTCGTGTAATTTCCTGAATCCCTGATCTTACTCAATGTCTAATGATCTGATTTTATAAGACTTGTGGTTTTAATAATGCTTAATTCAGAAATCATTTGATTCTGTAGCATATTTAGCATGTTGTTTATCAAATAATATACTTTTTAAAATACTACTTAGTGCACAAAAACCTTTAATCTATGGCATTACTTAGACGCACACAGACATCAAGAAACAGCATATGAATCTCAGCAATGGTGACAATCAAACAAAATATCCAGATAATCAGATCAACTCTGCATAAAAGCATAAAACAAGCTACAAAAAAACCATCTGCATAATTTATTAATGCCGCAGTGCATGCTGGGAGATATGGGTGAGTTTTGATTGGTGGTACCCAGCATGCAGGATTTCATTTATTGTCACCATTGTTGAGAGTCATACGCTAATTATTGATGTCTAAGTAATAATGTAGAGCAAAGAGTTTAATGCACTAAATGTTTTTACAATCCTTTATATTATTTGACATAACATTGCTCTCATATTGTAAAACAAAGTGGGTACTGTCATAAAACAACACAAGTAACATATAAGCAAAACTTTCAGGCAATTATGATGATGACTTAACCATCATTAAACAACCTACATCACCTGATCTAATTTTCTCTAGTCTTTTTGCCACAAAAAATGTGCTTTATAAAAACACACAGTTATAGCAGCCAGAGAAAATTTATATTAAAAAGTGAAGGGCCAAGAGTCCAACTAAAGCAAACACTAACCACTATAATGGTGACTTTAAAATACAACTATTGATTTAATTAAACCGGAAATGAAATAAAGTAAATCTGGTTAGTAATAAGTGAAGCTGGTAATGCTGTTTGAGTTGTTTACTCCTCCTCTGCTGAGATCTTCACAGATTTAATGTTCTGCCATACGTCACATATCTGGGCGGTGCTTATTCCAACCAAAATTCAACATCTGTCTGACGTTGGAGCTTGACGTCAAACAAACGTTGGGTTTAGACGTCAACCTGATTTTCATTTTCAACCAAAATATGACGTCTGACCAACGTTGGATTAGTTGGAGTCCAACGTCTTCCTGACGTCATATTGACGTACTGTGCCTGCTGGTTACTTGTTTTGTCAACTTGTTGCTCTTTACATATCTATAGTTCTACATTGTGATTTCCTATCCTGTTTGAGCACTGGTTATCCAGATTTGGTGATCCTGAAAAGTTCCTACACTCAAAAAAATGATATGTTGGCTTTACTTAACTTTCTTTTGTAAACAGGTTCCACCGGTTCCACATAACTATGTTTCGTTAAACAAACATAATATGTTCATGTAACTTCAACATCATGGAATTTGGTCATTTTAAGCAACCCAATTAAACTCTGAGCTAATGAGTTAATTAAGTGAATAATTGAGTGATGATTGAGCATTATTGAAGACACCTGATGTTAACAAGCAGAATCACTGAAGGAGAAAAACGGAACGTTTAAGTCACCATTATGGAGATAAGTGTGTGTTTTAGTTGGGCTCTTGACCATTAACTCATTAACTTTAGAGTTTGTTTGGCTGCTGTACGTGAGTTATAACAGCCGGATGAACAATGAACAAAGGTGATCTGATGGTGTTGGTTGTGTTTTAACATAATCATTATTTCACAATCATTTGACCTGAATCACTGAACTTATATTGAACCCAATTTCTTAATTTACCTTACGGATTATAGCAGCACTGTCATTGTAGAACATACTATTTTTAGCCTTTTCAATGAAATTTAAATGATTAAATCAATAAATAAAAAAGAAACTTCTTAAAAAAATATTTTGTGTAGGCACACACAGACATCAAGAATCAGCCTGTGAATCTCAGCAATGGTGACAAACAGATCATAAGCTCATTATTTATTCATGCAGCAATGCATGATGGGAGCCATGAATGAGTTTTGATTGGTGGCACCCAGAATGCACTGCAACATGCTTTATAATTGTCACCATTGTTGAGATTCACAGGCTGATTCTTGATGTCTGTGTGTGCCTACTCAAGATATTTTTTAAGAAGTTTCTTTTTTATGTATTGATTTGATCATTTGAACTTCATTAAAAAGGCTCAAAATAGTATGCTCTACAATGACAGTGCTGCTATAATCCGTAAGGTAAACTTAACTCAGAAATTGGGTTTATTATAAGTTCAGTGACTCAGGTCAAATGATTGTGAAACAATGATTATGTTACACACAACCAACACCATCAGATCACCTTTGTTCATTGTTCATCCGGCTGTTATAACTCACGTACAGCAGCCAAACAAATTCTTGAGTTAATGGTCAAGAGCCCAACTAAAACACACACTTATCTCCATAATGGTGACTTAAACATTCCGGTTTTCTCCTTCAGTGATTCTGCTTGTTTACATCGGGTGTCTTCAATAATGCGCAATCATCACTCAATAAATCACTTAATTAACTCATTAGCTCAGAGTTTAATTGGGTCGCTTAAAATGACCAAATTCCATGATGTTGAAGTTACATGAACATATTATGTTTGTTTAACAAAACATAGTTATGTGGAACCGGTGGAACCTGTTTACAAAGAAAAGTTAAGTAAAGCCAACATATCATTTTTTTGAGTGTATCCGGATCAGATTGATCCAATCCGATGTTGCTTTGAAAAACTGGCTCAAAAGTAAACTGGATTACGTGATCACGGATCGCAAAAAAAAGGATTACTAAATCCGGATCAATTTTATCCAGATTAAACCTTTTGAAAAACCGGGCCAAGAGTGTTAAAGTTAATGAGATAATTAAGTGATTAATTGAGTGATGATTGAGCATTATTGAAGACACCTAAAGCAGAATCACTGAAGGAGAAAATCTAAAATTGTAAGCCACCGTTATGGCGATCATTGTTTGCTTTAGTTGGGCTCTTGACCCTTATATTATTAACTTTAGATTTTGTTTGGTTGTTGTATCTGAGTTATAACTGCCAGATGAACAAAGAAAATGGTATTGGTTATAATACCACTTTATGTTTGTGATTTATGCGGTTGGTTACAGCATAACTGTGGTTCTGCATAAATATCCAGAATTTTACATCTAATATAAAGGAAATCTTAAAAGTTGTTTTAAAAAATGCCTTTCTTTTAGGCACACACAGACGTCAAGATTCAGTCAATGCATCTCAACTATGGTAACGAGCAGAATATTCAATTAGGAAAAGTAAATTACATAGACAATTCAGATCATAATTGATTCATACCGCAATGCATGATGGGAGCCATTAATGAGTTGTGATTGGTGGCAGCCACTGCAACATAGATTATTATTGTCACCATTGTTGAGATTCACAGGCTGATTATTGATGTCTGTGTTTCTAAGTAAATTAGTTTGAGAATATTTTGATGTTTCATTGTTCTGCAACCGATGTTTCAGAAAATACTCACCCTGGCAGGGGTTTTCAAAAATGTTCGGTTTCAGTGACCTGATACCGCGTTTCCGTGTGGGCGAACGGCCAAACCGCGTAAGAAATGTCACGGTTATAAAAATACCCGTGTCCGTGTGGACAAGGCCTTAATTTAACACTCACATCTGCATCATATCTTCCATCTGAAAGCAGGTGAAGGTGATTTACTACTAATCAAGGAACCGGCTTTACTGATGAGTTGCGCATAACAATGTCATGCGATATTATAAATATTTACTTGCAAAAGAACTTGCAAAATAGCAGGGTGTTCAAATATTTTTTTTCTTCACTATCTATATATGAAGAGTTCAGATGCAAAAGCCTCTAAGTGCCATTTGCAATTTTCTTCTAGAATGATGATTTTTATCAAGCTTGTATATTTAAGTTCAGTAATTTCACTTAAATGGCAATGAAGATTACCTATTAATTGTCATTTAAGTGAAATTACTGAACTTGAATACAAGCTTGATAAAAATGATCATTCTAGAAGAAAATTTCAAATGGCACTTAGAGGCTTTTGCATCTGAACTCTTCATATATATATATATATATATATATATATATATATATATATATATATATATATATATATATACTAATTGGCTTCATTTGCCAATTATTTGCTTCATTTGCCGTTTTGTTGGCTTCATCACAAATAAGCTGGTGTGTGGTGAGTGTTCTGGCACAATATGGCTGCCGAAATTTTGTACCACTAGTAAAAATTGTTCTGACAAGATTATGGGCTAGTTATGGATTATTATTTGGCTAAAATTTAGGCTGGACATGCACTGGTAAACCTAACAGTACTATGTACTCAATTAAATTGAGTTCACTGCACTCAAATAATACCAAAACTTGAAGTGGCTTGAATGACTGAAGCAGAACTCAAACTGAATGAGTTATAGAACCTTTCTAGATCCCAGAATGATAATTGAATAATAATTGTATAGGTAAGTTAATTAATCATCAATTAAGTGATGATTGATCATTAGTGATGAACACCTGCTGTTAACAAGCAGAATCACTGAAGGAAAGAGAAACACAAGAAATACAAGGTTTAAGGTCACCATGATGGAGATCAGCATTTGCTTTAGTTGGGCTCTTGACCCTTGATGTTTGAGTATAAATTTTTCTTCGTTTGTTGTAACTGAGTTTTTATGGAACATTTGTTAAGGCACAAAATTCAAGGAAAAGTATGGTTGGGTGATGATGGTCAGGGTTTGATGATGATAGTCATCACTTAATGTCTTGATTCACTGATATCATTCAGTGTCTAATCTCTGATTATATTATTAGATGTATTCAAAACTAAGATTCTACAACATAAGAACTTACTATGTTATGACTATAGATAGTATGAAGGATTTTGCAGGAAATGTAATTCATTACCAAAACTAATCAGATTTTAAAAACCTTTATGTTATCGTGCTGACTTACACAGACATCAAGAATCAGCATATGAATCTCAACAATGGTGACCATTAAAAACCGATTCATACTGCAATGCATGCTGAGTACTACCGTAATACAAAGCTTATCCATGGTTCCCAGCATGCATTGCACCATTAATAATTTTTTAATGGTCACCACTGTTGAGATTCATATGCTGATTCTTGATGTCTGTGTAAGTCAGCACGATATCATAGAGGTTTTTAAAATCTGATTGTAACAACAATGGGTCTTACAGCAGAATCACAGTTCTTTAATAATGAATAATACAAGTTATATATCACCGGTTTAATCAGAGATTATTCTCTAGATAAGATCAGAGAATCAAGACACCAAATGAAGATTCATCATTCCATAAATCATCATCAAAACACAACCACATGCTCATATTTTCTTTTGGCTTTTGGGCTTTAACAAATGTGCGTTATAAACACTTAGCTACAGCAGCCAAAGGAAAACCTAGTGTTATAAAGTCAAGGGTCAAGAGCCCAACTAAAGCAAACACTGACCACTATCATGGTGTCTTTAAATGAAACTAAATCATCTTCATCTAGACCTCTGTTCATTCACAATAACAACTTCTGTAGACGCATGATAAAACTCAAACTGGTTAGTAAAAAGTGAAGCTGGTAATGCTGTTTGTGGAGTTGATCAATCCTCCTCTGCTGAGATCTTCACAGATTTAAACATATTTTATCTTCAGTTGATTTCATCTAAGGCTGTGGTTGGAAGTCAGTTCTTGTGTTTCTCTTTCCTTCAGTGATTCTGCTTATTAACAACAGATGTTCATCACTAATGCTCAACAATCACTTAATTAATCACTCAACTGAAAAAAATCAGAGTACTCATAACTACTGTTTTTTATAAACTTAAATGAATTTATGTAATCGGTTTCCTCAAATGTAATGAGTTAGCTTAACTCATTGGATTTGAATTTGTGTGTGATATTGTGAGCTAGCAGTAACTGCAAGTGCTCTAAGTTCATTTAAAGTTTGTCATTTCACTGTTTTTACTCAATAAAGTGAAGTTTCAGCTTTATAAAGTATTTAAATGCAGTTTAAAGTTTAATTGTGTATTAAGAATTATTATTGTTTTAGTAACTCGATAAAAATAAGTTCAGAGTAGGGCTGCACGATTAATCGCACGATTTTTTTATGCGCATTTAATTAGTAAAGCCGGTTTCTTGATTAGTAGTAAATCACCTTCACCTGCTTTCAGATGGAGCGGCATTTACTACAAAGAGCCGTAGTTAACTGACAAGCTGAGCCAAATCGCGTTAAAATCGAGGCCTCGATTTTAACGCGATTTGGCTCAGCTTGTTAGTTAACTACGGCTCTTTGTACACAGCAAAAACTCAGTGTTAAATGAACACACCTGTGAGTGTATATGAGTCCACACTCAAGAGTGTTAAAGTTAATGAGATAATTAAGTGATTATTTGAGTGATGATTGAGCATTATTGAAGACAACTAAAGCAGAATCACTGAAGGAGAAAACCGGAATTTCAGGTCACCATTATGGAGATGAGTGTTTGCTTTAGTTGGGCTCTTGACCCTTACATTATTAACTTTAGAGTTTGTTCAGATGTTGTATCTGAGTTATACCTGCCAGATGAACAAAGAAAAAAAATGATCTAATGGTGTTGGTTATATTATGACATTCATCATTTGAACTAATTGTTTGTATTTATGATGTTGGTTACAGCATAACTGAGATTATGCATAAATATCCAGAATTTGAGATATAGTATAATGGATTTCTTAAAAGTTGTAAAAAAAATTTTTTTTAAAATCTTTCTTTTAGGCACACATAGATATCAAGATTCAGTCAATGCATCTCAACAATGGTGACGAGCAGAATATTCAATTAGGAAAAGTAAATTACATAGACAATTCAGATCATAATTTATTCATACCGCAATGCATGATGGGAGCCATTAATGAGTTGTGATTGGTGGCAACAAGGATTATTGTTGTCACCACGGTTGAGATTCACAGGCTGATTATTGATGTCTGTGTTTCTAAATAAATGCATTTGAAAGTGATTTGATCAGAACAATTTTAATTAAATGTTTTGGATTATAAGGAAAATTCATTTGTCATATGCTGTAGAACCACTAAACTGTTGCTATCAAGTTAAACAAGATCACCTGAACGAGTTTCATTTTTCAGATCACAGCATGATTATGTCAAAACATAACCAACACTATCAGATCACACTTGTCTTTGTTCATTTGACTGTAATAAATCAATAACAGCAGACAAACAAAATTTAAACTTAAAGTATAAGGATCAAGAGCCCAACTAAAGCAAACACTGATCGCCATAACGGTGGCTTACAATTTGTGTTTTTCTCCTTCAGTGATTCTGCTTGTTAACATCAGGTGTCTTCAATAATGCTCAATGATCACTAAATTAATCACTTAATTATCTCATTAACTTTAACACTCTTGAGTGTTAATTTAACACTCATATCTGCATCATATCGTCCATCTGAAAGCAGGTGAAGGTGATTTACTACTAATCAAGGAACCGGCTTTACTGATTAAATGCTCATAACAAAATCGTGCGATTAATCGTGCAGCCCTAGTTCAGAGTACTCATAACTATTGTTTTTTATAAACTTAAATTAATTTATGTAATCTGTTTCCCCAAATGAAATGAGTTAGCTGAACTTGTGTCACTCTGTATATGGGCCGAGAGTATCTTGTTGTGTGGACCGGAGCTGGGTCAGACAATTTCCGTAAAACCCAACAAGTTCAGATAACTCATTTCATTTGAGGCAACCGATTACATAAATTCCTTTAAGTTTATAAAAAACAATAGTTATGAGTACTCTGAACTTATTTTTATCGAGTTACTAAAACAGTAATAATTCTTAATACACAATTGAACTTTAAACTGCATTTAAATACTTTATAAAGCTGAAACTTCACTTTATTGAGTAAAAACAGTGAAATGACAAACTTTAAATGAACTTAGAGCACTTGCAGTTACTGCTAGCTCACAATATCACACACAAATTCAAATCCAATGAGTTAAGCTAACTCATTACATTTGAGGAAACCGATTACATAAATTCATTTAAGTTTATAAAAAACAATAGTTATGAGTACTCAGATTTTTTTTCAGTTGAGTGATTAATTAAGTGATTGTTGAGCATTAGTAATGAACACCTGTTGTTAATCAGCAGAATCACTGAAGGAAAGAGAAACACAAGGACTGACTTCCAACAACAGCCTTAGATGAAATCAACTGAAGATAAAATATGTTTAAATCTCTCAAGATCTCAGCAAAGGAGGATTGAACATCTCCACAAACAGCATTACCAGCTTCACTTCTTATGAACCAGTTTGAGTTTTATCATGCATCTACAGAAGTTGTTATTGTGAATGAACAGAGGTTTAGATGAAGATGATTTATTGAGTTTCACTCAAAGACACCATGGTTGTGGTCAGTGTTTGCTTTAGTTGGGCTCCTGACCCTTGACATTATAACACCAGGGCCCGGTTTTTCAAAAGGTTTAATCCGGATAAAATTGATCCGGATTTAGTAATCCTTTTTTTTGCGATCAGTGATCACGTAATCCAGCTTACTTTTGAGCCAGTTTTTCAAAGCAACATCGGATTGGATCAATCTGATCCGGATAGGAACTTTTCAGGATCACCAATGTAAGGACTGGGCGAAGGTGAATCTGAATAACTAAATACCCCCATGCTAAAATCCCAAAGCCTTTAGCCCCAAAAGGCCTGGAACTTGGAAAAACACACACACACACACACACACACACACACTCTCTCCCACACACACACCAAGAACGGGGTGTTCTGTTACAAGACTGAGCTTTATTACCCCTTGGAATGTCCCAGAGAGTGTGATTCCTCCTTATTCTTGCTGAGAAGAATAAACGAACCCTGGTTTAAACCTATATATTCTATGTATATATATATGTATATATAACCATGTGATACATGCATCCAATGTTCCATCTCATGATTTTTCCTTTATGTTGTTTGGTCTGTGTGGCCTTGTAAACTCTAATGGGTTAATGTTTGAGACATGACTTGCATACTATGAGAAACAGAAATCACTGTGTAGCATGTTTAGTCTCGATAAACTCCAATCCTCGTTCCCCATTTGTTGATTTACATTACATCTCGCTAACTTTGTGACACAGGGGTGTTATAAGAAATCTTGAGGGTTCTCTCTCTTAAACACCCAATGAACTGACATATTCAAATGTCCTGCGAGATTCACCAGAACACTTCATGACTGTGGCTCGAGCTTCAAGCAGACCTTATCAAACTAACCCCCCTCCTTTCTGCAGAGAAAGGAATGCCATGCGGTCAAAGAGTCCCCTCTGAAAACGCACATACACAAAGCTTTAATTCACTCATTTAAGGACTTTACTGAGATATATTTGATATGTTATGTTTGTCGATTTGTCCAGGCCCTATGAAGGGATCTGAGAGTGTATGGTAGTTCTAAACGAACTACAAGGGCATTTAATTATGCTTTTAATGTAACTCTGCAATATAACTCTCCTTATACGTCTTTCTTCCTATTTTCCGAACCTTTGTGATCTAACGAGGTCATCTATGTAATTGAACAAGCCGTAAAATGTATTTTACTATGTTTAATCATCTTTGGAATGATTCTGACCAAATTCTGACTGCTTGTAAAACCTGTGAATGCGGCCATAAATCGAACGCGGACAAGACAAAGCCGAGGTTGCCGCCAAAGTTTCGTTGAATGCCATTGGCCAGTTCGCACCTCAGAAGGTTCCTTTAAAGAAGAACTGAACCTCCCTCCGCAGTCAGATCTTACTGCGCTCTTCCGTGCTCGTCCTGTTTTCAGAATGTAACGTCTCGTCTCGAGGCGAGTCTTTCGCCTTTCTTTTATGTGTTCTAGTTAGTTTGTGTTTTTCAGTCTTAAGATAAGTCCCGGTGTTTTAATTCCACGAGTGAAAAGAACACCGCGGGACATATCTCTTCAGCAAAGCCGGCTACGAGGGACATTTAAACCACCGCGCGCTCTCTCTGAACCAGAAGCACGCGCACGTGACCACGTGACGCTTCCTCCCACACAGGACACCGCTCACGGTGCAGGACCGACGCGACACAGAGTGCATGACCAAGATTACATTTGCGCAAGTATCTCTTTTTACAGAGCTTCTAAGAAGCCTTAAGATGATGTTTTCGTGTTGTTACAGAAAAGGTGAAGTCCAGGATAATGCTGCTAATGCTCTCTCTCTCTCTCTTTCTCTCTCTCTCCGTTCTCTCTCTCTCTCACACCCTCACTCTCCCACACGTGTCTCCATTTGTCCAAACGCAATGCCTTTCTCGTTCATCGATGCCTTATCGTGTTTTGTTTGTTTATTATGTTTGTAAATATATATGTATATATATTCCATGGCAACTGTAGTAAATATATAAGTAGACATGCCTTTATTAAATCCATTATATTCATTTGATTGATTCATTTACTTTGCTCATTTTCAAGTCCCTTAAGTGCAAACAGGTCCTACTCGCTTTATCAATTAAAGATACTTTAAAGAGTATGTGTTTATAGGGCAGCAAACCCAATTCTTCTGGCCAGAGAATTGCGTTTCCTGAAATCCTATAAAGTAAGATGATATTGTGGATCCCCACAATATTATTCTGGCAATTGAGCTAATTAATTTTGCCTGTTTTGTAAGACGTGATCAGTGTAATTAACTGTAATCAACTTGTAGTTAAAATGCAAGGATACACAGTCAAATATGCAGGTAAAAGGACATCCTCCCTTAGAGGGAGATTTATTAACATGTAAGACTGATCTAATCCAAACATGTATGAATAATTATTAATTATGAATTATTAATTATGATATGCAAATTCCCCACGGATTAGATCCACCCAAAGTCTTTACAATGGTGGAGAATGTACGAGCACACTTTAAACTTGTTTTTGAGCAAATTAGGTTTTCAATCTTTGTCTATATTGTGATTTAATATTGTACGTGCACCTCGGTTGAGCGAACGCTATGCGAACTCACCTTGACTGATTAAAGGCAAAAAGCCGTTTCAGTCCAGCGAAGCTAAGAAGTAAACTGCAGTTTCATAGTTTCACAGTATTAAATTTGTCCTATAAAAGACGAAGAAACCTCTTTTAAAGACGACATTTTTAATATTAAACTCCCCTGGCGGAACGAGATTCTTCGGCCACGGTGAAGACAAGATTTAGTGAAACGATGCTCTTTCACTATTCTTAAACAGGCCTGATATTAATTATAATCGTTAGATTATCGATAACTCCGGGTTAAAACATTGACGTAGCTACTCAATTGTAAAACCTAACGCATATTTGATCATAAGTGCTATTTGATAATATGTTATGGGAGTCGAAAAAACAGACGAATAATCCCTGTTTTATTTACGCACAGCGCAGCGAAGCAATCCTGCCAAACGTGTTTGTTAGAATATAGCACAGAAACAATCCAAAATCTAAAAACATTTTAATCATAAAGTGCTATTTGATAAATGTTATTTGGATCCGAACGACAGACGTATAATTCCTGTTGTCCCTATGTGTGTGTGTAGAAAAAATCCTGCCACACCGTTTTGTGAAATATAGCACAGAAAAATCCAAAACATAAAAACATTTTAATCATAAAATGCTATTTGATAAATGTATTTGGATCCGAACGACAGACGTATAATTCCTGTGACCCTATGTGTGTGTGTAGAAAAAATCCTGCCACACCGTTTTGTGAAATATAGCACAGAAAAATCCAAAACATAAAAACATTTTTAATCATAAGTGCTATTTGATAGATGTTATTTGGATACGAATGACAGACGTATAATTCCTGTTGTCCATATTAATGTGCGGAAATGAAGAAATCCTTCCGTGTACACGTGTCGAAATAGGAAAACCCGCCGAGGTTTAAAATTTATAAGTGAACACGTGTGAATCATAGTGCTAATTGTCGTATGTGGGAATCAAAAAACAGATGCCTAATTCCTGTTGTCCCTATGTGTGTGCGTAGGAAAAAAATCCTGCCACACCGTTTTGTGAAATATAGCACAGAAAAATCCAAAACATAAAAACATTTTAATCATAAAATGCTATTTGATCAATGTATTTGGATCCAACCGACAGACGTATAATTCCTGTTTTCTCCTACACAGCGCAGAAAAAAAATTCCTGCAAGACTTGTTTGTTAAAATATAGCACCAACAGAAACAATCCAAAACCTAAAAACATTCTAATCATAAAACGCTATTTGATAAATGTATTTGGATACGAACGACAGACGTATAATTCCTGTGACCCTATGTGTGTGTGTAGAAAAAAAAAAAATCCTGCCACGCCGTTTTGTGAAATATAGCACCGGAAAGAAATCCGTCGAGATTTAAATTCCGCACTATTTTTTTTTGCATGTCCTCTGAGACGATCACATTTGAAAGCAGGCGGGTTGCAATGCTACTGCCAAACGCTAGGGCGCGCCCTTGAGTTTTCCAGTATCAGACGGCCTCCACGTCCTGACTTTACCCTCCATGAGCGAAATAGCGCCACCTCGTGGACACCAGTAACAATGTCATCCTTTCCTAAATCTCTCTCTCGTCACAATTTCAGATTTTTCCAGTGAATTTCTGAAAGTGTGTTTCTAACTTTCAATGCATGTGCAAGGTCCAGTGTTACTAACATGATTTCACCTCTGACTGTGTACACTTATTTTGAATTTGGTTCAAACCACAGTTGAATTTAAAATTCAAAAGTAAGTATTAGCAGTTTCTGATGACCACTTAGGAGGAGTGTGGCCCCCTTGTGGCCTTCCCCCGCTAAGTCAGCTCATCTCTTACTGTCTACTCTCATTCTGTTTTGAAGTGGCTTTCTCCCAGTTGATTTTATTTTGGTTATTATCATTGATACACCACAGTGATCGTGATCATCATCAAAAATAATGCCAACCTTTAATTTCCTACACTTATTCAAATTTGGTTGGAAACAAACAAATTTCAAGATTAATTTGAATGAAGTCTCCTTCCCTGTGGGGAATGGTTTTATGGCTTTACTTCTATATTTCCTTTTTCAAATTATTTTTAATAATTTTGATTTGATACGTTATGACAACTATTCTAGAAGTTACTTAACATCTATGCATACGCTCGATTTGAATTGTATTCAAAACCAGTGAATGCAATTTAAATCAAGTCCTCTGTCAGCCAGGGTGACCACTAGGAGGGAGTGGCCCAAAACCCTTTGTGGCCCAAACGCGCCACTACTGCCTGTCTTCTCCCGGGGTACATCCTACTTTATTACTTTTGATTGTTAATTTTTATTAATAATAAAAGTGATAATAATAAATAAATAAAATAATAATAAAATAAAAAAAAGGGTTAATTTTTTTTTTCTTAAAGGAAATGTTTTTTTTTTTCCTCTTTCTTTTGGGTTAAGTTATTTTGATAATTAACATCATTTTCATAATTTCCTTTTTACCATTATCTAGTAAAACCTTTGCTTCTATTTTCTACATACGTAATTACTCAATTCAGTTTAAACAAGAAAGCTTTCATTCACTGTCAAGCCACTTGTTCACACTATTCTGTGTTTATAGGTAGAATCCACTAAAGAGCGTGTGGTGATTTGACAGTCATCTCTGCTTGGAGTCCAGCATGCTGGTTCATCTGACCTGTGTCCCCAGCGCTGACTGAGCGCGAGTCTCGGACTTTCCCGTGTCTCTCCGTTAGTGCGGCCCGCAACACGACATCACCAATTTGGCACCGCCGGTTGTGATTCAAAGTCAGGTTGCGTGAGAGGGCGCACATCGGTACAGATGTACGGAGGGGCCCGGGACACTGCTGTCAGGCGTTTGGGGAACGACAGAAAGACCAACCGCGATGCTGAACTCCAACCCGAATGACCTCATTTCACCCAGTTAAACTAGAAAAAGGTATTAAACCCATACACTTAATATTGGCCACAGAATCTAGAGATTCCCCCGGCCATTGAAGTGTCCGGCTCCCTTTTCCCCTCCGAGCCACAAACCGCAGGCTTAGGCCTCCTTTTCCCCTGTAACTCTTCCTGTGTACTATTAACGCCATTTCATTACAGACCTTTCCATCTTTGATGGTTGCATGTTACTTCAAACTTTGCTATCTTGCCATTGCTCTTTTTCTGTTGTGCTCTGTTCCTTTCAGTTCACCTAGAGACAGAACCTATCTGAGACAACAAGGAACGCTGAATAATAATTAGACAACAAGCCGCTAGCATCAAAAGGTGACCCCCTTTAATCTACCGCCCTGCTAAATTTTATTCAGGCCCATGCTGACCTAACCAAATTGTCCCACAGAATGATTTAACTGTCTGCATCAGTTAACCACAATTTGCATACGCGGCATAGCCGTATTATAGCTCGTTACACGTAGAACAAACTTGCTTGGTCTCTCTGTGCGTGTTGTGTTCCTCTCGCCCACAGTTGAAACCAGTATGTTCCGGTCCTACAGTCCCACAACCCGCTGGGACAACCGGGAGACAGTGACTCAGAGCTCCAAAGCCAAGAGCAGCGCCGACGTGGACAAGCTGATGGCGCACAAACCAAGCCAAAGCTCCCACGACAAAGACCGGCCAGACACGTCCAAAACCTCGCTTGCCAGCTCATCGCACAAGCACGTCTCCGTGAAAGGAGCCGCCTCGCCCTGGAGCACGAAGTTGCAACGCTAAGGATGCAAGCCGAGGACGACAACGACCCCGAGCTACAGAAGGAAGTGGAAAGACTTCAAACTGCCCTGCCTGATCTTCATCGGCACACAGACCGAAGAGAGCATTCAGAGAAAACAACCAGAGTGGTACTCAACGAGAAACTCCGACAAAAGTGAAGCCCCTTTGCAAAGAGCAGAGGCTGAACTAAAAGAGACTCGAAAGCCATGGCCTGAAAAAAAAAAAAAAAACCCGCAAGAGGCCCGCGATACCATCCACAAGCTCGTTCAG
Source organism: Semotilus atromaculatus (assembly GCA_031834385.1). Taxonomy (NCBI): domain Eukaryota; kingdom Metazoa; phylum Chordata; class Actinopteri; order Cypriniformes; family Leuciscidae; genus Semotilus; species Semotilus atromaculatus. Next base: position 14,216,318 of record JAULUF010000050.1, on the reverse strand, counting down.
CAGAGACTGAACTAAAGAAAGAGACACTAAAGCAAAGGCCTGTGTAAAACACTTACAAGCGGCCCGAGCTGAAATCCATGAACTCATTCAGCACAAAGACAATATCATATGCGAAATTGACATTGTTCACAGATAGCTGAAACACTCTTATAGACTACAGAATGATCGGGAAAGGGAAACGCACACCACAAAGTTTCCCCTGACCAGCTGGTCCGCACCTTTCAGCCTACAACCCAGAGCTAAAAAGGGGGGGCCTTTCCAGGAGAGCCCCTGCTACTTACAACGGCAGGGCTCCCAAAAGACTTAACAAGCTGGCGAGAAACCTCCCTACGTTCACTCCGAACCCTGCAGGAGGCCACAACGTGCACGCCTACCTACAAGACATTGACTTTCACTTAAAAACTGTTACCAACGTCACCGCGTGGGACAGATTATCCGAAATCTGCACCCCACAGTGAGTCATCACCTAGGCTCCTGGCCTGCCCACATAGCATGACTACTCAACAGCTATGAGAAGCTTACAACAAGTAAAAGACTGTATCCGAAAAGACTTTGACAACCCCCACGATATACTCGGTCTCTGAACACTGTTCAAAACATCACCAGCCGAGACCCTGGAGTCGCTGAAAAGCTTCTTCACAAAGACTTTCCTGACATCCTATGCCTGAGCGTAAGACCTACAACAGGCACACAGAGCAAACTGTCCCACAGCTGGGTCCAAAACCCCAATGATTTTGAACTGCAAAACCAGAAGACACTGCACGAACACAGTGCAAGACTCTGCTAAAAGGGTCCCTGATCAGCATAGGACATAGAACTTTTAAAAAGTAGATGAAAAGTTGTGCTCAAAAAGACGCAAGACTCTGCAGTAGAAAAATTTGAACTTTACTGATTTAAAGAAAATCTTGAATGGCTCACCTCACCTGTAAGCCTCACCTGCCAACAGGCTATACACGACCCCTTTGAAACAAACAGTTTCTAGATACTTCTTGAAAAATGCACTGCTGTACATTAGTTTCCATGTAGGAGAACCACCACAGTTTTAAACTACTGTTAACCTACGAGATGCTTTTGATCGTTGCGATCCAACCAGAACACAACGTGCAATACACATCTTTGATCGCTGGCCTGTCTAAATGCAGATAAAACGATAGCTGGAATTGACATCTCTACTCTAAGTAAAATAGCCTTAGATTTCCAACTAAAAGTAAAAGTAGCATGTTCAGCAGTAAAAGCGTAAGTCTGTTTGACGAAGAAACCTCATCTCAGCAGCTTGTAAACTGTACCGATATCTATTATGCTTTGATTAAAAGGAAATCCAAATGGTAGTATGACTAAACCTGTGTCTAACAAAGAAAGCTCAGGACAGAGTTATATCTAGGTAGACCTGGGTGTCTACAAATGTAAAGGCCTTACAAATTATTGTTAGATTGATGTAATTCACCTAAATATTTTTTTTTTTTTGCTGCATCTACAAGCAGAGAGCTACCTAGCGATCAAAACTGTTACTCGCTGAGAAGTCAGCATTCGTGCACGAGAGGGACGTAACCATATATGCTTAGACAAGCTTTGACTTACAGCAAATCTATTTCCTTACTCTGTAAACAAATAGAATAAGCTATGTAAAATAAAGAGAAGAGTTCCATGAGTCAAATTAGCTAATGCCAAAACACATCTGCATTTTACTTAATGTAACACTGAGTCCTAGAAAGACTTAAAATATAGGTGCATCCTGTTAACCCGTTTAAACATGCATAATCCATGAAAAATGTACAGACATTCTTTAAGGACTGTTGAGTTGTCTGACATGCTCTGGTTCCCATGACAACGACTTGTCACAGGAAGTGCTAACTTGTGATGTCACTTTGTAAACAAACCAGCCTAGGTGCCTAAGCTAACCTAGCATCCCTCCAGCTTACGCTAAGCTAAACTCACATGGCATCCAGCTAGCTTGCGCTACGCTAAGCTAACCTAGCATCCTTTCAGCTTACGCTGAGCTAAACTAACATAGCATCCAGCTAGCTTACGCTACGCTAACCTAGCATCCATCCAGCTTAGGCTAAGCTACATAATAACTTCTACAGTTAGCAGCTAGCATAATTTGCTTGAGCCCTTAATCACCACTTGTGTTCACACAATGCAAAGTATTCTAGAATACTTTCTTTAACACCGGTTAGGGTTTCTAATTATTCACTTTCCGTGTTTACACTTCTTTGCAGCTTAAGTTCACCTTCACTAGTGAAGGCATCGTCCTTGCTAACCGTCGAAGGCTAACTTTGCAGATACCCTGTTAATTAAACTTACGTTTAACTAAATGTAAACTGTGTAGCTAGAGAATAATTCATATAGCAATAGGAATTTTCATCGACAGGTGACTAAACCGATCATTCCCGGTGTTTGATCACTTTATTCCCTTTTGCTTTAAATTTTGTTTTTCTCTTGTTACTTCTTTCATTTCTTTAACTTTCATAATAACAGCAGTCAGCTGTTCCCTTGGCTAATCAGTCATCTATATGATTTAATTTAATTTCCTCTCTTGTTCAAATGTGGTTCCATTTCCCATAGGGCCCAGAAAGGAAACAGAGACACCCTTATTTGTTATTTTGGCTTAGTTTCAACCAGTGCACTCATTTTCGTGACCCTGCAGCACAAGTAATTTCAACAACTTACTAGAGCACAACTATAATCCTAAGGATTGATAATAAGCAAAATTCAAATGAGAAAGCTGTCCGTTTCCCTCTTATCCTTCACTTCGTCAAGCCGTAGTGACCCCCCCCCCCCCCCCCCCCCCCCCCCCCAGTTAAGTCCAGAGAAATAATTAAGTCATAAGAACCATCTTACGTCATTTATTTTATCTCGGCTATGCCCTTTCCAGGGAATAATCTTGGAACCACATAACTCTTAGCCTCCTAACAATCACAGCTAAGATATGGATACAAGACACACGTCACTAGCTAGCTAAACAAGAGACACTTAGCTTTAGGCTACATATCTAGCGAACCCATTAAGCAGTAGTTCTGTACTTTTAGGGCCATGCATTAGTCACTCACCACAAGTGTGCCAAAATGTCACAGAGCCCCTGCTTAGCCTGACCTCAACAGCCCAGAGCAGAACCCCTCTCGACCTGCCACTGGTCAGCACAAGTCTGAACACACATCAGACGAAAACAGTGCTGCCATGTCCGAGACAGCCAAGAGTCTGAAGTTGCTTAAAGAGCTTCTTCACAAAAGACTTTACAAAGACAACAAGAGGGACGAACACGACATCCTATGCCTCAGCATAAAACCTGCAACAGGCACACAGAACACTGCTCGTCAACAACACAGCTGACAACTTCCCACGACTGGGACCAAAATCCCAAAAGACCAAGAAATGCTACTTTGTCTGTCTCCGCAAAGAACCACACAAGACCGGCCCAAACCGCCCGTCGATCACCACACCAGCCCCGACGCCAAGACTCCTCGGGCACATGATCAAACAGGGTATGGCCCGGAAACTCTTTTAAAGACTCTGAGAGACAAAATCGAACTCTTACATCTCAAACATGCGAGCTGACTGTGCAGTCATACAGCCAGAACGACATCCGGCTCAAACAGGTAGCTCACATTCACCTGACAATTGGTTCTTTTAGTCTGAAACACCCTGGGTACATCTCACAAATGGACACGTACCCCTTTCTGATTGGCAAAGATCTGCTAGAGCGCTTTGAGCCTTTACTAGATTTCAAACACCTGACAGTCTGGGCCCAAGTTCAAGAACCCCTCCCCCCCCCCCCCCCCTCCAGTCACACAGGTTACCAAAGCCAGACTGGCCGGTCATAGAGGTAACGAGAACTACAACAAAGCCAGACTCTAAGGTCACAGAGTTCATAGAACTCCAGCAGCCATCCAAGGGTACACAGCCTCAACACCAAGTCAAGGTTCAAGTTCGCTACCATGCACCTTCCAGCTCGCCAAAGACCATAACAACTTCATGAACATTGGGAGTCACCACCACTTTTAGACCCCTCCAACCACCCTAGCACGCTGTCTAGACCCACCGACAACCGGTACCCCAAACACCCGCTATGCACCTGGCACATGCTGCGTGCACAAGACAACATTCAGCGTTCTGCATCTGATGCCATCACTGCGCCACAGCTTGTGGTGCCACAGTGCAAAAGGGGGGTCATGCGAATATATGCTCATGACGCAGCACCAGAGACACTTGCAAGACACCGAAGCAAGTGGCATACCGGCATCCTCAAAGCGAAGTCCCAGCCAACCAAGGACGACACTCGCCAAAAAGTTTTTTTTCTCCCTTTCTCTCTTTCTCTCTCTTTCACTGTTACCAGGATGCTGCTGTGCTTCGCCATCCCGTACCTCCAGCCAACCAGAGAGCAGCCGCAATCGGACAGCACCAAATCCGGCATCAGTCATCGTCCTAAAGGAACAACCGGGACTCCTCATCACCAATGGCCGGACCCAAACTCAGAAAGTGTACGTGCCACCTGATCCTCGCAACGTCTACAGAGCACACTACCCCTGCGCAACGACACAATACAGCTGGGTAGGTGCCCGATGGACAGAGGACTCCCTCACTCACGCTGAGGCTGATGTTGAACGCATGCTCAACCAACTTGAGAAAATGACTGTCACGCTAGCGGAGCCAGGTGGCCACAACCGCCGCTCCCAATGGTTCCTACGAGCTTTGCTCGGAGCCGCCACTGCCGTCGGAACTCTGTTTAACATTTGTATGCCCAGTGTGAATGCAGTGAACCTAGCCACCGTGAGGGGGCATGTAGCCGAAATTCAGGCTGAGATTCCACAGATAAAAGAGCAACTCACGACACAGAGTGCATCCCTGCAGACCATCGACAAGACACTAAAGGGAATTGTGGTAACTTTCAACACTCACAGCGTTCTGCCGACCCCAACAGTGAACTCCATGAAAAAGCTGTTACTGTCTCCCAGAATGACGTCGCTCAAACTCAGCTGGTAACAGCCCTGAGGACAAACCCGCTGCGGGAAGCGAACCCCTCCATCGACAGCCTCGCCATGGGTAGAATTCCACCGCACCTGATACCCTTAGGCCTCATGCAAACCGTGCTGGTGTCCGCCATCACCACGCCAACTGACTCTTTACAAATACACCTTGCCTACTCTCTGGGTAGTGCCATCCCACTCTGCGTCGACCACAAGCAGAGAAAAGGGGGTTTTCTCCTGAACTTGCCCATCCTAGAGTCAAGCCGAAGCTCAAGAACATTGTCAATGCCAGATTTTGAAAAGTAACACTCACTTCAAGATATGCACGCTGGACGTGGATGCCTCACACGACAGCGACACAAAGCTGCCCCAGCTCCGAATCCGCACATGTGCACATTGACCAAAGACGTTCAGTATCTCTGCCCCTAACAAACCTTTCCTCACAGACAACACTGACGGAATCTGCGGGCTGCAGATCAGCGGCACACGCTGCCCTGCCAAAGCCAAGCCTCGCACTCAGGTCGCCGAGACCCACGCAGAGATTGTAGGTGAAAGGGGGACTCCTTAACACTCCTGTGCGCACAGCCGCACTCACTGACGACCAAAATGACACTGACACCTGTGTCACCTTGCTCGACCAGAGCGTGTAATCCAAGCATCAAAGGTGCCATCCTTCACCTTGACGACCTGGCATCGTATCCTCTTCCAAGCGAAGAGCACCAATCAGAACTGACCTTGTTCCCATCGACATAGCCCTCCAAGCTGTGTCTCAACTGCCCGCCTTAACTGCCTCACCTGTTTTCCAATCCTGGACTGCAGCTGATCCTGCGCTGGGTACCTCTACGGTAATCAACCACACCCTGACACTTGACTTTCAATCAGGAGGCTCAACGAGATGCGAAAATCTACAGCCAAGCTCACGGGACCCTCAGGAAGAGGGTACCACGCCGGAGGCTGCGTCAAACTTAATCAAGCTGAGCCCTCAGCCTCGGCTCGAGAGCACCTGCTACCCTATCATCATGATTCACCTGTCATCCGTCAATTGTGATGATTGTTGTCCGATTTAAGTCCACACAGGGACTTCATCAGACAAAAAGGGGGATATTGTAAGGACTGGGCGAAGGTGAATCTGAATAACTAAATACCCCCATGCTAAAATCCCAAAGCCTTTAGCCCCAAAAGGCCTGGAACTTGGAAAAACACACACACACACACACACACACACACACACACTCTCTCCCACACACACACCAAGAACGGGGTGTTCTGTTACAAGACTGAGCTTTATTACCCCTTGGAATGTCCCAGAGAGTGTGATTCCTCCTTATTCTTGCTGAGAAGAATAAACGAACCCTGGTTTAAACCTATATATTCTATGTATATATATATATGTATATATAACCATGTGATACATGCATCCAATGTTCCATCTCATGATTTTTCCTTTATGTTGTTTGGTCTGTGTGGCCTTGTAAACTCTAATGGGTTAATGTTTGAGACATGACTTGCATACTATGAGAAACAGAAATCACTGTGTAGCATGTTTAGTCTCGATAAACTCCAATCCTCGTTCCCCATTTGTTGATTTACATTACATCTCGCTAACTTTGTGACACAGGGGTGTTATAAGAAATCTTGAGGGTTCTCTCTCTTAAACACCCAATGAACTGACATATTCAAATGTCCTGCGAGATTCACCAGAACACTTCATGACTGTGGCTCGAGCTTCAAGCAGACCTTATCAAACTAACCCCCCTCCTTTCTGCAGAGAAAGGAATGCCATGCGGTCAAAGAGTCCCCTCTGAAAACGCACATACACAAAGCTTTAATTCACTCATTTAAGGACTTTACTGAGATATATTTGATATGTTATGTTTGTCGATTTGTCCAGGCCCTATGAAGGGATCTGAGAGTGTATGGTAGTTCTAAACGAACTACAAGGGCATTTAATTATGCTTTTAATGTAACTCTGCAATATAACTCTCCTTATACGTCTTTCTTCCTATTTTCCGAACCTTTGTGATCTAACGAGGTCATCTATGTAATTGAACAAGCCGTAAAATGTATTTTACTATGTTTAATCATCTTTGGAATGATTCTGACCAAATTCTGACTGCTTGTAAAACCTGTGAATGCGGCCATAAATCGAACACTCAAAAAAATGATATGTTGGCTTTACTTAACTTTCTTTTGTAAACAGGTTCCACCGGTTCCACATAACTATGTTTCGTTAAACAAACATAATATGTTCATGTAACTTCAACATCATGGAATTTGGTCATTTTAAGCAACCCAATTAAACTCTGAGCTAACGAGTTAATTAAGTGAATAATTGAGTGATGATTGAGCATTATTGAAGACACCTGATGTTAACAAGCAGAATCACTGAAGGAGAAAACCGGAATGTTTAAGTCACCATTATGGAGATAAGTGTGTGTTTTAGTTGGGCTCTTGACCATTAAGTCATTAACTTTAGAATTTGTTTGGCTGCTGTACGTGAGTTATAACAGCCGGATGAACAATGAACAAAGGTGATCTGATGGTGTTGGTTGTGTTTTAACATAATCATTATTTCACAATCATTTGACCTGAATCACTGAACTTATATTGAACCCAATTTCTAAATTTACCTTACGGATTATAGCAGCACTGTCATTGTAGAACATACTATTTTTAGCCTTTTCAATGAAATTTAAATGATTAAATCAATAAATAAAAAAGAAACTTCTTAAAAAAATATTTTGTGTAGGCACACACAGACATCAAGAATCAGCCTGTGAATCTCAGCAATGGTGACAAACAGATCATAAGCTCATTATTTATTCATGCAGCAATGCATGATGGGAGCCATGAATGAGTTTTGATTGGTGGCACCCAGAATGCACTGCAACATGCTTTATAATTGTCACCATTGTTGAGATTCACAGGCTGATTCTTGATGTCTGTGTGTGCCTACTCAAGATATTTTTTAAGAAGTTTCTTTTTTATGTATTGATTTGATCATTTGAATTTCATTAAAAAGGCTCAAAATAGTATGCTCTACAATGACAGTGCTGCTATAATCCGTAAGGTAAACTTAACTCAGAAATTGGGTTTATTATAAGTTCAGTGACTCAGGTCAAATGATTGTGAAACAATGATTATGTTACACACAACCAACACCATCAGATCACCTTTGTTCATTGTTCATCCGGCTGTTATAACTCACGTACAGCAGCCAAACAAATTCTAAAGTTAATGAGTTAATGGTCAAGAGCCCAACTAAAACACACACTTATCTCCATAATGGTGACTTAAACATTCCGGTTTTCTCCTTCAGTGATTCTGCTTGTTAACATCGGGTGTCTTCAATAATGCTCAATCATCACTCAATAAATCACTTAATTAACTCATTAGCTCAGAGTTTAATTGGGTCGCTTAAAATGACCAAATTCCATGATGTTGAAGTTACATGAACATATTATGTTTGTTTAACAAAACATAGTTATGTGGAACCGGTGGAACCTGTTTACAAAGAAAAGTTAAGTAAAGCCAACATATCATTTTTTTGAGTGAACGCGGACAAGACAAAGCCGAGGTTGCCGCCAAAGTTTCGTTGAATGCCATTGGCCAGTTCGCACCTCAGAAGGTTCCTTTAAAGAAGAACTGAACCTCCCTCCGCAGTCAGATCTTACTGCGCTCTTCCGTGCTCGTCCTGTTTTCAGAATGTAACGTCTCGTCTCGAGGCGAGTCTTTCGCCTTTCTTTTATGTGTTCTAGTTAGTTTGTGTTTTTCAGTCTTAAGATAAGTCCCGGTGTTTTAATTCCACGAGTGAAAAGAACACCGCGGGACATATCTCTTCAGCAAAGCCGGCTACGAGGGACATTTAAACCACCGCGCGCTCTCTCTGAACCAGAAGCACGCGCACGTGACCACGTGACGCTTCCTCCCACACAGGACACCGCTCACGGTGCAGGACCGACGCGACACAGAGTGCATGACCAAGATTACATTTGCGCAAGTATCTCTTTTTACAGAGCTTCTAAGAAGCCTTAAGATGATGTTTTCGTGTTGTTACAGAAAAGGTGAAGTCCAGGATAATGCTGCTAATGCTCTCTCTCTCTCTCTTTCTCTCTCTCTCCGTTCTCTCTCTCTCTCACACCCTCACTCTCCCACACGTGTCTCCATTTGTCCAAACGCAATGCCTTTCTCGTTCATCGATGCCTTATCGTGTTTTGTTTGTTTATTATGTTTGTAAATATATATGTATATATATTCCATGGCAACTGTAGTAAATATATAAGTAGACATGCCTTTATTAAATCCATTATATTCATTTGATTGATTCATTTACTTTGCTCATTTTCAAGTCCCTTAAGTGCAAACAGGTCCTACTCGCTTTATCAATTAAAGATACTTTAAAGAGTATGTGTTTATAGGGCAGCAAACCCAATTCTTCTGGCCAGAGAATTGCGTTTCCTGAAATCCTATAAAGTAAGATGATATTGTGGATCCCCACAATATTATTCTGGCAATTGAGCTAATTAATTTTGCCTGTTTTGTAAGACGTGATCAGTGTAATTAACTGTAATCAACTTGTAGTTAAAATGCAAGGATACACAGTCAAATATGCAGGTAAAAGGACATCCTCCCTTAGAGGGAGATTTATTAACATGTAAGACTGATCTAATCCAAACATGTATGAATAATTATTAATTATGAATTATTAATTATGATATGCAAATTCCCCACGGATTAGATCCACCCAAAGTCTTTACACCAAATCTGGATAACCAGTGCTCAAACAGGATAGGAAATCACAATGTAGAACTATAGATATGTAAAGAGCAGTGTGGGGTCAATATAAGTTTATTTTTATTTGAAATGAAAACACACACATTTTAAAAAAACTACATAACCCTTGCCTGTATTGTCCTGCACAACATCGCTACTAAGTGCAATGTCCCTCTCTGTGCTGACAATGATGCACCTGAGCCCCTTGGAGACCCGAACCAACCTCCTGCATTCGGCCAGAACGAGCAAACAGGACGTGCAACAAGGGACGCAATAGTTCGACACTATTTCTGATTTGGATTTGTTTTGGATTTAAAAAATCAGTGATTGCCATTCTTTGCATTTTTTTGGTTATTCTATAATCATTGCATGCATCACTAATAATAATTCTAAAAACAAAAATATTTTCGATTGTGATGAATATATATATATATATATATATCAATTAGTGACAGAATAAAATTGTTTTTGGTCAATTTTGACAGCTGTTTGGGGGATTATTTTATGAGGCTTTGCTGTAGGCCTATACTGAAAGGCTGAATACGTTAAAGCCTACCTAATCACTGTAGCCTGACGGATGAACAAATAAAATTAAAACCTTATGAATAAATAGGATATCTTGTAAGATACTGCATGATCCAAATATAGTATTATTTGATAATTTTTTTAAGTTTTCATTACATTTTGGGCATGAAATCCATGCTGAATCCACCCTTCTGATGGGATCAGTTTAATCCAGATTTTTTGGATCAAAGTGATCCAAATCCTACAAAAAAGTTCTGAAAAACCCAAACTAAAGGTTTGATCCGGATCAAAACCAAGATTGGATTACGTAATCTAATCCGATCATGTAATCCGTTTTTTCTTTTGAAAAACCCATTTTCAAGATTTGATCCAATCCGTTATCCAAAATCCTAGTGGATTACTTTTGAAAAACCGGGCCCTGGATACTGGTTTAAGTAGAAGATTTTAGAATTTAGAATTTTTTTATTATTTTTTATTGTTTTTTTGTTTTTTTTGTTTTTTTTGTGATTTGATGTATCTTTTGCCAACGTCCTTTTTACACACTCCTGTGTAGTAGTCCAGTAGGTGGCGGTATATATTGTGAAGATATGATCTGCCATTAATCAGAAGAAGAAGAAGATTATAACCAGTTTTTCCTCTGGCTGATGTAACTGAGTGTTTCTTTAACACATTTGTTACGGCACAAAAGAAAACATGCGCATGTGGTTGTGTTTTGATGATGATTTACGAAATGATGAATCATCATTTAGTGTCTTGATTATCTGATCTTTGTACTAATCTCTGATTTAGGTTAGGTTATGCATTACTTGTATTCCTCATTATAAAAGAACTGTGATTCTTCTTTAAGGCCTATTGTTGTGATAATCAGATTTTAAAAACCTCTATGGTATCATGCTGACTTACACAGACATCAAGAATTAGTATATGAATCTCAACAATGGTGACCATTAAAAAACGATGCATGCTGAAAGCCGTGTATACGTTTTGTATTATGGTAGTACCCAGCATGCATTGCAGTATGAATAGTTTTTAATGTTCACCATTGTTGAGATGCACATCCTGATTATTGATGTCTGTGTAAGTCAGCACGATACCATAGAGGTTTTTAAAATCTGATTGTCACAACAATAGGCCTTAGATGAAGATCTCGATAACTTTCTGTGATTCTTTATTTTTTCTTCACAAACCATCAGTAAAATCCTTCAAATTATCTGTAACATTGTTTGCTCTTGAGCTGTAGCATCACAGTTTTGAATTAAACTAAGAATTTTACCCTTTTAATCAGAGATTAGACTCTGAAAGAGATCAATGAGTAAAGTCACTAAATGATGATCATCGTTAATGCTTATCCAAAATCACCTGATCATCCTTTTTTCTTGATTTTTCTGCTACAACACATGTGTTTTACAAATACTCAATTAGAGCAGCCAAAGAAAAGCATATATGCAAATGTCAAGCGTCAAGAGCCCAACAAAAGCAAACGCTGATCTCCATCATGGTGACCTTAAACCTTGTGTTTCTTGTGTTTCTCTTTCCTTCAGTGATTCTGCTTGTTACCAGCAGGTGTTCATCACTAATGATCAATCATCTCTTAATTAATCACTTACCTATACAATTATTATTCAATTATCATTCTGGGATCAATAAATGTTCCATAACTCATTCCGTTTGAGTTCTGTTTCAGTCATTGTGTCCACATAGCTTTCGGTAATATTTGAGTGCAGTGACCTCAATTTAATTTAGTACATACAACTGTTAGGTTTTACAGTGTATGTAGGATGGAGGTCAGTTCTGTTTTAGAGTGCTAAATATGTTAACGTTCACACACAGTTATTAATGAGAGTGATAACATCATTCAATAATCAAACTGACTCCACACTGCACACAATTTTTTTTGTAGGGGCCAGTAACTGAACAGAAACAGAGATATGAGATATGAACGTTTTTAGATCAAGTCATTATTTAATAGCAGACTTCCTTATTTAAGGAATCACTTACATCCAGGAGACCGGACTTACTAGAGAGAGAATCAGAGCTACTGTACTTCAAATCTGTCAGGAGCTGCGGACGGATGAAAGTCCTTGAAGGAGGATGTGGACAAGGAGTAACACCTGACATGAAAAATGGCTTTTTAACTCAGTTAATTTACATCAGTTACTGTCACTATTGTTAAGGTGATATTCACACTTTTGGGAGGACAGAAAAGGGGCTTGATGTTACCGTAGTCATTCATTCATAGTAGCAGCTTAAATACACTGTTAGACCTTACCAGGTTTTTTTTACAGTAAAATACTGGCAACACTGTTGCCAGTAATTTACTGTGAATTCTACAGTATGTTACTGTAAAAATGCACTAAATTAAAACTCGAGTTAACTCATTTCACTTGCAGAAACCGACTGCCTTAAATTGACTAACTAAAATTTATAATGCATTAATAACGTGAGCAAAGAGTGTGAACTCATTTCATTTGAGACCACTAAAAAACTTTTGTAAATAAAGAAATTTCCACTAGGCCAGCACCTACACAGTCACCGCCTGTTAAATAAAGCAACATGCAGCATATCATCAATGTTTCTAGATCTTCTCCTGGACTGAAGCACAGGCTCTACTCTTCAGCACAACGGTGACCCAAAAACACAATTTTATGGTAAACTACTGGCAACAGTGTTGCCATAAACCTGTTAAATAACTTACAGTTTATTACTGTTAAAATACGTTTCATGGGTGTGTCTTTTTATCTTACACTGTTAACCCTTTCAACCCCACAGGAAAATCAACACAAAGAGTAAAAAGTAACATTGACGCAGTGTTGCAGTGAAATAATCAAGGGAATATGTACACTCAAAAAAATGATATGTTGGCTTTACTTAACTTTCTTTTGTAAACAGGTTCCACCGGTTCCACATAACTATGTTTCGTTAAACAAACATAATATGTTCATGTAACTTCAACATCATGGAATTTGGTCATTTTAAGCAACCCAATTAAACTCTGAGCTAATGAGTTAATTAAGTGAATAATTGAGTGATGATTGAGCATTATTGAAGACACCTGATGTTAACAAGCAGAATCACTGAAGGAGAAAAACGGAACGTTTAAGTCACCATTATGGAGATAAGTGTGTGTTTTAGTTGGGCTCTTGAAAATTAACTCATTAACTTTAGAGTTTGTTTGGCTGCTGTACGTGAGTTATAACAGCCGGATGAACAATGAACAAAGGTGATCTGATGGTGTTGGTTGTGTTTTAACATAATCATTATTTCACAATCATTTGACCTGAATCACTGAACTTATATTGAACCCAATTTCTAAATTTGCCTTACGGATTATAGCAGCACTGTCATTGTAGAACATACTATTTTTAGCCTTTTCAATGAAATTTAAATGATTAAATAAATAAATAAAAAAGAAACTTCTTAAAAAAATATTTTGTGTAGGCACACACAGACATCAAGAATCAGCCTGTGAATCTCAGCAATGGTGACAAACAGATCATAAGCTCATTATTTATTCATGCAGCAATGCATGATGGGAGCCATGAATGAGTTTTGATTGGTGGCACCCAGAATGCACTGCAACATGCTTTATAATTGTCACCATTGTTGAGATTCACAGGCTGATTCTTGATGTCTGTGTGTGCCTACTCAAGATATTTTTTAAGAAGTTTCTTTTTTATGTATTGATTTGATCATTTGAATTTCATTAAAAAGGCTCAAAATAGTATGCTCTACAATGACAGTGCTGCTATAATCCGTAAGGTAAACTTAACTCAGAAATTGGGTTTATTATAAGTTCAGTGACTCAGGTCAAATGATTGTGAAACAATGATTATGTTACACACAACCAACACCATCAGATCACCTTTGTTCATTGTTCATCCGGCTGTTATAACTCACGTACAGCAGCCAAACAAATTCTAAAGTTAATGAGTTAATGGTCAAGAGCCCAACTAAAACACACACTTATCTCCATAATGGTGACTTAAACATTCCGGTTTTCTCCTTCAGTGATTCTGCTTGTTAACATCGGGTGTCTTCAATAATGCGCAATCATCACTCAATAAATCACTTAATTAACTCATTAGCTCAGAGTTTAATTGGGTCGCTTAAAATGACCAAATTCCATGATGTTGAAGTTACATGAACATATTATGTTTGTTTAACAAAACATAGTTATGTGGAACCGGTGGAACCTGTTTACAAAGAAAAGTTAAGTAAAGCCAACATATCATTTTTTGGAGTGTAAGTGATTGTTTATCATTAGTGATGAGCACCTGCTGTTAACAAGCAGAATCACTGAATAAAAGAGGAACAACATGAACAGAAAATAGAGAAACACAAGAACTACAACTGACTTCCAGCCATTACACATTATTACACTTCCAGTATGACTTTATTTCTGTCATACATCTACAGAAGTTGTTATTGAGATGTTTAATTGAACATGTTGGGTTTGAAGTTACCATTATAGAGATCAGTGCTTGCTTTAGTTGGGATGCTGACACTTAACTTTATGACATTAGTTTTTCTCTGCCTGCTTGAACTGTGTTATTGCAGGTCGCACTTGTGCACACGCACAGTTTGTGAATGATGACAAAATCATCCTTTAGCCTGTTCATTCAATAATCTAAATCGGAGTTAAATCATATAGCAAAAATGTTAAAGTGCCACCACTGTGAAACCACAGCAATGAGTTACAATGATGATTTTTTTTAACTTATGCGTAATCAATAAAACAGAGCTACACTGTCTTACTGACACGCAGTGATATCAATAATCAGCATATGTCTCTCAACAATGGTGGCAATCATTTTTTTATGCATGCAACAGTGCATGCTTGGAGTTTTCTACTATCATGGAACCCAGCATGCATTGCGACATGAAACTTTTGATTGTCACCATTGCTGAGATTCATATGCTGATAGGTGATGTCTGTGTGTGTCTGAGTCAAACAAGAGTTCAAAATGTTTCAATGCTATATATTTTTTCAATAACCTTCAGAATTACTGATAACAGAAACACTTCTGTTTTTCATGTTGTAGATTAACAGATATATGTTAAATAGCTTATTAAATTTAATGATAACAATCAGTACATGATCAGAGAATCAGACATTTCCACGATGATAATGACAAAATAACAAATGTCAAATTTCCTGATTATCTTTCTGTTGGCTTTTTCATGCCACAACAAATGTGTTTTACAAACACACAATTAGAGCAGACAGAGAAAAGTTAACTTATAACGTCAAGGGTCAAGAGCCCAACTAATGGTGACAACAAAACATTTTTTCCAATAAAATATCAACAGCTAAATATGTTCATTCTCAACAATAACTTTTTAAACTAGTTTGTAAACTTTTCACACTCTGTGTTGCTGGTTGTCAGTTGTAGTTCTTGTGTTTCTCTTTTTTTCTTTCTTGTTTCTCTGTCCTTCAGTGATTCTGCTTATCAGGTGTTCATCAGTGTAACAATTCACTCACTTCTTTTTATTCACTCTGTCAAGTGGACTATATTAGTGATCTAATGTAGGGAATAGTGAATGAGGGTATAGGGTGTGATTGTGAAAATAGCCTCTGAGTGTTGAATTTGAGTGCTGTTAATTCACAGTATATTCTAGGGCTGCACGATTAATCGCACGATGTTGTTTAATGCGCATCTAATCAGTAAAGCCGGTTCCTTGATTAGTAGTAAATCACCTTCACCTGCTTTCAGATGGACGATATGATGCAGATATGAGTGTTAAATTAACACTCAAGAGTGTTAAAGTTAATGAGATAATTAAGTGATTAATTTAGTGATCATTGAGCATTATTGAAGACACCTGATGTTAACAAGCAGAATCACTGAAGGAGAAAATCACAAATTGTAAGCCACCGTTATGGCGATCAGTGTTTGCTTTAGTTGGGCTCTTGATCCTTATACTTTAAGTTTAAATTTTGTTTGTCTGCTGTTATTGATTTATTACAGTCAAATGATCAAAGACAAATGTGATCTGATAGTGTTGGTTATGTTTTGACATAATCATGCTGTGATCTGAAAAATGAAACTCATTCAGATGATCTGATTTAACTTGATAGCAACAGTTTAGTGGTTCTATAATATACAGCATATGACACTTGAATTTTTCTTATAATCCAAAACATTTAATAAAAATTGTTCTGATCAAATCACTTACAAATCGATTTATTTAGAAACACAGACATCAATAATCAGCCTGTGAATCTCAACCGTGGTGACAATAATAATCCTTGTTGCCACCAATCACAACTCATTAATGGCTCCCATCATGCATTGCGGTATGAATAAATTATGATCTGAATTGTCTATGTAATTTACTTTTCCTAATTGAATATTCTGCTCGTCACCATTGTTGAGATCATTGACTGAATCTTGATATCTGTGTGTGCCTAAAAGAAAGATTTTTTTTTTTTTTTTTTTACTTTTAAGAAATTCTTTATATTATATCTCAAATTCTGGATATTTATGCAGAATCTCAGTTATGCTGTAACCAACAATTAGTTCAAATGATGAATGTCATAATATAACCAACCATTAGATCAGTCTTTTTTTTCTTTGTTCATCTGGCAGGTATAACTCAGATACAACAGCTGAACAAAATCTAAAGTTAATAATATAAGGGTCAAGAGCCCAACTAAAGCAAACACTCATCTCCATAATGGTGACCTGAAATTCCAGTTGTCTTCTTCAGTGATTCTGCTTTAGGTGTCTTCAATAATGCTCAATCATCACTCAAATAATCACTTAATTATCTCATTAACTTTAACACTCTTGAGTGTGGACTCATATACACTCCCAGGTGTGTTCATTTAACACTGAGTTTTTGCTGTGTACAAAGAGCCGTAGTTAACTGACAAGCTGAGCCAAATCGCGTTAAAATCGAGGCCTCGATTTTAACGCGATTTGGCTCAGCTTGTCAGTTAACTACGGCTCTTTGTAGTAAATGCCGCTCCATCTGAAAGCAGGTGAAGGTGATTTACTACTAATCAAGGAACCGGCTTTACTGATTAGATGCGCATAACAACATCGTGCGATTAATCGTGCAGCCCTAGTATATTCCTGTAGGCTAGTTTTATTTTCTACGGTATATGTTTTATTGGAAAATGCAACACTGTTAGCCCTTGCTGTAAAAAAAAGTGACAGTATCATACCATTTTCCATTAAAACAGTAATATACCATAGAAAACAATGCATTCTGGGTTATATTTGCATTTTCGAGAAAGTAGCGTACAGGAAAATACTGTGAGTTAACAGACACCCAGAGGCTGTGTTCCAAATCACACCCTATACCCTCATTAACTATTCCCTACATTAGTGAATTGAGACACTGATGAACACCTGATAAGCAGAATCACTGAAGGACAGAGAAACAAGAACTGAAAAAAAGAGAAACACAAGAACTACAACTGACTTCCAGCAACACTGAGTGTGAAAACCAGTTTACAAACCAGTTTATGATTACTTCTTTCATACATGTACAAAAGTTATTGTTGAGAATTAACAGAGATTTAGTTAATAATAAAGTTTGTTGTCACCATAATGGAGATCAGTATTTGCTTTAGTTGATCTCTTGACACTTGACTTCTGACTATTCATCTCTTTCTCTGACTGCTGTAACAGTGACTTTATAAAGCACATCTGTTGTGGCAAGAAAAAGTTAAGAGGAAGTTGATCAGGTGATATTCGCTTTTGTGATGTCTCAATCATCCTGGACTTTTCTGGTTTTTCCTGTATATATTTTTTGAATTTATGATTGTTTCATATTTAGCATATATCTGTAAAACATGAAATCAATATTTCTGTAAATAGGTCTTCTGAAGAATATTGTAACCATATATTGTATTAAAATTATTTCACTCCTGGTTAACTCAGACACACACAGACATCAACAATCAGTGTATGAATCTCAACAATGGTAACAATCAAAAGTTTCATGTCGCAATGCATGCTGGGTTCCAGGATAGTATAAAACTCCCAGCATGCACTGCTGCATGAATAAATAAATAAATAGTGCCACCATTGTTGAGATTCATGTGCTAAATTGTCTCTGTGTTTATGAAAGACAGTGTAGCTCTTTTTTTGGGTTAATATATGATTTAAAAAAAGAGTCATTATTAGTGAATGAACAGGCAATATGATGATTTTTGCCATCATAATCATTATAACCGCAATCATTCATAAACTGTGTGTGTGCACAAGTGTGACTTACAAAAAACACAGTTCAAGAAGTAAAAGAAACTTTAAAGGTTTAGCATCAGCATCCCAACTAAAGCAAGCACTGATCTCTATAATGGTAACTTCAAACCAAATATTTTAACAACTTCTGCAGATGTATGACAGAAATAAAGTCATACTGGTTAATAATAAGTGTAATAATGAGTAATGGCTGGAAGTCAGTTGTAGTTGTAATTCTGTTTGTTAACAGCAGGTGTTCATCACTAATGCTCAACAATCACTTACATATTCACTGAATTTTCTCACTGTAACACTGTCAATGTTACTTTTACTCTTTGTAGTGTGGATTTTCCTGTGGGGTTGAAAGGGTTAACAGTGTAAGATAAAAAGACACACCCACGAAATGTATTTTAACAGTAATAAACTGTATGTTATTAAACAGGTTTATACTGGCAACACTGTTGCCAGTAGTTTACTGTAAAATGTAGTTTTTTGGATCACCGTTGTGCTGAAGAGTAGAGCCTGTGGTTCAGTCCAGGAGAAGATCTACAAACATTGATGATATGCTGCATGTTGCTTTATTTACAGGCAGTGAATGTGTCGTTGCTGGTCCAGTGGAAATCTCTTTAATTACAAAAGTTTTTTTGTGGTTTCAAATGAAATAAGTTCACAGTAATACTTTGCTCACATTATTAATGCATTATAAATGTTAGTTAATGCATTTAAATTATAGTTGGTCAATTTAAGGCAGTGAAATTGAAATTAGTTAACTCGAGTTTTAGTGCATTTTTACAGTAACATACTGTAGATTACAGTAAATAACTGTACAATTTACAGTAAATAACTGTACAATTAACAGTAAATTGCTGGCAACAGTGTTGCCAGTATTTTACTGTAAAAAAACCTGTTAAGGGCTAACAGTGTATGATATTGTCAGAATATGGCCTTTTTTTACAGCAAGGGCTAACAGTGTACTATATGTATAAGGTGCAGTGTGATCAGAACAGTTTGAAAGTCACATCTGTTATTTAATACAGTTGTCAAACCCAAACACTCTCTGTGTGAAAGCAGCCAATTAAAAAAAAGAATAGATTATTTCTAAAAATGTGCAGATCACACTTACCCGAAGAAGATATAATGCTGACAGTATCACTTGCTTCACTCATTCCCATGCTATGCATTGTCCTGTAACGGATCAAGTACTGCTTTCCAGGCTCCAATCCAGTCAGAATAAAGTCTTCATACGCTGTGGTTTTGACAAGCCACTGTTCTTCAGCTCCAGAATCTGCTTTTACCTCCTTGTACTCGACTCTGTACTGCACTGTTTCTCCAGGTGGGGACTTCCATAGTTTCAGGGACACAGTTTTGTCGGAGACATTATTCACTGTCGGCAGGGGCAGTGGCATGTACTTTACCTGTGTGCATGTCAGTTTCCCTTTTTTATACAGATATATGGAGGAGCCTTGACTGGAGGGATTGGAATTGGCAGAAATAATTAAGTGGATTCTCTTTCCATCTGTATTGTTCTTTGACAAATTCCTGAAACAAGATATGTTCTCTCTCATCTTTATTATGATATCCGGATTTTTGAACCATTTTCTGATTGATGGCATAGAAAATGTATTTTTCCCACCATCTAGCATTTTTAACTTGTTAGCGTTCAGGAACTCCTTTAGGGTTGAAAGATACGGGTCTTCAAACTTCAGAGATGTGAAAGTCAAGCACACCACATTATCAATATCAGGATCAAGGAGGATGGAGTTGAGGCCGTCTGAGTTTTCAATTGTGATCCCATTCAGCATCTTGGTTTGAGAACTCAAGAGGTGAAGTTCAGACCTTACATCATCTAACCACTGGTTAAGCATGCCAGCATTAAAAGGAGAGCTGCTGTGCATCTCCAGGATGTCTTCCAGTGATTTCTCCTCCATCTGTCCTCCTCGAATGCCAGGCAACACCTTTGCCACTGCTTTCATGAACACTATCTTGTAAATGCTAAATGAGACCTGAAATGAGTCCAGCCTCTCTTTGATATCATTGAAAACATTTACCATTGCACTTCTAGACAGGTCTTTGCATGTCCTCTCTGCCTTTCCCAGGTCCTCAATTATATCTTCAGTGATCGAAACCAGACTTGTGCTGATTTCTCTCTCCAACTGCGCTGCTTTGTTATCCAATAAATGAAGTGGATACAGCCAAACTTTTATGGGAACCACATTCTGCATGTTCTCATTTAGCAGAGTAGGGAGCCGCTTGTACAAATTCAAGGCCTCCATGTATGTGGTTGGGTTCTGCTCAAGATGGAAGTCACCATGAAATGTACAGCTAATATTGTCAGCACTTTTCGTTTCCTCTTCGTTCATTTTTACAGCTCCTTTTCCTTCAATTGAAAATAGAGGGATCTTCTTGACCATGACATTCAGTTCTCCCTCAATAGCCTGCTTGTTTTCATTTTGTGAAAATGTCCGATCAAACACAATGAAGGCCTGAGCTCCGTACAGCACAGCCGTGACCACATGAGTTGCTGTTTGCTGTTCAAATACCTGAGGGTAGGTGATCTGGCCCAGCTGGGTCATAGTGAGCTGTTCGAATCTGGAAGTTTCTTTGTAAAACATTGTTACTCTGGACTGCTGGTTTGAGGATTTGGTGTCATGCAGATAATTGGCAGATCCTGCCACCTCCACCAGCCCCCCCATGAAGCTGGCTTTTAGGGAAGCACTTACATCCAGGAGACCGGACTTACTAGAGAGAGAATCAGAGCTACTGAACTTCAAATCTGTCAGGAGCTGCGGACGGATGTCCAAATCTTCCTTCAAGGATTTCCTATTCCAAAGAGTAACACCTGAAATGAGAAATGGCTTTTAACTATGTACAAGGAAATGCTGCTGGAAGTAAATGTGCAAATGTTATGAATTGTTACACAACGACTGTTAATTGGTGCTAAAAAATGTGGTTTCTTTCTAACAAACCTATATTTCTTTCTTTCTAGTTAATCTACACTGTAAAAAATTTACTGTAAAATTTACAGCAATTTACTGGCAATTTTGGTTGCCAGTAAGCCTGTAAATTTTACAAGATTACTGTAAATCATAAACTACAATTAAACAGTAAAAAATACAGCACACCTGTAAAAGCAGAAAAACAAGAGCAGCTGTAAATTTACAGTTCTTTACTGTATTATTTACAGTATGAATTAAAACCAGTGTAAACTAATTTAATTTGAGGAAACCGATTATCTTAAATTGGTCAATTGACATTTCATATTAATTCTGTGATCTTATTTCATTTGAGTCCACTAAAAATATCTTTCTAAAATAAAATTATTATTATTATTATTTTATTTGATTGGGACAATGCATATTAATGAACAAACATGTGATACATGCATGTAAATATGCCGGATTGTAGCTATAAGCTAGTTTCCATCCGTAGTCCCAAAGGCTAGAACACAAGAATCACAAGATATTACAGAATAAAATTTACATCTACAACATTCATCATGAAATTATCAAAAATTCTATATACAATATTCACAAACTTAAAAATTCATTCAGTATACAAACACTCATTATGTAAACATTACAATACAGACAAGTTTATAATAATATACAACATACCCACTAATGTGTGCAATTTTGATTTGCCCATAAAAATCTTTTTAATTGGACTTTAAACGAGCTATGTGTAGGGCATTCTCTCAGTGTTTTAGGCAGACTATTCCATAGGTTCCCACCCCGGACGGACAGGACCGTCTGACCGAAGGTAGTACGCCTGTGGTTTATTATTACATCGCCTCTTGCGGAGGCTCGCGTGGTCCTCTGTGAATTATCTTTAAATTTAATAAAATCCTTCAGCGGTGGAGGAGCGAGGGAGTGTAAAACCTTGTATATCATACAAGCCATTTTAAAATTAATCATATTTTGAAAATCTAGTAGTCTATGCTTTTTTAGCACATGACAGTAATGGTGGGATAACGATTGTTTATCTAGTGTTTTTAACGCCCTTTTATAGAGACTTTCTATGGTTTTAAGTGTTGTGGGGCAAGCCAAAGACCAGGTAGTCAAACAATAATCAAAATGAGAAATAATCATTGAATAAAAATATGTTTTAGCTGCACCCATGGTTAAATTATTTCGAATATGCTGAAAATTTTTTAAGATTAAATTTGACTACCTGTGCTTCTTTTTTTACATGACTTTTAAAGCAAAGTGTTGGATCAAGGACTACCCCAAGATATTTAAATTCTGATACCAAATCAAGTTCCACTCCATTCAGAAAGACATTTGATCTTATTATTTTAACATTGCGTTTTGAAAAGTACATGCATACAGTTTTTCTAGTGTTCAGCATGAGGCATGAATCCTTTAACCAATCCTGCACATAACCCAAAGCTGCTGTAAGATCAGCAGCTGCTTGTTGGGTGGTTTTTGCTTGAGTGTATATCACAGCGTCATCCGCATACATCTGCGAGAAGACGTTTGGACATGAATTTGGTAGGTTATTGATAAAGAGAGAAAACAGAATAGGTCCAAGGATAGACCCCTGAGGAACCCCAACTCCAGAATCTAGACAGGGTGATTTTACACCATCCACTACCACGTACTGTTTCCTGTCGGACAGATAAGATTGAAACCATAAAAGTGCTTGATCAGAGATGTTAAATTTACTCAATCTGGATATTAAAATCTGATGGTTTACAGAGTCAAAGGCTTTCTTCAAATCTAAGAAGACAGCCCCGACACAAAGACTCTTGTCAAGCAGACCTTTTATGTTTTCTGTTAACAAACACAGGGCACTATCGGTGGAGTGATGGGTCCGAAAACCGAATTGTAATGGATGTAATGAAGGTTGAACATTTTCCAGATGGGCCATCAGTAATCTGACTACCCACTTCTCCGCTATTTTTGAAATAATGGGGAGTATGCTGATAGGTCTATAATTGGACATGTCTGCTGTAACACCTGATTTGAATATTGGTGTCACTGCAGCCACTTTCCAATCTGCAGGGACCATAGAATAATTAAAAGACATATTAAGAAGATGAGTAATTGGACATGTAAGAGAGTCCTTATACTCTTTAAAAAAATGTGTATTAAGACCAAATGCATCAAGGGCTTTTGAATTGTTCATGCAAGTAATAATTTTTGTTACTTCGTACTCTGAGATTTCAGTAATTTTAAATACAGACTGATGCGGATCAATAACATTATCAGAACACTGAGGTGAAACAAAATGCTGAGTAATATCTTTTACAGAATTTATAAAATAACTATTGAAATTGGTGGCTATAGAAAGTGGATCTTTGATAATCGAACCATTGATTTGAAGGTTCATTTCTTTATTATTTTTATTTAAATGTCGCCCCAGCAATTTATTTAGGTTTTGCCATACTAATTTTCCATTACCGTTTGCATTCTCTATTACTTTAATGAAAAAATTAGCTTTGGCCCATCTCAGACTCTGTGTGACCTTGTTTCGCATGTGAGTAAACTTCTGACGATCTGTTGTTAGGCCTGATTTTAAAAATTGCTTTAATAGCAAGTCTCTAACTAACATCAGATTTTTACATTCTTTATTCAGCCATGGCAAGTGGCACCTTTTTTTACGTTTATATCTCCCTTTATTCGAATGAGTTGAAATGACATCCTTTAAAGATTTAATAAATTTGCCACTACAAGATTCAAGATTGTCACCAGACAAGATCATATCCCAGTCCAATGATGACAAGGATGTGGCCACACCCTGTCGTTGGCTATTAGGTATGAACTTATATGGAGACCTATTATTTGTAGAATTGAAAAAATCGTTATTAACCCTCGACTTAGACAATTTCCTTGAAAAAAGTATAATGTTATGGTCTGATAGACCAGTTATAAAATTGTAAGATCTGATTATCCTTTCAGGTCGGTTACTGAAAAGTAGATCTATTTTAAATTAATTTTAAAGAGTTGACAAAACATCTATTTAACTCAACCCTCTTGCAGATAATTGTTAGTTAACAACAGCAGCACACACCTGAATAGAAGACCTTAACAAAAAATCATCAATAGATCAGCAACTGTGCAGTCACTGCCTTTAAATAAAGCAACACACACTTATCATCAGGTTTTCTTAGCTCATCCTGGACTTAAGCACAGGCTTTACTCTTCAACACAATGGTGACCCACAAAACGCACCAGAAACACTTTAAATCCCAATGGAACATTAAAAACTAACAGATCTCCACTATATCATTATGTGCAAAAACACATAAAATGACATTTCATTTCAGCATTTACTCTCCTGAGCAGTCATTCACATAAATATATATTCACATTTCACATTTATGGTCACATAAATACATTCACAGAGAATAACTTGTTTTGTTTAGTAAATTTGACTTAGATTTTACAGTAAACTACTGACTTCCAGCCACAGCCATATATTTAATCAACTGAAAATAGAAGAAGACAATAAATATCTAAAGATCTCAGCAGAGGAGGATTAAATAACTCCAGCCTCACTTGTCAAGGTCTTTTTGAGAATTAACTGAGGTTTAGATGTTGATGATTTATTGTTTAATTTGAAGTCACCATGATGGTGATAAGTGTTTGCTTTAGTTGGGCTTTTACCCTTGATATTGCAACATTAGGTTTTCTCTGGCTGCTCTACCTGTGTGTTTATAAGACACAATAGTTATAGCGTAAAAGCCATGAGAAAAAAAATCTGGTGATTATGACTCAACATTGATGATGTCATAATAGAGGTTATAGATCGTTAGCACCTCTTTTCATCCAGTGATTAATGTCTTCTCAAACATATGGTTCTTTCCAGCATTATTTGAATGATTTAAAAAACATTATGGCATAGATAACAAAAAAAAAGCATCATACTATTAAGTCACACAAACATCAACAATCAGCGTATGAATCTCAACAATGGTGACACTCAAATGAAAAGCTTCATGTTGCAATGCATGCTGGGTATCACCTTCATACAGAACTCCCAGCATGCATTGCAGCACGCATAAATTATGCAGCTGAATTGTCTTGTTTTCTTTTATTCTTACCATGTGCTTTTATTTTTGTTGTTGTTTTTTATGTGACTTTTTAGTAGCTTGATTTGTGATCTGTTTATTTATATTTTGTTTGTCACCATAGATGAGGTTAATATGCTAATTCTTGATACATGTGTGTTCCAGTTAATTAAAAGGTTTTGTAATCTTCTATATGTTAATCACTAATTTCCTGATAAATACATAACTATACGTTTTGCTGTAGAATCACATGACTATTATAAACAATATGTTGAAATCTATGACAATCTAAACTTCATTTTTAAAGAAAAGATTCTGATCAAGATCAGCCACTAGATGTTGTGTAGTTGATATCAATACACATCCATCAACATCTGATTATAATATTACTTTACTTTTATTACTATAACTATTTTGTTATCACTAATCACGATCATGGTAACTTCAAATGAAATATTTTCAATAAATCATCAACATCTATCCCTCAGTTATTTCTCAGTAAATCTGATTATGACAGAAATAAAGTCAGTCTGGTTAGTAATAAGTGAAGCTGGTAATACTGTTTGTGGAGTTGTGTAATCCTCCTCTGCTGAGATCTTCACAGATTTAATGTCTTCTGTTCAGTTGATTTCATCTAAGACTGTGGATGAAGTCAGTTGTTTCCTGTAAAATCTCAGAGTCAAATGTACTAAACAAAAAAGTCAAATTATGTGAATTATTTATGTGAGTTTATGTGTTTTTGCACACAATGGTATAGTGGATATCTGTTAGTGTTTAATGTTCTGTTGGGATTTAAAGTGTTTCTGTTGAGTTTTGTGTGTCACCATTGTGTTGAAGAGTAGAGCCTGTGCTTCAGTCCAGGATGAGCTGAGAAACACTAATGTTGTGCTGTGTGTTGCTTTATTTAAAGGTGGTGACTTTGTATTTGCTGATGCATAAACGTCATTTAATTCATTTATGTGTGATGTTGTTGTCTAGTAGGATTTAGTTAAATGCATGTTTTAACTCATGAAGTCTTTTTCTTAGTGAACTCAAATGAAATTAGCTCACAGTATAACTATTTAATGGAAAAATGACCAATCAATTTCCTCAAATGAAATGAGTTATCTCAGGTTTTACTTCAACGCATTATTAATAACAGCAACATACTGTAAAGCAGGGGTTCTCAACTCCAGTCCTCGCGACCCACTGCTCTGCATATTGTGTATGTCTCCCTTATTTAACACACCTGATTCAGATCCTCAGCTCGTTAGGATAGACTCTATGTCAGGGGTCCTCAACTCTGGCCCGTGAGATCCACTTTCCTGCAGAGTTTACCTACAACCCTAATCAAACTCACCTGAACAAGCTAATCAATGTCTTCATGATTACAAGACCTTACAGGAACACAGCAAAATCCCCAGTGTTAAATCAACACTGCTCAGAGTACATATTGTTCCAATCTAAAGAGTGTTAAAAGTGCTAAAGTTAATGAGATAATTAACTGATTAATTAAGGGATGATTGAGCATTAGTGATGAACACCTGCTGTTAACAAGCAGAATGACTAAAGCAGGGGTCACCAATCCTGGTCCTGGAGGGCCGCTGTACTGCAGAGTTTAGCTCCAACCCCAATTAAACACACCTGAACCAGCTAATCAACCCAGCAGGCACAGTACATGACGTCAGGAAGACGTTGGACTCCAACTAATCCAACGTCAGTTAGATGTCATATTTTGGTTGAGAATGAAAGTCAGGTTGATGTCTAAACCCAACGTTTGTTTGGCGTCAAGCTCCAACGTCAGACAGATGTTGAATTTTGGTTGGAATAAGCACCGAACAATTTTTTTACATGCATGGCAGCACATTAAATCTGTGAAGATCTCAGCAGAGGAGGATTAAACAACTCAAACAGCATTACCAGCTTTATTATTACTAACCAGATTTACTTTATTTGATTTCTGTTGTAATGAAATCAATAGTTGTATTTTAAAGTCACCATGATGGTGGTTAGCGTTTGCTTTAGTTGTGCTCTTGACCCTTGACTTGTTAATATAATAAATTATCTGGCTGCTATAATTGTGTGTTTAAAAAGCACAATTGTTATAGTTAAAAGAGCCGTGAGAAAATGAGATTAGGTGATGTTGGCTGTTTGTTGATGATATCATCATGTAAGTGCTTGAATCCCTGATCTTATTAAGTGTGTAATTCCTTTATCATAGGACTTGTGGTTTTATTTTTGTTCAAAATAGAAGTAATTTGATGTATCAGCATATCTAGCAATGTAGTTTATCAAAAAATAAACTATTTTTTAAACTTTTTTTAAAACTATTTAGTGCACAAAAACCTTTCATCTATGGCATTACATAGACACACACACAGACATCAAGAAACCGCATATGAATCTCAACAATGGTGACAATCAAACAAAATATCCAGATAATCAGATCATCTCTGAGCATAAAACAAGCTACAAAAAATCCAGCTGCATGAATTATTACTGCCGCAATGCATGCTGGGAGATATGGGTGAGTTTTGATTGGTGGTACCCAGCAGGCATCATGAAGCATTTCATTGATTGTCACCATTGTTGAGAGTCATACACTGATTCTTGATCTCTAAGTAATGCAAGGAAAAAGCGTAATGCACTAAACGTTTTTCAAATAAATCATATTAATTGATAACAATACTGCTCACATGCTGTAAAATTAAATGACTTCTATTATAAAACAACATTAAAAAAACACAACTCCTATATAACCAATACATTACACTCTGAATGAGATCATGGTTTCAAGCTATCTCATGATGATGATTTCATCATCAATAAAAAGCCAACATCACCTGATCTCATTTTCTTTTGGCTTTTTTGCCACAAGTAACATGCTTTATAAACACACAATTATAGCAGCCAGAGAACGTATTATATTAATGAGTCATGGGTCAAGAGCACAACTAAAGCAAATGCTAACCACCATCATGGTGACTTTAAAATACAATTATTGATTTCATTAAAACATAAATGAAATGAAGTAAATCTGGTCAGTAATAAGTGAAGCTGGTAATGCTGTTTGAGTTGTTTAATCCTCCTCTGCTGAGATCTTCACAGATTTAATGTGCTGCCATGCATGTAAAAAAAATTTGAGGTGCTTATTCCAACCAAAATTCAACATCTGTCTGACGTTGGAGCTTGACGCCAAACAAACGTTGGGTTTAGATGTCAACCTGACTTTCATTCTCAACCAAAATATGACATCTAACTGACGTTGGATTAGTTGGAGTCCAACGTCTTCCTGACGTCACGTACTGTGCCTGCTGGGTTGATTAGCTGGTTCAGGTGTGTTTAATTGGGGTTGGAGCTAAACTCTGCAGGACAGCGGCCCTCCAGGACCAGGATTGGTGACCCCTGCTGTAGTTTTTAAATAAGCCTGAAGGACTTGATTAGCTGGATCAGGTGTGTTTAATTAGAGTTGAAGCTAAACTCTGCAGCGCTGTGACCCTCCAGGAAATTAGGTTGACACCCCTGCTCAAGAGTGTTAAAGTTAATGAGATAATTAAGTGATTCATTGAGTGATGATTGACCATTATTGAAGACACCTGATGTTAACAAGCAGAATCACCAATGGAGAAAATCAAATTTTTAAGCCACCATTATGGTGATCAGTGTTTGCTTTAGTTGGGCTCGTGACCCTTAAACTGTTAATGTTAGATTTTCTTTGGCTGTTGTGTCTGAATTTTGACTGCCAGATGATCAAAGAGAACAGGTGATCTGATGGTGTTGGTTATGTTTTGACACAATCATCCCATGCCCTGCATCACAAACCTCGTTTAGAGATTTTACCTTGTTGGTTACAGCAGTCCTGTGATTCTATAACAAATGATGTTCAGCATTTTCAGTGTAATCCAAAATATTTCTTAAAAGTTGCACCGATAAAAAGACTTGGGAAAATTATTTTATTAGACACACTGACATCAATAATCAGCCTGTGAATCTCAACAATGTTGACAATAATAAAGCATGTTGCAGTGCATTCTGGTTGCCACCAATCAAAACTCATTCATGGCTCCCATCATGCATTGCGGTATGAATAAATTATAATCTGAAATGTCTTAGTATATTCAATTAGGAAAAGGAAATTACTGTTTGTCACCATTGTTGAGATTCATACACTGATTGTTGATGTCTGTGCGTGCCTAAATTAAAAAAATTGTTTTTTATCAGAACAACTTTTAAGAAAAGTTATATTTTGGATTATATTGAAAATGCTGAACATCATTTGTTATAGAATCACAGGACTGCCGTAATCAACAAGGTAAAATCTCTCTAAACGAGGTTTGTGATGCAGGGCATGTGAAGATTGTGTCAAAACATAACCAACGCCATCAGATCACCTGTTCTCTTTGATCATCTGGCAGTTATAACTCAGATACAACAGCCAAATAAATTTAGTGTTAACAGTTTAAGGGTCACAAGCCCAACTAAAGCAAACACTGATCACCATAATGGTGGCTTAAAAAATAGATTTTCTCCTTTGGTGATTCCGCTTGTTAACATCAGGTGTCTTCAATAATGGTCAATCATCACTCAATGAATCACTTAATTATCTCATTAACTTTAACACTCTTGAGCAGGGGTGTCAACCTCAGTTCCTGGAGGGTCACAGCGCTGCAGAGTTTAGCTTCAACTCTAATTATACACACCTGATCCAGCTAATCAAGTCCTTCAGGCTTATTTAAAAACTACAGGTATGTTTGCCCTCCAGGAACTGAGTTTGACACCCCTGCTCTACAAAGTAACGATGGGGCCGCCGCCGCCTCAGTCCCTTGGATTGCGCGTTAAAAAAGTTTTTACAAAAAGTTAAAAAAAAAAACGGGGGGGGGGATCTTTTTTAACTAATCTATCCATCCAACTTTAAACTTCTTCAAACTCTCTGGTCCGGCTTTCTCAAGCCAACTTAAAGTTTGTCTCAAGGAACTTTTTTTTTTCTAGTTTGAATTGTTTTATTTAGGTAGATACATCACCTGGAATAAAGGAATCCTTGCGGCAGTCATAAAGCATTCCAGGATACAGAGGTCTTCCTAGGGCTGCCAGTTCAATTGGCTCTGATTCCATGGCTAAAAAAAAGAGAACATTTATCAAATTAGTTTGCAACTTATTCAACACTAGGAACTAATATAAAGAAAACATGGATTTCTAAAGTGATGACCTGAAGTCTGTAGAGCAGAATCAGCAAGCTTTACAGGTAAACAATTTTGGAGACTGACAAAATCGTATGCTGTTTACTGATGATTATTTATTATTCATTGAATAATCTAAATTGCTTGCATAAAATATGTATTCAAGTTTTACATTTATTTGCTAAATACATATCTGTATGCGGCTGGTGATGCTTAAGGTGGTTCTTACACTTTAAAGACATTTTCATTTGGTTTTCTGGTGATTTGCTATTTGGCTATAAAGCCACGTTTTTATTACATAATTTAATGGATTAATACAGATCTAGTGAACCTGCATTACACTGAGGGACTTTTAACTTTCACTCTGCTTGTCTGTGTTTGTGTGTCCCAGACACACTGTCAGTCGGGACACTTTAACATTCTGTCATATTACTCACCCCTCATGTCATTACAAATATGACTTCTTCTTTTGAACATAAAAAAAATATTATAAGAAATTTCTCAGTGCCACCCCCTCCATACAATTGAAGACAAAACAGTTTGGTTACCAACATTCGTCAAAATATTATTTTGTGTTCAACAGAAGAAAGAAACCCTAAAGTTTTGGAGCAAGGGTGAACTAACAATTTAACCTATTTTCAGGATTATTGGAAGTTATTTTTACTGCACTGTTAGACCTTACCATGTTTTTTACAGTATAATACTGGCAACTCTGTTGCCAGCAATTTACTGTTAATTGTATAGTTCTTTACTGTAATCTACATATATACTGTATGTTACTCTAAAAATGCATTAAAACTCGAGTGAACCAATTTCACTTGCAGAAACCGACTGCCTTAAATTGACCAACTGTCATTTAAATGTATTAAAATAAATGTATAATGCATTAATAACGTGACCATATTTTATTCGCAACCACAAAATAACTTTTGTAAATAAAGAGATTTCCACTGGGCCAGCAACTACACAGTCACTGTCTGTTAAATAAAGCAGTGGTTCTCAACTCCAGTCCTCGGGACCCACTGCTCTGCACATTTTGTGTGTCTCCCTTATTTAACACACCTGATTCAGATCATCAGCTCGTTTGGAGAGACTCCATGAAATGAACTGAACAAAATCACAGCAAAATCCTCAGTGTTAAATTAACACTGAAATGTGTGACTTATATAAACTCTGAGCAGAGTGTCAAATGAACACTGAAGCAGTGTTAAAGTTAATGAGATAATTAAGTGATTAATTGAGTGATGATTTGAGCCTTATTGAAGACACCTGATGTTAACTAGCAGAATCACTGAAGGAGAAAAACATAATTTTTAAGTCACCGTTATGATGATTAGTGTTTGCTTTAGTTGGGCTCTTGATCTTAAATCATTAACTTTAGATTTTGTTTGGCTGCTGTACGTGAGTTATAACAGCCGGATGAACAAATGGTCATGGTCATCTGATAGTGCTGGTTGTGTTTTAATATAATCATTATTTCACAATCATTTGACCTGAATCCCTGAACTGATAGTTTATATAATTCACACTTTTCAGTGTTAATTTAACACTGAGGATTTTGCTGTGCACTCAGTTCAGTTCATGGAGTCTCTTCAAACAAGCTGATGATCTGAATCAGGTGTGTTAAATAAGGGAGACACACAAAATGTGCAGAGCAGTGGGTCCCGAGGACTGGAGTTGAGAATCACTGAAATAAAGCAACATACAGTGTATCATCAATGTGTCTAAACATTAGATCTTCTCCTGGACTGAAGCACAGGCTCTACTCTTCAGAACAACGGTGACCCAAAAAACTACATTTTACAGTAAACTACTGGCAACAGTGTTGCCAGTATAAACCTGTTTAATAACTTACAGTTTATTGCTGTTAAAATAAATTTTGTGGGTGTGTCTTTATACATTCACCTAAGATATAATTTGGTTTATTTAGAAAAATCTGGATCTAATGTTATAGAATTACTGTGATGCTGTTATGATCATTATACATTTAAGTCAGAGAGTAGGTTTTAAATGAGTTCAGTGATTCAGGTCAAATGACGATTATGTCTAAACATGATCTACAATATCTGATCTGATCTGGGGCCGTATTCACAAAGAATTTTAAGGCTAAAAGTAGCTCCTAACTGGTGAATTTAGGAGCAACTCCTAAAAATAATGGGCGTGTCACTCCTAACTTTAGGACTCCTAATTTTTTTCACTAAGAGTAATTCACAAATCATTTTAGCCCTAAAAGTAGCACCTAAGTCTGCGACAGCTTAAAAGAAGTCGAGAGGACTCCTAACTCAGTAAGACCTATTCACAAAGGATCTTAAACCACCTCTCGCAGTCGTCCGGGGTGCGCGACACAAGCGGGAATGCTGCATTGATCTGCAAACAAATCCTCTCCCATCTCACGCTTAGTTTTGCTTGATATAGATGTACCAATACAAATAAAAAATCTCCAGTTAACTAGCAGAGCATTCGTTTCATTCTTTGTTGAATAAGAGGCGATCTAGCGCTGAAATGTGTTTTTTTTTTTTAATCAAGTGATGATGTGCTCGTTGCCGCTGCAGACAGATATTGAGTGGCGCGGATACGGTGTTCTCTTGAGGCTCGCGCAGCGCACGATGAATGATTCAACTATTACATTACTTCAATAGGAGCAACATTTCCTTGCTTTAAGTAGTCTATTTAGGCTAATAGGATGTCAATTAACCAAGCAAGTGTTAATGCAAGTGTCGTTTTTCATTAGTAGGCAAGTGCCGGTTTTCATTAGGGTATTAGTCTACCTTGATTTAATTTTATTTAATTCATGACTTTTTCTCTCTCTCTCTCTGCCATTTTAGAATTACACTTCACTGGGGCCTGTACAAACATGCCATTATTATATATGCATTTCGATGACATTACTATTATTATTTTGTGTAGGACACATTTAGATGTCGTAATTCCATGATTTGTTGCGTCTGTGTTATGTTCCGCATGATGGCCCTGTCATCTAACAACCAATCACCGTGATCATTGCGAGGAAGCTCGTGCATGAGAATTGATGTCATCCATAACAACGAAGACTCACTCTTAGTTTAGGAGTTGTCATTTTTCCTTACTAAGTGTAGGTCTGAAAGGCGTTGTGAATAACTTTTAAGAGAAAACTCCTAGCTAAAATATTTCAGTGCGATTTAGGAGTACTCCTAGTGATAAGATTAAATTTTTTGTGAATACAGCCCCTGATCTCTTTGTTCATCCAGCTGTTAAAACAGCCAAACAAAATCTTTAGTTAAACATTTAAAGGTCACCTGCCCAACTAAAGCAAACACTGATCACCATAACGGTGACTAAAATATAGATTTTCTCCTTCAGTGACTCTGCTACACTGTAAAAAATTGCCCTGTAAAATAACGGTAATCTACTGGCAGCTGTGGTTGCCAGCACTGTACTGTTAATTTACAGCCCTCTACCGTTAATATACAGCTCTCCTTTTTTACAGTATGTTACCGTAAAAATACCATGGAAGGCAACTCATATAATTTGGGAAACCGATTGCTTCAAACAGTTTGAGTTTAAAAACTACTGATAGTACTGTGACGGAGGTGGCACGTGTGAAGTTACTTCATTTGAGTCCACTGAAAATGTATATCTCTTAATACTAAACTGAAACACCTTATGTGTAATAGTGAATTAATTAAAAACATGACTTTAACTCAAATCTTTGCAGTTCGCATTTAACGAACATTAGCATACATGTATGTGCTAAAGTACTTAGCAAGGAGATTGTCACTGGATCAGCAATACACAGTTACTGCTTAAAGGGTCATGAAACCCCAAACCAAATTTTCTGAGATTTTAACAGAGGTATGTGTGTTGAACACCATTGAAGACAATGTCAGCATCTGTTAAATTTAATAGTATGATTAAAATGGTTAAATTTTAGTTTTCTTCCGCTTTTTTCGTCTTCCGGGTTTAAAATCTTCATCACAGGCTGTGACGTGGCAGTGCACTGTAGAGTGCGTTGATGACTCATCGGTGTCTCATAATTATTAATGAGACTGAGTTTTCATATCCTATGAGAAGACACTGTCTCATAATTATTCATGACACCACGTGGATCTTTCCAAGTTGCATGACATGTCAAACTGTGATATCGCGAAGTAGATGAGAGAGACAAACATGGGACGCTACTACAAGTGTTTGTTTTCCATGTGCAAAAGTCCAAGTGGGTTGAATATGTTTCCCCGCGATGCTGCCAGGGCTAGACTCTGGCTCTGGGCGGTTGGTTTGCCATCAACCTCGGACACATCTAAACTATGTGTGCCGCAAACATTAGCTTCGAGAACTGGAGAATGGTGGATTTCGCCTTGTTGACAACCAATGCAGTTTGCGTCTTGCGAGTGATGCGGTACCAAGTCCCGAGGACTTTTCTATCAATTCAGAGGTATGTGTGTCTGTCTGTGTCTAAAATGAGAAGTCTTCCACCTCCAAAGAGCGATCTTTATTATGGGGGTTCAGGGGGCGCGTAGATCTAGGTTATGCACGGAACGTTTTTTTAAGAGGAAAATTAATTATTTTCAAATATATGCATTTATAGTATCTATATAAACAACTATATATTTTATAATGACATTAAAAAAAATCTAGCATTTCCTTACGTTTTTACCACTGCTTTTTAGTGACAGTCGATGCATCGGCCACTGGCAATGACAGTGGTGGCCAGACACACCCACTCCCTCCCTTCTTCTCACAGCCGTCCACGCCCATTTAAGTTGCATTTTTCAAAAAGATTGTGAGCTAGACTTGAGCTGAAAGAGGGGGGTTTCATGACCCTTTAAAACAACCGGCAGCATAACATCAGTGTTTCTCTGCTCATCTCTGACTGAAGCACAGACTCTACTCTCCAGCACAATGGTGACTCACAAAACTAATTAAACTAACATCTCTCCTATATCATCCTGTGCAAAACACATAAAACACTTCAGTTTAATATTTACTCTCCTTATCAGTTATTGACTTTGCATAACTTTTTTCTTTAAACGTTTACTAATATTCCAGTGAAATTAACTTCTTTTGTTTAGTAAATCTGACTGTTAGGTTTTACAGAATATTACTGTTTTTCCTTGATTTTACGGTAATCTACTGGCAGCTGTGGTTGCCAGTAAATTGCTGTTTTTCTACAGTTTTATGCCGTAAATTAATTTACAGTGGATTACCGTTAAATTACGCTTCACTCAGTTTTTTATTTATTTAACACATTTAACCCTTTCAACCCCACTTCAGTTTTAAATGAACACTTGTGTGTCCACACTACAGAGTGTTGGAGTAACACTGAAGCAGTGTTGAAGTTAATGATATAATTCAGTGATTAATTAACTGATGATTGAGCATTAGTGATGAACACCTGATGCTAACAAGCAGAATCACAGAAGGACAGAGGAACAACAAGAAGATAAAAAGCAAAACACCTACAAAAGACCTACAACTGACTTCAGCCACAGAAGACATTAAATCTGTGAAGATCTCAGCAGAGGAGGATTAAACAACACTTTATGAATACAATATCTTTATGAAAACTTGATTACAGAAATTTTGATTTCATGATGTAGATTCACACATATATGCTGAATTTGAATAAATTCAAAGAAAACATTGAGGAAAGATCTATAAGTGAGTCATGTATAGATTGATTGCGGCATCAGAACAAAAGCCATAAACACCTGATCACATTCTCTCGACTTTTTCTCGCCACAACAATTATGTTCTATAAATTCACTGTTAGAAGAGAGAAATGAATGGAATGAAATCAAGGGACAAGAGACCAACTAAACCAAATACTGATCTCCATCATGGTGACAACAGACTTTATTATGAACTAAATCTCTGTTAATTCTCAACAAGAACTTTTGTACATGTATGAAAGAAATAATGATAAACTGGTTTGTAAACTGCTTTCTCACTCCGTGTGTCTGGAAGTCAGTTGTAGTTCTTGTGTTTCTCTTTTTTCAGTTCTTGTTGCTCTGTCCTTCAGTGATTCTGCTAGTAAGGTATGTGGGTAGTTCAATAGTAAGAAGTCAAGAAGTCAACCTGATAATTGAGAAACTGATGAACACCTGATAAGCAGAATCACTGAAGGACAGAAAAAAGAACTGAAAAAAGAGAAACACAAGAACAACTGACTTCCAGACACACTGAGTGAGAAACCAGTTTACAAACCAGTTTAACATTATTTATTTTATACATGTACAAAAGTTCTTGTTGATAATTAACAGAGATTTAGTTAATAATAAAGTTTGTTGTCACCATGATGGAGATCAGTATTTGCTTTAGTTGGTCTCTTTGGCCTTTTTTTTACAGCAATAGTTAACAGTGTGTATTAGTGTATATATTAATTGTATTTGAATTAGCAAATATTGTTATCAATGGATTTATTATTATTGTTTTGGTTTTATATTTGACTTGTTGTTTGAACTTTGAAATTCCAAATTCTAATTTTAAATTTGAGTTTAATGGCATCTTTTTCGAAGTACTTTGAATGAAGGACTGTATCACTGATACCAATAATGCTACTGATGTATATATTAAATTAATTATTGCCATTCGACATCACAGTAATTAAAAGCCATCATTTTTAGCATTTAATAGGCTTTTAAAAATACAACAAGTTTTAAGTTAAGTGAACTTAAACCAAACTTCACATAAACTATAAATTGTATATGCATAAACTATAAAGTGAATAAGATAAATTCTTATTAAAGCTATACAAAAGTTATTCAGTAAAGAGCAATAAGGGATTTTCTCTTTTTCTTTAATTTTTTGATTGACATTAATCAAAGACTGCAGGCAGCAGGTTCATTTGGCTGTTGTGACTTCGAGAAATTCAAGTGCGTTCAAATTCGAGTGCCCATTCAAGTGCAAAAGAGAACTTGATGAAGCATGTCCTACCACATTAGTTCTCTTTTTCATCTCATCGCACTTGAATGAACGATAGAGTCATATACTGTAACGCTTTGTTTTAAACACATCTTCCTATTTTAATATTAAAGGTCTGGATAAGAGTAAGACAATAAATTGTATACATAAAGAGAATTAAAAATGAGTAAATATAATTGAGTGCATGGTGAAAAGTTTCTAAGATTCACCCTCATGTAACAAAAGGAAAAAAGTTGCCAGTTTCCGGTTCTAAGAAGTAGTGTCTGAAATTCAACAAACACCCACATACCTTAATGGATTGTTTTGTCACCTGTTCCTGTTGAACTCTGAATTTGTGTTACCACCTGCAAAAATAACAAAATGAATCAATAAAATAATGAAGTCTATGGAGAACATAATATTACAGTGTGAAGGAGCACAGAATTTCAGAGATAGCATAAATTAATAATAAATATTATATACCAATTGAGTTTCACCTTTTCTTTTCCAGTATATAATTCCAGAATGATTTGCCTATTTCAGACTGACTTTCAGGCCCTGATCATTGTGAACTGAGCACTGTGGTTTTAAAGAGTTAAGTAAGGCCACACCTTGCAACAGTGTGATTGGGCAAGTGGCAAGTACAAGCCTAGAAAATAGAATTGTGTCGACGTGGTCTTGCAAGTAATGTGTGTACTCTGGCGTTTTGCTTGTTGGTGCTAATAAACAAACTATTTTACATGCATGTATATGATATGATATGATTACATGTATACATAATATGTACAACAGCTAAATGTTTTCATGAAAAAAAGAAAAGAAAAAAAGACATTAAGCCATTTCAAATGGAGAAATATATGTTCTGTTCAAACTTTTAATTAGCTTTAATTCTAATTAACTTATAAATCTTCATAATGTACTACAGAATCAGATTGATGGAGATTTACAGTATAGGTCTACTGTTTACCTTTAAGTCTGTGACTTAAAAAACAAATTATTGTTATCACAGTATTTTTGCTTACATCCATTGAACTTTTAAGTTATTTCAGACTGGTAAAACCACTTTAGTGCAGTAAAATCCTTAAACATTTACATCATGAAAGAAGATCTGGCTATTGGGGCTGACAAAGTATATTTTTTTGTATTTTTGGTTGAAACAATAGTGTTAGATGTTCTACTTCTTGCTTGCTCATAAACATTTTTTTTCAAATACATGTCAAGACAAACTTGTGATGTTGTGATGGACTCACTGATGTTGATGTGTTTTTGAGCAGCAACCCCTTCCCATAGAGCACTTCGAAGAACTAATGTATTGAACTCACAGCTACAGTATGTACAGTTGACCAAGAAACAGATCATGTGTAAATCTTGTTCGTAAATGCATGTGTGTTTGCTGAGTGATGGTTTCTTGTCTTGTTGATTCTGGATTTTTGTGTTACACCTTCATAAAGTTGCATTCAGACATTTTCGAGCCCATGGGCCACTACATGAGTTTCGCTTCCTTGTTTCTTGAATTTCATGTTAGTAATTTCTTTGCATTCCTAAACTGCATTGAGATCCTCTTCCTCTTGCCGCTGGGCCAAATTTGACACATTTTAGACATTCATCTAATAGTTTTTTGGCTTTCTTGTTTCTTGATTTCCGTGTCACTGATTCTTTACATTCCCAAACTGCATTCATATTTTTGAGCGTTTAGCACACAGTCATTCATAAGCATGTACAATAAAGATCTGGTTCATGCTGATATATAGTTTGGTTTCCTACAAGGGACTTTACTATGAGATGAAAATAAAATGTGAAAATCAACACTGAACTGACTTAAGCTGAATAATGACACTGTTGTGTTTTTAAAGGAGTAGTTGATTATGATTTCATTTTCACTAGGGATGCACCGAATCCAGGATTCGGATTCAGCCGAATATTGGGCTTTTTGACGGGGTTTCTGCTGTATCTTAGAATTTTCTTCCATCCGAACCGAACCCTAGGCTTGCACTATGCACGCTACACTGGTCGACGTCACACCGCTGTTGATTATGGGAAGGTGTTTACGTTACCCAGATAGCAACATTGTTTCGGCCCAGATTCGGCCCACATGAAATGCAGATCTGGCCCACATGCAGCGTGGAATGATGGCCTTTGGGCGGTCCACTCCTGTTTGCCAGATCTGGGTCAAAAGCAGGCCATAGTAATGCTACATTTCAGCCAAGAGCAAAGAAATAAACCAGAACTGGACCTTATTATAGAGCCACAAAGTCTGTGTGTACACTCCAAAAAATTATATGTTGGCTTTACTTAATTTTTTTTGTAAACAGGTTCCACCGGTTCCACATAACTATTTTTCGTTAAACAAACATAATATGTTAATGTAACTTCAACAACATGGAATTTGGTCATTTAAGCGACCCAATTAAACTCTGAGCTAATGAGTTAATTAAGTGAATAATTGAGTGATGATTGCGCATTATTGAAGACACCTGATGTTAACAAGCAGAATCACTGAAGGAGAAAAACGGAATGTTTAAGTCACCATTATGGAGATACGTGTGTGTTTTAGTTGGGCTCTTGACCATTAACTCATTGACTTTAGAGTTTGTTTGGCTGTTGTACGTGAGTTATAGCAGCTGGATGAACAATGAACAAAAGTGATCTGATGGTATTGGTTGTGTTTTAACATTAACTTTATTTCACAATCAATTGACCTGAATCACTGAACTTAGATTGAACCCAATTTTTGAGTTAAGTTTACCTTATGGATTATAGCAGCACTTTCATTGTAGAGCATACTATTTTTAGTTTTTTCAATGAAATTCAAAAGATCAAATCAATAAATAAAAAAGAAACTTCTTCAAAAATCTCTTGAGTAGGCACACACAGACATCAAGAAACAGCCTGTGAATCTCAGCAATGGTGACAAACAGATCATAAGCTCATTATTTATTCATGCAGCAATGCATGATGGGATGCCATGAATGAGTTTTGATTGGTGGCACCCAGAATGCACTGCAACATGCTTTATAATTGTCACCATTGCTGAGATTCACAGGCTGATTCTTGATGTCTATGTGTGCCTACTCAAGATATTTTTTAAGAAGTTTCTTTTTGATTTATTGATTTGAATTTCATTGAAAAGGTTAAAAATTGTATGTTCTACAATGACAGTGCTGCTATAATCCATAAGGTAAACTCAACTTAGAAAATGGGTTTAAAATAAGATCAGTGATTCAGGTCAAATGATTGTGAAATAATGATTATGTTAAAACACAACCAACACCATCAGATCACCTTTGTTCATTGTTCATTCGGCTGTTATAACTCACATACAGCAGCCAAACAAAATCTAAAGTTAATGAGTGAAGGGTCAAGAGCCCAGCTAAAACACACACTTATCTCCATAATGGTGACTTAAACATTCAGTTTTTCTCCTTCAGTGATTCTGCTTGTTAACATCAGGTGTCTTCAATAATGCTCAATCATCACTCAATTATTCACTTAATTAACTCATTAGCTCAGAGTTTAATTGGGTCGCTTAAAATGACCAAATTCCATGATGTTGAAGTTACATGAACATATTATGTTTGTTTAACGAAACATAGTTATGTGGAACCGGTGGAACCTGTTTACAAAAAAAAAGTTAAGTAAAGCCAACATATCATTTTTATGAGTGTATTTAATATGGAGTCATTTTAGCCTTAATAAGCCTGTTAACAAGAAGAATCACTGAAGGAAATTAGAGAACAGAAAAAGAGAAGAGCAGAAACACACAAATTACAACTGACTTCAGACACAGTCTTAGAAGACATTAAAACTGTGAAGATCTCAGCAGAAAAGGATTAAGCAACTCCACAAACAGCATTACCAGCTGTGAATCTCAACAATGACAATCAAAAATACCTTGCTGCAATGCATGCTGGGTACCAGCATAGTACAAAACTCCCAGCATGCATTGCAACATGAATAAATGATGCAGCTGAATTGATTGAAATATTTGCTTTTATTTTTTGCTGTTGTTTTTGTTGTGAATTAGTAGCTTTTCAGTGATATTCTGAATGGTTATGTTTATATAAATTATTGTAATTGTCACCATTGTTGAGATTCATACGCTGATTGGTCATCTGTGTGTGTCATATTAAGCTGACTTTTTATGCTCATTTTTGTTACAGTCTTACTGATTGTTATAATATTGCTGAATCTCATGCTGTTTAAGGATATATTTAAGAGACAACATAATTTTTAGATTCCAGAGTCATCAGCGAATCAGTCTATTTCAGGATCATTATTAAACCATCAACAGGTAACTATCATCACCTGATCTCATTTCACTTT
Source organism: Semotilus atromaculatus (assembly GCA_031834385.1). Classification (NCBI taxonomy): domain Eukaryota; kingdom Metazoa; phylum Chordata; class Actinopteri; order Cypriniformes; family Leuciscidae; genus Semotilus; species Semotilus atromaculatus. Next base: position 14,174,491 of record JAULUF010000050.1, on the reverse strand, counting down.
AGCTTTCTTTGCTGCTGCAAATGTTTTCAACAAACACACTGTCATAGCAGTCAAAAATGACAAGAGATATAGTAGTTAGTTGGCCGTTGATGGCCAGTTAGTTGGCCGTTGATGGCCGGTTTGTGAACGAATCGTTCTTTTGAACCGTTTCTTTTTAGTAAACCGCTCGAACCAGTACACTAGATTGGACTGAATAGTTTGAAACAGTTCGCGTCTTGCGTCAGTGCTGATCCACAATTTACTAAAGTTACTCACTTTTAGACTTTCAGGCCCTGATCATTGTGAACTGAGCACTGTGGTTTTATAGTTAAGTAAGGCCACAACTTGCAACAGTGTGATTGGGCAAGTGGCAAGTACAAGCCTAGAAAATAGAATTGTGTCAACGTGGTCTTGCAAGTAATGTGTGTACTCTGGCGTTTTGCTTGTTGGTGCTAATAAACAAACTAAAATATATAAATGAGTGAACTAAACAAAGGTTTTTAGATATTTTACATGCATGTATATGATATGATATGATATGATATGATATGATATGATATGATTACACTAAAAAAAATATGTTGGCTTTACTTAACTTTTTTATGTAAACAGGTTCCACATAACTGGGTTACGTTAAACAAACATAGTTTGTTCATGTAACTTCAACATCATGGAATTAGGTCATTTTAAGCAACCCAATTAAACTCTGAGCTAATGAGTTAATTAAGTGAATAATTGAGTGATGATTGAGCATTATTGAAGACACCTGATGTTAACAAGCAGAATCACTGAAGGAGAAAACCCGGAATGTTTAAGACACCGTTATTGTGATCAGTGTTTGCTTTAGTTGGGCTCTTGAACATTACATGATTGTCACCATTGTTGAGATTCATATGATGATTGTTGATGTCTGTGTGTGTCATGGTAGATAAGTTTTTTGTGCTCGTGTATGTTAAAATCTTCTAAGTGATTGTTGTAATGTTGCCAGATCTCATGCGGCAGAAACACAGGGTTTAAGATATAAATATATTAATGGTACAACACAATTGTTATAGTCAAAAGACATCAGTGAATCAGTCTATTTAATGATGATTATAAAACCATAAACAGGAAACCATTATCACCTGATCTCATTTCACTTTAGCTTTCTTTGCTGCTGCATATGTGTTTGACACACACACTGTCACAGCAGCCAATAAAGACGAAATTCATAACAAGAGTTAATAGACCAACTAATGGAAACGCTGATCACTGTTATGGTAACTTCAAATGAAAGAGTTAAACTGTTCTCAATAAAACTCCTGTAGACGTCTGACAGAAATAAGTCAGTCTGGTTAGTAATAAGTGAAGCTGGTAATGCTGTTTGTGGAGTTTTGTATTCCTCCCCTCTGCTGAGATCTTCACAGATTTAATGTCTTCTTTTCTCTTCAGTTGATTTCATCTAAGGCTGTGACTGAAGTCAGTTGTAGTTCTTGTGTTTCTGCTCGTCTCTTTTTCTGTTCTCTTCTTTCCTTCAGTGATTCTGCTTACTAAGGCTGAGATGACTCCATATTAAATACACACAGACTTTGTGGCTCTAATAAGGTCCAGTTCTGGTTTATTTCTTTGCTCTTGGCCAGAGGTGTCAAATCCAGGGTCAGAAAGTAAAAGTCCTGACATATTTTTATTTCACCCATGAACTCACACAGCAAAAACTCCTGTGTTAAATGAACTCTCATGGAAGTTTATTTGGCTCCAGACTCAAGAGTGTTAAAGTTAATGAGATAATTAAGTGATTGATTGAGTGATGACTGAGTACTATTGAAGACACCTGATGATAACAAGCAGAATCACTGAAGGACAAAGGCACATTTTTTAAGTCGCCATTATGGTGGTCAGTGTTTACTTTAGTTGAGCTCTTGACCCTTAAACTTTTAATATTAGTTTTTATGTTTGACTGTTGTAACTGAGTTATAGCTGTCAGATGAACAACAAGAAAAGCTGGTCAGGTGGTGATGGTTATGTTTAGATGAAATCACATAACTCACTAAGAAAAATGTACCTTATTGATTACAACAGAATATGATTGTATACTATTTTCTGCATTTTCAATATAACCCAAAATGTATCTTAAAAGTTGTTCTGATCCAAAGACTTTATTTGAAATTTGGACACACAGACATCAAGAATCAGCCTGTGATTCTCACCAATGGTGACAATAATAAAGCATGTTGCAGTGCGTTCTGGGTGCCACCAATCAAAACTCATCCATGGCTCCCATCATGCATTGTGGTATGAATAAATTATGATCTGAATTTTCTTAGTAATTTCCTTTTCCTAATTGAATATTATGTTTGTCACCATTGTTGAGACTCATACACTGAATATTGATGTCTGTGTGTGACTAAAACAAAGACTTGTTTTTTTTTATCAGAACAACTTTTAAAAATCATTTAGATTATACAGAAAAATCTGGATTTCTTGCCTTAGAAACTTTGTGATTCTGCAATGACCAACATGCTTTTAAGCCAAGAGAGGGCTCTAAATGAGTTCAGTGACACTGATCAACTGATGATTATGTGTAAACATAATACCATCTGATCACCTTTTCTCTTTGTTCATCTTGTTCATCTGTTACAGCAGTCAAACAAAAGATTAAGTTAAATATTTAAAGGTCACCTGCCCAACTAAAACAAACACTGATCTCCCTAATGGTGACTAAACATTTAGATTTGCTCCTTCAGTGATTCTGCTTGTTATCATCAGGTGTCTTCAATAATGCTCAATCATCACTCAATTCACTTAATTAGCTCATTTACTTTAACACACTTGATTGTTAATTTAACACTCATATTTTCACACTTTAACAATATTGAGTCTAGAGCCAAATAATATCCCATGGGAGTTCATTTAACACAGGAGTTTTTGCTGTGTGTGTTCATGGGTGGAATAAAAATATGGCAGGAATTTTACTTTCTGACCCTGGATTTGACACCTCTGCTCTTGGCTGAAATGTAGCATTGCTATGGCCTGCTTTTGACCCAGATCTGGCAAACAGGAGTGGGCCGCCCAAAGGCCATCATTCCACGCTGCATGTGGGCCAGATCTGCATTTCATGTGGGCCGAATCTGGGCCGAAACAATGTTGCTATCTGGGTAACGTAAACACCTTCCCATAATCAACAGCGGTGTGACGTCGACCATAGTGCAAGCCAAGGGTTCGGTTCGGATGGAAGAAAATTCTAAGATACAGCAGAAACCCTGTCAAAAAGCCCAATATTCGGCCGAATCCGAATCCTGGATTCGGTGCATCCCTAGTGAAAATGAAATCATAATCAACCACTCCTTTAAAAACACAACAGTGTCATTATTCAGCTTAAGTCAGTTCAGTGTTGATTTTCACATTTTATTTTCATCTCATAGTAAAGTCCCTTGTAGGAAACCAAACTATATCAGCATGAACCAGATCTTTATTGGACATGCTTATGAATGACTGTGTGCTAAACGCTCAACAATATAAATGCAGTTTGGGAATGTAAAGAATCAGTGACACGGAAATCAAGAAACAAGGAAGCCAAAAAATTATTAAATTAATGTCTAAAATGTGTCAAATTTGGCCCAGCGGCAAGAGGAAGAGGATCTCAATGCAGTTTAGGAATGCAAAGAAATTACTAACATGAAATTCAAGAAACAAGGAAGCAAAACTCATGTAGTGGCCCATGGGCTCGAAAATGTCTGAATGCAACTTTATGAAGGTGTAAGACAAAAATCCAGAATCAACAAGACAAGAAACCAGCACTCAGCAAACACACGTGCATTTACGAACAAGATTTACACATGATCTGTTTCTTGGTCAACTGTACATACTGTAGCTGTGAGTTCAATACATTAGTTCTTCGAAGTGCTCTATGGGAAGGGGTTGCTGCTCAAAAACACATCAACATCAGTGAGTGCATCACAACATCACAAGTTTGTCTTGACATGTATTTGAAAAATACGTTTATGGGCAAGCAAGAAGTAGAACATCTAACACTATTGTTTCAACCAAAAATACAACAAAATATACTTTGTCAGCCCCAATAGCCAGATCTTCTTTCATGATGTAAATGTTTAAGGATTTTACTGTAAAAGTGGTTTTACCAGTCTGAAATAACTTAGCAAAAATACTGTGATAACAATAATTTGTTTTTTAAGTCACAGACTTAAAGGTAAACAGTAGACCTATACTGTAAATCTCCATCAATCTGATTCTGTAGTACATTATGAAGATTTATAAGTTAATTAGAATTAAAGCTAATTAAAAGTTTGAACAGAACATATATTTCTCCATTTGAAATGGCTTAATGTTTTTTTTTCTTTTCTTTTTTTCATGAAAACATTTAGCTGTTGTACATATCATGTATACATGTAATCATATCATATCATATACATGCATGTAAAATATCTAAAAACCTTTGTTTAGTTCACTCATTTATATATTAAAGTTTGTTTATTAGCACCAACAAGCAAAACGCCAGAATACACACATTACTTGCAAGACCACGTCGACACAATTCTATTTTCTAGGCTTGTACTTGCCACTTGCCCAATCACACTGTTGCAAGGTGTGGCCTTACTTAACTCTTTAAAACCACAGTGCTCAGTTCACAATGATCAGGGCCTGAAAGTCAGTCTGAAATAGGCAAATCATTCTGGAATTATATACTGGAAAAGAAAAGGTGAAACTCAATTGGTATATAATATTTATTATTAATTTATGCTATCTCTGAAATTCTGTGCTCCTTCACACTGTAATATTATGTTCTCCATAGACTTAATTATTTTATTGATTCATTTTGTTATTTTTGCAGGTGGTAACACAAATTCAGAGTTCAACAGGAACAGGTGACAAAACAATCCATTAAGGTATGTGGGTGTTTGTTGAAATTCAGACACTATTTCTTAGAACCGGACACTGGCAACTTTTTTCCTTTTGTTACATGAGGGTGAATCTTAGAAACTTTTCACCATGCACTCAATTATATTTACTCATTTTTAATTCTCTTTATGTATACAATTTATTGTCTTACACTTCTCCAGACCTTTATTATTAAAATAGGAAGATGTGTTTAAAACAAAGCGTTACAGTATATGACTCTCTCGTTCATTCAAGTGCTTTTAAACCATTCAAGTGCGATGAGATGAAAAAGAGAACTAATGTGGTAGGACATGCTTCATCAAGTTCTCTTTTGCACTTGAATGGGCACTCGAATTTGAAAGCACTTGAATTTCTCGAAGTGACAACAGCCAAATGAACCTGCTGCCTGCAGTCTTTGATTAATGTCAATCAAAAAACGAAAGAAAAAGAGAAAATCCCTCATTGCTCTTTACTGAATAACTTTTGTATAGCTTTAATAAGAATTTATCTTATTCACTTTATAGTTTATGCATATACAATTTATAGTTTATGTGAAGTTTGGTTTAAGTTCACTTAACTTAAAACTTGTATTTTTAAAAGCCTATTAAATGCTAAAAATGATGGCTTTTAATTACTGTGATGTTGAATGGCAATAATTAATTTAATAGATACATCAGTAGCATTATTGGTATCAGTGATACAGTCCTTCATTCAAAGTACTTCGGAAAAAGATGCCATTAAACTCATATTTAAAATAAGAAAGTCTTTACATTGGAGTCTTCTACATTAATTTGGAGATGCAATGTGAAATTATTAATTTGGAGATGCAAAGTGAAATTATTACTTTGTGGGTCAACAATGTGCGTTAATTAGTTCTTTTTTTTTAACCGAGCACTAAAATCTTTTTTTTTTTTTATTATTATTTTATTTGGAATTTCAAATCTCAAACAACAAGTAAAATATAAAACCCTTGTGTGGGTGAGTTATAATAGCCAGATGAACAATGAACAAAGGTGATCTGATGGTGTTGGTTGTGTTTTAACATAATCATTATTTCACAATCATCCAAGTGGAGGAGGGTGAATTGTCTGTGAACACAGGACCATATCAATTCCAGCCGCTGGCTCAAACTGCGGTCTTTACTCCCGCATCAAGATCGGCTCAATTAATCAAGATCTGCTCAATTAATCATCTCATTAACTTTAGCACTGCTTCAGTGTTAATTTAACAGTCCCTGAGTTTGGACTCATAAACATTAAACAGTGATTTTAAAAAAAAAAAAGCAAATACCTCAGTGAATCAAATTATTTCATGATGATTATAAAACCATCAACAGGTAACCATTATAACCTGATCTCACTTCGCTTTAGCTTTAGCTTTATTTGCTGCTGCAAATGTGTTTGACTAAACACACTGTCACAACGGCCAAAAAAGACATAAATACATTAAGAGTTAAGAGCCCAACTAATGGAAACACTAATCACTGTTACGGTGACTTCAAATGAAAGAGTTAAACCTCTGTTCATTCTCAATAAAAACTTCTGTAGAAGTCTGACATAAATAAGGCAGTCTGTTTAGTAATAAGTGAAGCTGGTAATGCTGTTTGTGGAGTAATCCTCCTCTGCTGAGATCTTCAGAGATTTAATGTCTTCTTTTCTCTTAAGTTGATTTCATCTAAAACTCTGGCTGAAGTCAGTTGTAGTTGTGTTTCTCTTTTCTTTAGTCATTCTGCTTGTTAACAGCAGGTGTTCATCACTAATGCTCAATCATCCCTTAATTAATCAGTTAATTATCTCATTAACCTTAGCACTTTTAACACTCTTTAGATTGGGACAATATGTACTCTGAGCAGTGTTGATTTAACACTGGGGATTTTATAAGGTTAAATGTAAACTAAGATATAATGCTATAATGCAGATGCTTTTATCCAAATTGACTTACAACAGAGGACTACAATTTAGTCAGGTTTATCTTGTTGATTACAGCAGCCTGGTGATTCTTCAGCATTCAATTTGTAGCATTTTCTATAGAATCCAACATATTTCTTAATATTTCTGTTCAAAAGATTTTGATTTTTTTTTTTAATAAGACACACAGACATCAAGATTCAGCCTGTGAATATCAACAATGGTGACAATAATAAAGCATGTTGCAGTGCATTCTGGGTGCCACCAATCAAAACTCATTCATGGCTTCCATCATGCATTGCAGTTTGAATAAATTATGATCTGAACTGTACTTTTCCTAATTAAATATTTCATTTGTCACCATTGTTGAGATTCATACACTCGTTCTTGATGTCTGTTTGTACCTAAACAATTGAGTTTTTGTTTTTTTATCAGAACAAGTTTTAAGAAATCCTTTGGAATATATTGAAAATTATGGCTCTTGTGCTGCAGAATCACTCTGATGCTGCAATCGACAATACAAAAACAACTCGGAGATTAGACTATAAATTAGTTTTGAGATTCAGGTTAAATGATGATTGTCAAAACATAACCAACAACTGTAGTTCATCTTTTCTTTTTGTTCAAGTGGCAGTTATAACTAAGTTACAACAGCCAAACAAAATCTAAAGATAAAATTGTAAGGTCAAGAGCCTAACTAAAGCACATACTGATCTCCATATTGGTGACTTAAAAATAGTGATTTTCTCCTTCAGTGATTCTGCTTGTTAACATCAGGTGTCTTCAATAATGCTCAATCATCACTCAATGAATCACTTAATTATCTCATTAACTTTAACACTCTTGAGTGTTAATTTAACACTCATCTCTGCATCATATCGTCCATCTGAAAGCAGGTGAAGGTGATTTACTACTAATCAAGGAACCGGCTTTACTGATTAGATGCGCATAACAACATCGTGCGATTAATCGTGCAGCCCTAACTCACAGTATATTCCTGTAGGCTACTTTCTCGAAAATACAAATATAACCCAAAATGGATTGTTTTCTACGGTATATTACTGTTTTAATGGAAATTTAATGGATACTGCCACTTTTTTTACAGCAAGGGCTAACAGTGTAGTTGCACTATCGTGCTGCTCATGCGCCGCTCACGCTTGCGGTGTGAAACGGGGGTAAAGCTTGCTGATTTTGGAGCAATAGAAATGTCTTATTTTTTTCAGTATCTGTTTACGATTTCTTATCCAGAACAATACCTGCTCTACAGACTTCAGGTCATCACTTTAGAAATCCATGTTTTCTTTATAATGGTTCCTAGTGTTGAATAAGTTGCAAACTAATTTGATAAATGTTCTCTTTTTTTTTAGGCATGGAATCAGAGCCAATTGAAATGGCAGCCCTAGGAAGACCTCTGTATCCTGGAATGCTTTATGACTGCCGCAAGGATTCCTTTATTCCAGGTGATATATCTACCTAAATAAAACAATTCAAACCAGAAAAAAAAAGTTCCTTGAGACAAACTTTAAGTTGGCTTGAGAAAGCCGGACCAGAGAGTTTGAAGAAGTTTAAAGTAGTTTAAAGTTTGATAGATAGATTATTTAGAAAGAAAAAAAGAAAGAAAGATTAGTTTGAAAGAAAGAAAGAAAGAAAGATTAGTTAGAAAGAAAGAAAGAAAGATTAGTTACACTGAAAAAAATGTTATGTTGAATTTGCTTAATTTTATTATGTCAAGGGGTTGCATGAAATAAATTGATCTAAATCCAGATATATTTTTTAAGTTGAATGTACTTATATTTTATAAGTATATTCAGATGAACATAATTTTAGCTAAATTATTTTGAGTTGAATTTACTAAATTTTTTCAAGAATCAACCTGTGAATCTCAAGTCAAGTCAAGTATATTTATATAGCGCTTTTCACAATATAGATTGTATCAAACCAGCCTCACAGTATCAATCAAAACAACATAACAATGTTTGTTTCTTCAAACATTCAGCTGATCAATGGTATTAATGAATGGTTCATTAATTTGCTCCCATCATGCATTGCTGCATGAATAAATAAAGAGCTTGTATTTAGGGCTGCACGATTAATCGCACGATGTTGTTATGCGCATCTAATCAGTAAAGCCGGTTCCTTGATTAGTAGTAAATCACCTTCACCTGCTTTCAGATGGAGCGGCATTTACTACAAAGAGCCGTAGTTAACTGACAAGCTGAGCCAAATCGCGTTCAAATCGAGGCCTCGATTTTAACGCGATTTGGCTCAGCTTGTCAGTTAACTACGGCTCTTTGTACACAGCAAAATCTCAGTGTTAAATGAACACACCTGGGAGTGTATATGAGTCCACACTCAAGAGTGTTAAAGTTAATGAGATAATTAAGTGATTATTTGAGTGATGATTGAGCATTATTGAAGACACCTAAAGCAGAATCACTGAAGGAGAAAACCGGAATTTCAGGTCACCATTATGGAGATGAGTGTTTGCTTTAGTTGGGCTCTTGACCCTTATATTATTAACTTTAGATTTTGTTCAGCTGTTGTATCTGAGTTATACCTGCCAGATGAACAAAGAAAAAAAAAAAATCTAATAGTGTTGGTTATATTATGACATTCATCATTTGAACTAATTGTTTGTGATTTATGCTGTTGGTTACAGCATAACTGAGATTCTGCATAAATATCCAGAATTTGAGATATAATATAAAGATTTTCTTAAAAGTTGTAAACAAAAAAAAAATCTTTCTTTTAGGCACACACAGATATCAAGATTCAGTCAATGCATCTCAACAATGGTGACGAGCAGAATATTCAATTAGGAAAAGTAAATTACATAGACAATTCAGATCATAATTTATTCATACCGCAATGCATGATGGGAGCCATTAATGAGTTGTGATTGGTGGCAACAAGGATTATTATTGTCACCACGGTTGAGATTCACAGGCTGATTATTGATGTCTGTGTTTCTAAATAAATCGATTTGTAAGTGATTTGATCAGAACAATTTTTATTAAATGTTTTGGATTATAAGAAAAATTCAAGTGTCATATGCTGTAGATTATAGAACCACTAAACTGTTGCTATCAAGTTAAACCAGATCATCTGAATGAGTTTAATTTTTCAGATCACAGCATGATTATGTCAAAACATAACCAACACTATCAGATCACACTTGTCTTTGTTCATTTGACTGTAATAAATCAATAACAGCAGACAAACAAAAATTTTAACTTAAAGTATAAGGATCAAGAGCCCAACTAAAGCAAACACTGATCGCCATAACGGTGGCTTACAATTTGTGATTTTCTATTTCAGTGATTCTGCTTGTTAACATCAGGTGTCTTCAATAATGCTCAATCATCACTAAATTAATCACTTAATTATCTCATTAACTTTAACACTCTTGAGTGTTAATTTAACACTCATATCTGCATCATATAGTCCATCTGAAAGCAGGTGAAGGTGATTTACTACTAATCAAGGAACCGGCTTTACTGATTAGATGCGCATAACAACATCGTGCGATTAATCGTGCAGCCCTACTTGTATTCAGAGGTGATCTGTTTGTCACCATTGCTGAGACTCATACGCTAATTATTGAAGAGGTTAAAAATATCATGCAGGCTTAACACTGGGGATTTTGCTATGTGGCTTTAAGACCCCATGTTTGCAAGACTAGACCAACCGTGTCCGATACCCGCCAAAATAGACCAAAATTTATCTTAAGCATTTCTTGAAATACACTTAATATACTTGAAGTTGTTTCAAAATAATACATTTAATACGCACTTAGTATAGAAAACTTTAGATATTTTATGTTCAAAAAGCACAATTTAAATTGCCTATATTCCTTTTCACCTGGATGACTTGACAGAATAATGACTATTGACGAGTCTGTGCCACGTAAGAATTATACGGTTTGTGCCATTAATTGTTATCCTGGCAATCACCGCAAGTTGCTTGAATGCGTGCTGCATAGGGAAAAAAAAAGTCTTAGCACGAGTTTAAGCACGGCAACGCGAGCAGTTGCCATGACAACAGATAGACACATTGCCAATATGATCGTGTAAGCTTAGCAAGAGCATGTTAATGAAAACGACTAGATATGCCTAATCAACGCAAATAGCTTTGGTAACAGCATGTTCTCTTTCGAAAGGGAACTCGCAATGCGTCGAACGAACTGTGCTTTTTCTGCTTGGGTGAAGAGCACGCACGTGTAACAGTAACTTTCTCAAATGTTTACAGAACAAGCGGGAACCCAGTGTGCCTGTATCTTTCTCCTTTGCTGTTCGATTACAAGATAGAAAGTCTAAGGCCTTCAAAAGCCGTACAGCAAACCCATCTAATCTGGTGCACTATTACACGCCAAACTAAGACTGCTGTGGGGACAAAAAGTAAGACTGTTCAGTTAGCACTTTTAAACATCCGCTCACTTAAAAACAAATCACTTCTAGTCAACGACTTAATAACCACATACAACCTGGATTTTATGTTTCTAAATGAAACTTGGCTAGAAGACAGCTGCAGTGCAACAATCCTCAATGAAACATCCCCTCCTAACTTTACTTTCATGAGTGTCTGCAGAGCAGGTAAGAGAGGTGGGGGTGTAGCTGCTCTCTTTAAAGATGTCTATCAATGTAAGCAAATATAATTTGGTAATTACCCGTCTTTCGAATATCTGGGTATTGTGTTAAAATGTGCTCCACGCATTTTACTTATCATTGTTTACAGGCCTCCAAAATACCCTTCAGCCTTTGCTGAGGACTTTACAGAACTGCTATCAACAATTTCCTCAGAGTTTGACTGTTTTGCTATTGCTGGAGATTTTAACATTCACATAGATAATGCAGAAACCAATATGGCAAAAGAAATCAAAACTGTTTTAAAAACCTTTGATCTGACTCAGCATGTAGATGGGCCGACACACAATCGTGGACACACTCTAGATCAGGGGTTCTCAACTCCAGTCCTCGCAACCCACTGCTCTGCATATTGTGTATGTCTCCCTTATTTAACACACCTGATTCAGATTCTCAGCTCGTTAGGATAGACTCTATCACTGCGTTTACACTTGGCATTAACATGCGATCGCCGTGATCCGATCAAGCAGATCGGATCATTAGCCAATCAGGACACGGTGCGTTTACATTTGTTCATATTAAGTAGCCTCGGTATCTGGATAACCGATCGGATTTCTGTTTTTGCATAATATTTAAATTAGGTCAGTAGCCAAATTAAGAGTAAAGATGATACAAATTAAGCAATGTCCCACTGTACTTTCCTATGCAATCTCCAGTCTTATATCAAATTACGTTTTTTGAATGAAGGAATATTTCAGAGCTGATCATACAAAAATAACTGGGTTGATCATGTTAAACAATTGTCACATCATCGATCATCGGGGTTTAAGGTTATAGCGTGCAATGGCTATATTAACAGAAATGGGAGATTAATAAGCATGCTGAAACAACAAAAACATTCAACATTTAAAACATAAAAAATAAAAGTGTATTCCCATTATTCCTCTGGCAAAGCAGCGCACGCTCTTCATTAAGATCTTGTGACTCACAGCTGTGATATTGTACAGGCGATCACCTCGTTCAGATAATGTTGCACAATTAAAATAAAAAAAATGACACACACAGTGTTTTAAATATTGACGTTTATTTGTAAGGTCCAAATGTGTTTAATTTATTGTCTAAACTGCGTCTGGTCATTATTTTCTGACAGCACGTGGGGAGACTGGGCGGGGATTTAAATGACGTGCACCTGTGAATGCAGACACGATGGCTGGATCGCGTTTACATTACACTGAGATCCGATCACAATGCGTCCTCGACTACCTCTGAACCAGGACACGCTGATCGGATAACATTCCGATCAGAAACGCGTTTACACTTGTCTTTTCAATGTGTATGTGGACAACATCCAGATACAGGTCGCATGTTAATGCCAAGTGTAAACGCAGCCTATGACAGGGGTCCTCAACTCTGGCCCGTGAGATCCACTTTCCTGCAGAGTTTACCTACAACCCTAATCAAACTAACCTGAACAAGCTAATCAATGTCTTCATGATTACAACACCTTACAGGAACACAGCAAAATCCCCAGTGTTAAATCAACACTGCTCAGAGTACATATTGTCCCAGTCTAAAGAGTGTTAAAAGTGCTAAAGTTAATGAGATAATTAACTGATTAATTAAGGGATGATTGAGCATTAGTGATGAACACCTGCTGTTAACAAGCAGAATGACTAAAGAAAAGAGAAACACAACTACAACTGACTTCAGCCAGAGTCTTAGATGAAATCAACTGAAGAGAAAAGAAGACATTAAATCTCTGAAGATCTCAGCAGAGGAGGATTACTCCACAAACAGCATTACCAGCTTCACGTATTACTAACCAGACTGCCTTATTTCTGTCAGACTACTACAGAAGTTTTTATTGAGAATTAACGGAGGTTTAACTCTTTCATTTGAAGTCACCACAACAGTGATTAGTGTTTCCATTAGTTGGGCTCTTAACTCTTAATGTATCTTTGTCTTGTTTTGGCCGTTGTGACAGTGTGTTTAGTCAAACACATTTGCCGCAGCAAATAAAGCTAAAGCGAGGTGAGATCAGGTTATACTGGTTACCTGTTGATGGTTTTATAATCATCATGAAATAATTTGGTTATGTTAACCATTATGGTGATTAGTGTTTGCTTTAGTTGGACTCTTAATTCTTAAATCATTAACTTTTTATTTTGTTTGGCCGCTGTACGTGAGTTTTAACCGCTGGTTGAATTTAGCCCAATTTAGGTTTACTTTATTAATTATAGCAGTACTGGCCTTGTTCAGCATAATATTTTTAACCTCTGCAATGAAATCCAAATGATCAAAGCAATAAAAAGAAAACTTTGAAATTTCTTTATATAGGCACACACAGACATCAAGAATTAGCCAGTCTCAGAGTCTCAGCAATGGTGACAAACAGATCACCTCTGACCAGAAGCTCATTATTTATTCATGCAGCAATGCATGATGGGATCCATGAATGAGTTTTGATTGGTGGCACCCAGAATGCACTGCAACATGCTTTATAATTGTCACTATTGTTGAGATTCACAGGCTGATTCTTGATGTCTGTGTGTCTAAAAAAAAAACAGGTATTTTGTATAAGAGAAACTTTTATCAAATTATTTTGAATACATTGTAAAAATATTATGCCGTACAGGGTAAGTGCTACTATAATTAAAAAGTCATCATAATTAAGAAATTGGGCTCTATATGAGTTCAGTGATTTAGGTCAAATGATTGTGATATAATGATTATGTTAAAACACATCCAACACTATCAGATGACCATAACCATTTGTTCATCCGGCTGTTATAACTCATGTACAGCAGCCAAACAAAATCTACATTTAAATATTTAAGGGTCAAGAGCCCAACTAAAGCAAACACTGATCTCCATAACGGTGACTTAAAAATGATGGTTTTCTCCTTCAGTTGTTCTGCTTGTTAACATCAGGTGTCTTCAATAATGCTCAATCATCACTCAATTAATCACTTAATTATCTCATTAACTTTAACACTGCTTCAGTGTTCATTTAACACTCTGCTCAGAGTTTATATAATTCACACTTTTCAGTGTTAATTTAACACTGAGGATTTTGCTGTGTAAAAAGAAAGATAGATTAGTTAAAAAAGAAAGAAAGAAAGAGATTAGTTAGAAAGAAAGAAAGATAGAAAAATGGATTAGTAAGAAAGAAAGAAAGAAAGAAAGAAATATAGATTAATTAGAAACATAAAAAGATACTGTACACGGCAAAATCCCCAGTGTTAAATGAACACTCTCGGTGTACATATAGGTCCAACTACAGAGTGTTAAAAATGAACACTGAAGCAGTGTTGAAGTTAATGAGATAATTAAGTGATTTATTAAGTGATGATTGGCCATTAGTGGTGACACCTGATGTTAATAAGAAGAATCATTGAAGGAAAGAGAAACAACAAGAACAACTACCCAGCTAACAGACTTTTGTTATAATGGTGCGTTCACACCGGACGCGAATAGCGCGTCAGGCGCGAGTGATTTCAATGTTAAGTCAATGCAAAGACGCGTTACGCGCGTAAAAATTCCTGCGGCCTGCGGCGCGGTAGACGCGAATACGCCTCATTCGCGCGTCAAGTTCGTTATATATATTTGACAGATTAGGTTGGTGAGGGCGAGGGTGATCCTCGCTCCGATGTGGGACAACAGGTCATCAAACTGGGCGCGGGACAGGCGGAAGTACCGCTGGAAGCGGCCGTCATCCAGGCGCTGCTCCTGGAGCGAGGAAATGGTGAAACTCGACAAACTGAGTTCGCCTCCGAATGGTCTGGTGGACCCAAATACAGCGACGATGATCCCTATGCCGCTGTTCTGCTTTTCAGAGCAAATACAGAGCGGTGACTCTCTCGATAAATGCTCGATCAACATAAAAAAGATGGCCGCCAACAGATTTCGAATCTGACGCGCGTACATTTCGCTTCAAACTTTTATTTTTTACGCGTGTCAGTTTCACTCTTGACACGCGAATTAACACAAAGTGGTTAAGTGTCAAACTAGACGCGGTAGACGCGAATTTGACGCGCTATTCGCGTCCGGTGTGAACGCACAATAAGAACGTTCTCCAAATATTCAGTGTTGGTTCTGGGAACGTGAAAAATGTCCAGTTTTCTTGACGTTAGAGGAACGTGTTTTAAAAGGTATAATGTTCCTCAAACGTTCTTTCAACTTAATTTTGATTTAAAATTCAACATTATAGGAACGTTGATTTCTAACATTCCAAGAACATAAAAATGTCCAGTTTCCTGAATGCTACTAGAATGTTATTTAAAGGTTAGTGTGACTACAAACTAAACAATAAATAATCAACATCTAAACCTCAGTTCATTCACAAAAAGACCTTAACAAGTGAGGCTGGTAATGAGTTATTTAATCCTCCTCTGCTGAGATCTTTAGATATTTATTGTCTTCTTTTCTTTTCAGTTGATTAAATATATGGCTGTGGCTGGAAGTCAGTAGTTTACTGTAAAATCTAACTCAAATTTACTAAACAAAATAAGTTATTTTCTGTGAACGTATTTATGTGAACATAAATGTGAAATGTGAATATATATTTATGTGAATGACTGCTCAGGAGAGTAAATGGTGAAATGAAGTGTGATGTGTTTTTGCACATAATTATATAGTGGAGATCTGTTAGTTTTTAATGTTCTGTTGGGTGTCACCATTGTGTTGAAGAGTAGAGTCTGTGCTTCAGTCCAGGATGAGCAGAGAAACACTGATGTTATGCTACATGTTGCTTTGTTTAAAGGCTGTGACCGTGTAGTTGCTGATGTATTGATCTTTTTTGTTAAGTTATTCAACTCAAATTCATACAGTAAATAATACAGTAAAGAACTGTAAATTCACAGCTGCTCTTTTCTGCTTTTACAAGTGTGCTGTATTTTTTACAATATAATTATAGTTTATGACTTACGGTATCTTGTCAAATTTACAGGCTTACTGGCAACCAAAATTGCCAGTAAGTTGCTGTAAATTTTACAGTAAATTTTTTACAGTGCAGAGTTGGAGCAGAAGGAGATAAACTAATGTTAAAAATATAAGGGTCAAGAGCCCAACCAAATCAAACACCGATCACCATAATGGTGACATGAAACGAAACATTCCATAAAACATTACCATCTAAACTTCTGTTAAATATAAATAAGAACGTGTGTAGATGTAAGCCAGAAATAAAGTCACACTGGTAATAATAAGTGCAATAATGTGTAATCGCTCAAAGTCAGTAGTTCTTTTGTTTCTCTTTTTTCTGTTCTTGTTGTTTCTCTTTTCTTCAATGATTCTTCTTATTAACATCAGGTGTCACCACTAATGGCCAATCATCACTTAATTATATCATTAACTTCAACACTGCTTCTGTGTTCATTTTTAACACCCTGTAGTTGGACCTATATGTACACAGAGAGTGTACATATGTACACTGGGGATTTTGCTGTGTAGATTATAGTTAGAAGTTAGAGTACAAATCAGCATGAAGTTTTAACATCTACTCTCGTGTAATGGAAATCATGAAGATCTGGATACGTCCAGTGACTGCGGTGAATAGTGCTGCTGGCAACAAGGGAAAGACCTTGTGACAGCCTGGAGAGACAGCTGACAGGAGGAAATAGACCCCATTGGGGCTGGTAAGGGTTAGCTACCCTTGTCGGCAGTATCCAGCTTCGTGTTTACAGGATGCTGGAGACACCCGCCCAAGGCTTCTAAGAAATTAAAGAGAAAAATACCCCTAGAGTCTGCGAGAGCGGGGGCGGAAGATGACTCGATGTTGGACAACATGGTTAACGACTTAGGAATGGAAACGGAAATGAGTATGGAGAGTAAGACTAGTTTAAGATCTGCAGTTAGTAAAGTCATTGAACTCCATGT
Organism: Semotilus atromaculatus; assembly: GCA_031834385.1. NCBI lineage: Eukaryota > Metazoa > Chordata > Actinopteri > Cypriniformes > Leuciscidae > Semotilus > Semotilus atromaculatus. Next base: position 14,157,270 of record JAULUF010000050.1, on the reverse strand, counting down.
TTGTGTCTGTGGCTGGAGCAAGGCGACAACGGTCAGGGGTTTGAAGGTTCATCAAGGGAAAATGAAATGCTTGAGGGAGAAGGGACAAGGGCCTCGCATTGATCAGTACTTCTTACGAAGTCAGTCAAGTCAGTCGAATGAAATCCAGCGACAGGAAGCAAACCACAGCTCGCAGGATATCAGCACCCCTGTCATAGAGGAGAGGAGGGCTTGCACAGTTAGTGATGAACATATTCATACTTGTGAAACCGGTCAGACTAACCAGCATAAGAGAGAAAAGAACCTCAACGGGCATAGGCCTGGAGTTAGATGGCCAAGAGCTTGTGAGAAAACTGCATGGGATACGGTAAACACAGATCTATGCTTTGCATTGGAAAGATTAACTGGTACAGTTGAAAAGAAGCTGGATAAATTTGGGGACATCATTTACGCATATGGAAGTGAGAGGTTTGGTGTGGAAAAAAGGAAGGAAAAAGTACAAACTGCTCCTGGAATGTCTAGACGGCAGCAGAAAATTGAAGGGTTAGTTAGAGAAAGGAGACAGTTGAGGAAGCAATGGAAAAGAGCAGAACAAAGTCAGAAGGAGGGACTCAATCTCTTACAAAGGGACATAAAAGATAAGCTGGCAACATTACGCAGAGCTGAGCGTCTACGGAAACGCTACAAAAAGAAGGAACGTGCGAGGGCTAATTTCTATAAAGACCCATTCAAATTCGTAAAGAAGTTATTCACCAGTGAGAAGAATGGCACTTTAAAAGCATCTAGAGTTGAGCTAGAGAGATATTTGGAGGAAACGCATACAGATGCAAAAAGGCATGAGCATATGTCAATTCCATCAGACATACCACCTATCAACCCACCAGAATACCAAATGGAGGTCTGTGCACCTAAGTGGAAAGAGGTAGAGCAGGCTGTGAGAAAGGCAAGGGCTTCATCATCTCCAGGGCCTAATGGAGTTCCGTACAGAGTGTACAAGAGTGCTTCAGGAGTTCTGCAAATTCTGTGGAAATTGTTAAAAGTGGCATGGGAAAAACAGGTTGTACCTAGAGCATGGCGCAGAGCAGGTGGAGTCTTTATACCTAAAGAAAAAGATGCTACAAGCATCAGTCAGTTTCGTCCTATTTCACTATTAAACGTTGAAGGTAAGATTTTCTTCAGCATTATTGCCCAGAGATTGTCCACCTACCTATTAAAGAATGGCTTCATTGACACTTCAGTTCAAAAAGCGGGCATTCCAGGGTTCTCAGGATGCTTAGAACACATCAATGTTATCTGGCAACGAATTCAGTCAGCTAAAAAGGAGAGGAAGGAGCTCCATGTGACATTCCTGGATTTGGCCAATGCATATGGTTCAGTGCCACATGAGCTTCTTTGGGCAGCATTTGATTTTTTCAGAGTACCAATGTCAATAACAAATTTAGTGAAAGCCTATTTTGGAGATTTGCAATTTAGTTTCTCAACTCCAAAATTCAGCACTGCATGGCAATGCTTAGAGGTTGGAATAATGGCAGGATGCACAATTTCTCCACTGGCTTTTACCATGGCAATGGAAGTAATCATTAGGGCATCAAGATGGGTAGTAGGAGGAGAGCGCTTGGCTTCTGGGTTGCGACTACCACCAATCAGAGCATACATGGATGACATGACAACCATGACTACAACAGTAGCCTGCACTAATCGGTTATTGGGGAAGTTAACAGATAATATTGAATGGGCACGAATGCAATTTAAGCCCTCTAAATCAAGGAGCATCTCCATAGTTAAAGGAAAGGTAGTAGATAAAACATTCTTCATTAATGGTGAGGCAATACCAACAGTTTCTGAGAAGCCAGTGAAAAGTCTTGGGAGATGGTACGATGGAGATCTAAAGGACACAGTTCGAGTGGGAGAAGTTAGACAACAAGCAGTGGAAGGGTTGAAGAGCATAAACAGCTGTGCTCTACCAGGCAAACTAAAACTCTGGTGCTTTCAGTTTGGTCTACTGCCGAGGTTGCTGTGGCCACTGACTGTGTACGAGGTTTCTTTGACAACAGTGGATAAGCTGGAAGCGTTAATAAGTTCATACATCAGGAAATGGTTGGGAGTTCCACGCTGCCTCAGCAGAGTGGGACTTTATAGTAAAGGAATATTGCAGCTGCCAGTCTCTGCTTTAACCGAGGAGTTTAAGTGTGCCAAGGTCAGACTGGAAATGACATTAGTAGAGTCACGTGACAAATGTGTAAGGGAGGCAGCCCCTGTGTTAAAAACTGGTAGAAAGTGGTCAGCAAAGAAATCTGTAGTAGAGGCAAAGGCTGACCTTCAAATAGGGGATATCGTGGGACAGGTACAGCATGGAAGAGGGGGTTTTGGGCTCAGGTTAGCTCCTCCTAAATGGCACAAGGCAGGCCCAGCTCAAAGGAGGAAGCTGGTAGTCAACGAGGTGCGAAAGCAGGAGGAGAGGATGAGGAGTATAAAGGCCATTTCCCAGGCCAAGCAGGGAGAGTGGATGAGATGGGAGAGTGTGGAACAACGCAAAATGGGCTGGCAAGACCTTTGGTCAATGGAAGAGAGTAGGATCAGTTTCCTTATTAGGTCAACATATGATGTTCTCCCATCACCGCAGAACCTAAACCTCTGGGTAGGAGAGGATCCCTCTTGTCCTTTGTGTTCATCACCTGCCACATTAAGGCACATTTTGACAGGATGTAAGGTGGCTCTTAGCCAAGGTCGGTTTACTTGGCGCCATGACCAAGTACTGAGATGTTTGGCTTTAGCATTGGAAGGCAAGCGTAGTATGACCAATAAGTTGCCGCAGGTTCTAGCAAAACATTACACGCAGAAGACAACATTCCTCCGCCCAGGCGAGCAACCACCAAGAAAAGGTGTTAACACCAATTCTCGGCCAGGACAACTGGAAGCTGCTAGGGACTGGAAGATGCTGGCTGATCTTGATCAACGGCTTATTTTTCCACCTGAGATTGCCACCACTAACCTACGACCAGACATTGTTTTGTGGTCTGGATCAGCACGCATTGTTCAACTGATAGAGTTGACAGTGCCATGGGAGGATGCTGTAGATGAGGCATATGAGAGGAAGAAACTGCGGTATGCTCATTTGGCCACTGAAGCAGAACAGCGAGGATGGAGAGTCCAGGTTTATCCGGTGGAAGTGGGTTGTCGAGGTTTTGTGGCACACTCTACAACCCGGTTCCTCAGGGACGTCGGATTCAGCGGCCAAGAGTTGCGTCGCACAGTAAAGAACTTATCTGAAGCAGCAGAAAGGAGCAGCAACTGGCTGTGGTTGAGACGGAAAGATTCTAGCTGGCAAGGTACAGGCCGCCACGCTACGGTTTCGTAGAATTCTTAAAAAACTTGAAGAGTCTGTTGGTTTATTTGTATAGGTTGTATAGTATAGGTTGTATAGTATACTATACAATTTGTATAGGTTGTATAGTATAGAATGACGGGTGGTTGGGTAGATATTGTGTTTTGCGTTAGGTGGTATGCCATACGGAACCGTTGCCACTGTAACTGCTTTAACGCACCAGTGGGGCTCGACAGCCTTAATCAATCGGGTTGGCGCGTATGGTTGGGTTGCGGAGAGATAGTGAGATTGTGGTTAGGTCTCAGCAGCAGGAGGGATGTAGAGGTCAGTAAGCTGGGCTGAGTTGAGTGGGGGACGGAGGGGGGTGACTCTGGGACGCCAGAGTCACTGTCGAGCCCTCTTGAGGTGTCGTGGGCTAGTCGACGAAACACTGAGGACGGAAGGTGCCCACTTGAAGACCCTAGAGATGTCCCCTACTCGGCTCAATCCAGACGGTTGTCGTGTTGGTCCACTAGGGAGACCACACTGTAGTTGCAGCCGTCGTGTGTGCTGACGCGCCAAGTACACTGCAGCCGTTAACGCCGGACAGAAGGGGAGTCACACCCTCATATGGAAAGAAGCGTAAATGGATGGAGAAGCATAGTTTACTGTAAAGCTACGTCTTAGTGTTGCTTATCTTGGCGAAAGCCGAGTACAAATCAGCATGAAGTTTTAACATCTACTCTTGTGTAATGGAAATCAAATCAGAAAGATAGATAGATAGATAGATAGATAGATAGATAGATAGATAGATAGATAGATAGATAGATAGATAGAGATAGATTAGTTAGAAAGAAAGAATGATAGATAGATTAACTAGAAAGAAAGAAATATAGATTTGTTAGAAAGAAACAATTTTTTTAGCACCAATTAACAGTCATTGTGTAACAATTCATAACATTTGCACATTTACTTCCAGCAGCATTTCCTTGTACATACACTGTTAGCCCTTGCTGTAATAAAAGTGGCAGTATCATACCATTTTCCAGTAAAACAGTAATATACCGTAGAAAACAATGCATTCTGGGTTATATTTGCATTTTCGAGAAAGTAGCCTACAGGAATATACTGTGAGTTAACAGAGACCCAGAGGCTGTGTTCCAAATCAAACCCTATACCCTCATTAACTATTCCCTACATTAGTTCACTAATATAGTCCACTTGAATGAAAAGAAGTGAGTGAATTGAGAAACCGATGAACACCTGATAAGCAAAATCACTGAAGGACAGAGAAACAAGAACTGAAAAAAGAGAAACACAAGAACTACAACTGACTTCCAGCATCACTGAGTGTGAAACCAATTTACAAACCAGTTTATGATTATTTCTTTCATACATGTACAAAAGTTCTTGTTGACAATTAACAGAGATTTAGTTAATAAAGTTTGTTTGTAGTCACCATAATGGAGATCAGTATTTGCTTTAGTTGGTCTCTTGTCCCTGGACTTTTTACCGTTCATCTCTCTCTGACTACTGTAACAGTGAGTTTATAAAACACATTTGTTATTGCAAGAAAAAGAGGAAGAGAAAGTTGACCAGGTAATCTTGGCTTTTGTGATGATATTACATTCATCCTGGACATGTCTGATTTTCAGATCTTTCTTGAATAGATTCTTTGAAAATATGGGTATTTCATATTTAGCATATATCTGTGAAAAATGAAGTCAACATTTATGTAGTCATATCTTCTGAAGAATATTGTAACTTTATTAAAAAATTTCGTCCAGCTTAACTCAGACAAACACAGACATCAACAATCAGCGTATGAATCTCAACAATGGTGACAATCAAAAGTTTAATGTCGCAATACATTCTGGGTTCCAGGATAGTTTAAAACTCCCAGCATGCACTGCTGCATGAAAAAAAATATTGCCACCATTGTTGAGATTCATGTGCTAAATTGTGATATATCCGTGTTTCTAAAAGACAGTGTAGTTCTGTTTTTTTTTTTTTTGGTTAATACATGTGTTAAAAAAAGAGTCATTGTAAATTATTGCTGTGGTTTCACAGTGGTGGTAACGTAACACTTTTGATTGAGGATTAAATTCTGAATGAGTGAGAATGAATTAGATTAGTGAATGAACAGACAATATGATGATTTTTGTCATCATAATCATTATAACCGCAATCATTCATAAACTGTGTGTGTGCACAAGTGTGACTTACAAACAACACAGTTCAAGCAGCAAAAGAAACACTAAAGGTTTAGCATCAGAATCCCAACTAAAGCAAGCACTAATCTCTATAATGGTAACTTCAAACCAAACATTTTAACAACTTTTGTAGATGTATGACAGAAATAAAGTCATACTGGTTAATAATAAGTGTAATAATGCGTAATGGCTGGAAGTCAGTTGTAGGTCTTGTGTTTCTCTATTTTCTGTTCTTGTGTTCCTCTTTCCTTCAGTGATTCTGCTTGTTAACAGCAGGTGTTCATCACTAATGCTCAACAACCACTTATATATTCACTGAATTATCTCACTGCAACACTGTCAATGTTACTTTTACTCTTTGTAGTGTGGATTTTCCTGTGGGGTTGAAAGGGTTAACAATGTAAGATAAAAAAGACACACCCACGAAATGTATTTTAACAGTAATAAACTGTAAGTTATTAAACAGGTTTATACTGTTTATACTGCCAGTAGTTTACTGTGAAATCTTGTTTTTTGGGTCACCGTTGTGCCGAAGAGTAGAGCCTGTGCTTCAGTCCAGGAGAAGATCTACAAACATTGATGATACACTGCATGTTGCTTTATTTAACAGACAATGACTGTGTAGTTGCTGGTCCAGTGGAAATCTCTTTAATTACAAAAGTTTTTTTGTGGTTTCAAATGAAATAAGTTCACAGTAATACTTTGCTCACATTATTAATGCATTATAAATGTTAGTTAATACATTTAAATTATAGTTGGTCAATTTAAGTCGGTTTCTGCAAGTAAAATTAGTTAACTCAAGTTTTAGTGCATTTTTACAGTAACATACTGTAGATTACAGTAAATAACTGTACAATTAACAGTAAATTGCTGGCAACAGTGTTGCCAGTATTTTACTGTAAAAAAACCCGGTAAGGGCTAACAGTGTAGTTAAAAGCCATTTCTCATTCCAGGTGTTACTCTTTGGAATAGGAAATCCTTGAAGGAAGATTTGGACATCCGTCCGCAGCTCCTGACAGATTTGAAGTTCAGTAGCTCTGATTCTCTCTCTAGTAAGTCCGGTCTCCTGGATGTAAGTGCTTCCCTAAAAGCCAGCTTCATGGGGGGGCTGGTGGAGGTGGCAGGATCTGCCAATTATCTGCATGACACCAAATCCTCAAACCAGCAGTCCAGAGTAACAATGTTTTACAAAGAAACTTCCAGATTCGAACAGCTCACTATGACCCAGCTGGGCCAGATCACCTACCCTCAGGTATTTGAACAGCAAACAGCAACTCATGTGGTCACGGCTGTGCTGTACGGAGCTCAGGCCTTCATTGTGTTTGATCGGACATTTTCACAAAATGAAAACAAGCAGGCTATTGAGGGAGAACTGAATGTCATGGTCAAGAAGATCCCTCTATTTTCAATTGAAGGAAAAGGAGCTGTAAAAATGAACGAAGAGGAAACGAAAAGTGCTGACAATATTAGCTGTACATTTCATGGTGACTTCCATCTTGAGCAGAACCCAACCACATACATGGAGGCCTTGAATTTGTACAAGCGGCTCCCTACTCTGCTAAAGGAGAACATGCAGAATGTGGTTCCCATAAAAGTTTGGCTGTATCCTCTTCATTTATTGGATAACAAAGCAGCGCAGTTGGAGAGAGAAATCAGCACAAGTCTGGTTTCGATCACTGAAGATATAATTGAGGACCTGGGAAAGGCAGAGAGGACATGCAAAGACCTGTCTAGAAGTGCAATGGTAAATGTTTTCAATGATATCAAAGAGAGGCTGGACTCATTTCAGGTCTCATTTAGCATTTACAAGATAGTGTTCATGAAAGCAGTGGCAAAGGTGTTGCCTGGCATTCGAGGAGGACAGATGGAGGAGAAATCACTGGAAGACATCCTGGAGATGCACAGCAGCTCTCCTTTTAATGCTGGCATGCTTAACCAGTGGTTAGATGATGTAAAGTCTGAACTTCACCTCTTGAGTTCTCAAACCAAGATGCTGAATGGGATCACAATTGAAGACTCAGACGGCCTCAACTCCATCCTCCTTGATCCTGATATTGATAATGTGGTGTGCTTGACTTTCACATCTCTGAAGTTTGAAGACCCGTATCTTTCAACCCTAAAGGAGTTCCTGAACGCTAACAAGTTAAAAAAACTAGATGGTGGGGAAAATACATTTTCTATGCCATCAATCAGAAAATGGTTCAACAATCCTGATATCATAATAAAGATGAGAGAGAACATATCTTGTTTCAAGAATTTGTCAAAGAGCAATACAGATAAAAAGAGAATCCACTTCATTATTTCTGCCAATTCCGATCCCTCCAGTCAAGGCTCCTCCATCTATCTGTATAAAAAAGGGAAATTGACATGCACACAGTTAAAGTACATGCCACTGTCCCTGCCGGCAGTGAAGCATGTCTACGACAAAACTGTGTCCCTGAAACTATGGAAGTCCCCACCTGGAGAAACAGTGCAGTACAGAGTCGAGTACAAGGAGGTAAAAGCAGATTCTGGAGCTGAAGAACAGTGGCTTGTCAAAACCACAGCGTATGAAGACTTCACTCTGACTGGATTGGAGCCTGGAAAGCAGTACTTGATCCGTTACAGAACAATGCACAGCATGGGAATGAGTGAAGCCAGTGATACTGTCAGCATTATATCTTCTTCGGGTAAGTGTGATCTGCACATTTTTACACAGCAAAATCCCCAGTGTTAAACGTCATGTTCCAAGAACGTTCAAGCTGGCAGTTATAAAACCTCTTATTAAGAAACCACAATTAGATCCAAATAACCTAGCAAATTACAGACCCATTTCAAATCTTCCATTTATGTCTAAGGCTATGTTTACACGGAAACGATCAGAAGAGAAAACGCAAAAGTGGCGTTGCGTTTTCACTTTTTATTCTGCGTTTAGACGAGCGTTATGAAGGGGAAATCTGCGTGCATATGGTGACGCAAAAGTGTGTGAAATTCGATGTAGTGTGCACTCCAGGCGGCTAGGTGGCAACGAAGCACTGCCACACAACAACACCAATATCTGAGAATATTTTGTGCAACTGCTGAAAAGACTCTTGTATGTTTATCAGAGCTGCTGTGGCAACTTGAAGGTCCGACGTATGGAAATAATCCGACATGTTAGTTATTATTTTCCTGTACTGGCGAATGCCTGTGACGTAAACGCGCACGTGATCGAGGGCAGTTTTGCGTTTTTACCGGTTTTTACCCTTTACACGGGAACGCGACGGTGGAGCGTTTTTAAGTTTTCCACTCTGGAGGGTGGTTTCACTTTTTTGCGTTTTTAAGCCATAAAAACGGCGTCACCGTGTAAACGAAAGGCACATCCGATAAAATATTTTTACGTTTTCACTCGGAATCGTTCTCGTGTAAACAGGGCCTAAAATACGAGAAAAAGTTCTGTCCGCTCAACTGGGCTCTTTCTTGCAAGAAAATGATATCTATGAAAAGTTTCAGTCTGGATTCAGGCCACATCATAGCACTGAAACTGCGCTCGTTAGAATCACAAATGATTTACTTTTAGCTTCGGACCAAGGCTGTCTCTCAATACTAGTTTTACTTGATCTTAGTGCTGCGTTCGATACTATAGTTCACACAATACTCTTACACAGCAAAATCCCCAGTGTTAAATTAACACTCCTCTGTGTTTATATGAGTCCACACCCTACAGAGTTTTAAATTAACACTGCTCAGTGTTTATATGAGTCCACACTCTACAGAGTGTTAAATTAACACTGAAGCAGTGTTAAAGTTAATTAGATAATAAAGTGATTAATTGGGTGATGATTGAGCATTATTGAAGACACCTGATGTTAACAAGCAGAATCACTGAAGGAGAAAACCATAATTTTGAAGTCACTGTTATGGAGATCAGTGTTTGCTTTAGTTGGTATCTTGACAATTATAAAGCATGTTGCAGTGCATTCTGGGTGCCACACAATCAAAACTCATTCATGGCTCCCATCATGCATTGCTGCATGAATAAATAATGAGCTTGAGCTGTTTGTCACCATTGCTGAGATTCATATGCTAATTCTTGATGTCTGTGTGTGCCTATAAAAAGAGTCGTTGAAGTTTTCTTTAGATTGATTTGATCATTTGGATTTCTTTGAAAATGTTAAAAATGTTATGCTGTACAAGGCAGTGCTGTTATAGTTAATAAAGTAAACCCAAATTGGGCTCTGTAAGAGTTCATTGGTTCAAGTAAAGGGATTGTGAAATAATGATCACGTTAAAACACAACCAACACCATCAGATCACCTTATCTATTTGTTCATCTGGCTGTTACAACTCACATAACACAGCCAAACAAAATCTAAAGTTAACAATTTAAGGTTAAAGAGCTCAACTAAAACACACACTGATCACCATAACGGTGTCTTTTAGGGGGGGGGGGGGAACTAAACACTCAGTTTTAGTCCATCACATGTTAATCTTGAGTACCTATACACTCAAAAAAATGATATGTTGGCTTTACTTAACTTTTCTTTGTAAACAGGTTCCACCGGTTCCACATAACTATGTTTTGTTAAACAAACATAATATGTTCATGTAACTTCAACATCATGGAATTTGGTCATTTTAAGCGACCCAATTAAACTCTGAGCTAATGAGTTAATTAAGTGATTTATTGAGTGATGATTGCGCATTATTGAAGACACCCGATGTTAACAAGCAGAATCACTGAAGGAGAAAACCGGAATGTTTAAGTCACCATTATGGAGATAAGTGTGTGTTTTAGTTGGGCTCTTGACCATTAACTCATTAACTTTAGAATTTGTTTGGCTGCTGTACGTGAGTTATAACAGCCGGATGAACAATGAACAAAGGTGATCTGATGGTGTTGGTTGTGTGTAACATAATCATTGTTTCACAATCATTTGACCTGAGTCACTGAACTTATAATAAACCCAATTTCTGAGTTAAGTTTACCTTACGGATTATAGCAGCACTGTCATTGTAGAGCATACTATTTTGAGCCTTTTTAATGAAATTCAAATGATCAAATCAATACATAAAAAAGAAACTTCTTAAAAAATATCTTGAGTAGGCACACACAGACATCAAGAATCAGCCTGTGAATCTCAACAATGGTGACAATTATAAAGCATGTTGCAGTGCATTCTGGGTGCCACCAATCAAAACTCATTCATGGCTCCCATCATGCATTGCTGCATGAATAAATAATGAGCTTATGATCTGTTTGCACCATTGCTGAGATTCACAGGCTGATTCTTGATGTCTGTGTGTGCCTACACAAAATATTTTTTTAAGAAGTTTCTTTTTTATTTATTGATTTAATCATTTAAATTTCATTGAAAAGGCTAAAAATAGTATGTTCCACAATGACAGTGCTGCTATAATCCGTAAGGTAAATTTAGAAATTGGGTTCAATATAAGTTCAGTGATTCAGGTCAAATGATTGTGAAATAATGATTATGTTAAAACACAACCAACACCATCAGATCACCTTTGTTCATTGTTCATCCGGCTGTTATAACTCACGTACAGCAGCCAAATAAACTCTAAAGTTAATGAGTTAATGGTCAAGAGCCCAACTAAAACACACACTTATCTCCATAATGGTGACTTAAACGTTCCGTTTTTCTCCTTCAGTGATTCTGCTTGTTAACATCAGGTGTCTTCAATAATGCTCAATCATCACTCAATTATTCACTTAATTAACTCATTAGCTCAGAGTTTAATTGGGTTGCTTAAAATGACCAAATTCCATGATGTTGAAGTTACATGAACATATTATGTTTGTTTAACGAAACATAGTTATGTGGAACCGGTGGAACCTGTTTACAAAAGAAAGTTAAGTAAAGCCAACATATCATTTTTTTGAGTGTAGAGCAGGGGTCACCAATCCTGGTCCTGGAGGGCCGCTGTACTGCAGAGTTTAGCTCCAACCCCAATTAAACACACCTGAACTAGCTAATCAACCCAGCAGGCACAGTACATGACGCCAGGAAGACGTTGGACTCCAACTAATCCAATGTCAGTTAGATGTCATATTTTGGTTGAGAATGAAAGTCAGGTTGACGTCTAAACCCAACGTTTGTTTGGCGTCAAGCTCCAACGTCAGACAGATGTTGAATTTTGCTTGGAATAAGCACCGAACAATTTTTTTACATGCATGGCAGCACATTAAATCTGTGAAGATCTCAGCAGAGGAGGATTAAACAACTCAAACAGCATTACCACACTGTAAAAAACATTTTTGCAATTTAGTTATTTCAACTTATATTTTTGAGTAGAGATAACTAGATTGTCCAGACAACAAGAAATATTAAGTTTTCTTGTCCTCAACTAGACTGAAAGTTGAATGAACAAGTATACTTGTTATTTTAACTTATAAATGTAAGTTGAAACAACTGCACTACATTTTCTGCAGGTTTTACTTCAATTATACTCTAATGCTTTGATAATAAACTAAACTTAATTTATCTATCTATCTTGCTGTCTGGTAGACTGCGTGGTCTTAAAACCTAAACTTCAAGCTTTTAAAACCGCTTCAAACATAAATCTTTAACTTCAACACTGTTATTTACACAGCAAAAACTCCAGTGTTTAAATTTAACAGTGTTAAATGAACTCTCCTGGGACTTTATATAGCTCAAGACTCGAGAGTGTTAAAGTGTTAAAATATGAGTGTTAAATTAACACTGAAGCAGTGTCAAAGTTAATGAGCTAATTAAGTGAGTCATTGAGTGATGAATAACCATTATAGAAGACACCTGATGTTAACAAGCAGAATCACTGAAGGAGAAAATCACATTTTTAAGACACCATTATGGTGATCAGTATTTGCTTTAGTTGGGCTCTTGACCCTTACATTTTAACTTTAGATTTTCTTTGACTGTTGTGTCTGAGTTATAACTCTCAGATGAACAAAGAGAAAAGTTGATCAGGTGGTGTTAATTATGTTGTGACATAATCATCATATGACCTGCATTACGAAACTCATTTAGAGTCTAATATCTGACTTTAAATGTATGTTGTTGATTATAACATCACAGTGATTTTACTGCACAAGGTCCAGAATTTTCTAAATAATCAAAAGGATTTCTTAAAAGTTGTTCTGAAAAAAAATATATTTTTTTTAGGCACATACAGACATCAAGAATCAGTGTATGGATCTCAACAATGGTGACAATCAGAATATTCAATTAGGAAAAGGAAATTACTAAGACATTTCAGATCATAATTTATTCATACCGCAATGCATGATGGGAGCCATGAATGAGTTTTGATTGGTCGCACCCAGAATGCACTGCAACATGCTTTTATTGTCACCATTGTTGAGATTCACAGGCTGATAATTGATGTCAGTGTGTCTACATAAAATGTATTTGAAGTCTTTTTTTATCAGAAAACCTTTGTTTTTGTTTTTCAAGAAATAATGTGGATTACAATCAAAATCAACTGTTAACAGTTTAAGAGTCAAGAGCCCAACTGAAGCAAACACTGATCTCCATAATGGTGGCTTAAAAAAATTATTTTCTCTTGGTGATTCTGCTTGTTAACATCAGGTGTCATCAGTAATGGTCAATCACTCAACGAATCACTTAATTAGCTCATTAACTGGCTGAACTTATTGGATGTAGTTTAGAAAACTTAACTTAGTTGGCTGAACTTATTGGATGTAGTTTAGAAAACTTAACTTTAGTTGGCCGAACTTAGATTCAAAGTTTACTTAACTAAATTAAATCAGTTCATTGTACTTTAAAACTTGTCAGGTAAACCTTTCAAAATTTGTCAGGTAAACCTTTCAAAATTTGTCAGGTACACTTTTCGAAATAAGTTAGTTAAACAAAAAAAAAACCCATGCAAAAAGATAACACAAAATAATTAGTTAAGTCAAAGCCAATCAAAACTCATTCATGGCTCCCATCATGCATTGCGGTATGAATAAATTATGATCTGAAATGTCTTAGTAATTTCCTTTTCCTAATTGAATATTCTGATTGACACCATTGTTTAGATTCATACACTGATTCTTGATGTCTGTGTGTGCCTATAAGAAGTTTTTTTTTTTCAGAACAACTTTTCAGAAATCCTTTGGATTATTTAGAAAACTCTTAACCTTGTGCAGTAAAATCACTGTGATGTTGTAATCAACAACACTGTTATCCCTTGCTGTAAAAACGTGACAGTATCATACCATTTTCCATTAAAACAGTAATATACCGTAGAAAACAATGCATTCTGGGTTATATTTGCATTTTCGAGAAAGTAGCCTACAGGAATATACTGTGAGTTAACAGACACTCAGAAGCTGTGTTCCAAATCACACCCTATACCCCAGAGATGGGAGTAAGTCACACATCAAGCAGAGGTGGAAAGTCAAGGGGTCAGAAAGTAAAAGTCCTGCCATATTTTTATTCCACCCATGAACTCACACAGCAAAAACTCCAATGTTAAATGAACTTTCCTAGGAGTTCATTTGGCTCCAGACTCAAGAGTGTTAAAGTGTTATAATGAGTGTTAAATTAGCACTCAATGGTGTTAAATTTAATGAGCTAATTAAGTGATTGATTGAGTGATGATTGACCATTGTTGAAGACACCTGATGTTAACAAGCAGAATCAACAAAGGAGAAAAATCAAATTTTTGCCACCATTATGGTGATTGGTATTTGCTTGAGTTGGGCTCTTGATCCTTAAACTATTTACATTAGATTCGGTTTGGCTGCTAAATTTGAGTTATAATTGCCAGATGAATAAAGGGAAATGTTCATCAGGTAGTGTTGGTGATGTTTTAACATAATCATCATTTGACCTGAATCACTGAACTCATTTAGAATCTAATCTCTGACCTAAATGTATATTGGTCATTACAACATCAAAGAGATTCTACAGCATAAGATCCATATTATTCAATACAATTTAAATGATTTCTTAAAAGTTGTTTTAATAAAAAAAATAACAAATCTTTGTTTAAGGCACACACAGACATCAAGATTCAGTGTATGAATCTCAACAATGGTGACAAAAGAATATTCAATTAGGAAAAGGAAATTACTAAGACAATTAAGATCATAATTTATTCATACTGCAATGCATGATGGGAGCAAGGCAATGAGTTGGCGAAGGTAAAACGCAAAATGAGTTTTGATTGGTGGCACCCAGAATGCACTGCAACATGCTTCATTATTGTCACCATTGTTGAGAATCACAGGCTGATTCTTGATGTCTTTGTGTCCAAAAAAATATTTTTTCAAAGTCTTTTGATAAGAACAACTTTTAAGAAATCTTTTGGATTAAATTGAAAATTCTGAAAATGGCATACTGTTGAATCACAGACTGCTGTAATTATCAAGGTAAACCTGGCTCTCTAAATGGGTTCAGTGATTCAGGCCAAATGATGATTATGCCAAAACATGACCAACACCACCTGATCAGCTTTTCCTGTTGTTTATCTGGCAGTTATAAATCAATTACAGCAGCCAAACTAAATAGTTTTAGTTTAGCAGCCAAACTAATAGTTTAAGGATCAAGAGCCCAACTAAAGCAAATGCCGATCACCATAATGGTGACTAAAATTAGATTTTTCTCCTTCAGTGATTCTGCTTGTTAACATCAGGTGTCTTCAACAATGGTCAATCATAACTCAATCAATCACTTAATTAGCTCATTAAATTTAACACCATTGAGTGTTAATTTAACACTCATTATAACACTTAAACACTCTTGAGTGTTAAAGTGTTCATTTAACATTGGAGTTTTTGCTGTGTGACTTCATGGGTGGAATAAAAATATGGCAGGACTTTTACTTTCTGACCCCTGGACTTTCCACCTCTGCTTGATTGTAGGGACTTGAGACTTGAACATCTGTGACTTACTCCCATCTCTGTTATACCGTCATTCACTATTCCCTACATTAGTTCACTAATATAGTACACTTGAATGAAAAGAAGTGAGTGAATTGAGAAACCAAGATTTACCAGGGATTTAGTTAATAATAAAGTTTGTTTGCTTTAGTTGGTGTCTTGACACTTGACTTCTTACCATTCATCTCTCAGCCCAACTAAATCAAACACTGATCATCATAATGGTGACGTAAAATTAGTGATTTTCTCCTTCAGTGATTCTGCTTGTTAACATCAGGTGTCTTCATTAATGCTCAATCATCACTCAATTAATAACTTAATTATCTCATTAACTTTAACACTGCTTCAGTGTTACTTTAACACTGCTTCAGTGTTTATATGAGTCCACACTCAGAGTGTTAATTTAACACTGAGGATTTTGCTGTGTAGACCCTTCAGTATACACACAAACATCTCTAATTAATAACAACCCTGTCATATTTCTCCCCTTTTCAGAAACAATTGTGCACCCCATGGTGACCTGTGATGGGTGCCAGGGGCCGGTGCCGGGGACTCGGTTCAAGTGCACGGTTTGCTGGAATTACGACCTGTGCTCTTCCTGCCACGGCAAGGGCCTTCACAAGGAGCACGAGCTCCGGCCCATCTTCCTCCCCAAGAGCTACTACTTTGAGGTGATACACGATTCACTACTTCTGTGTGTTTTAATGTAGGGCTGCAACAACTAATTATAAAATCGCTAATGAAAATCATTGACAACGAATGTCATTATTGATTAGTGGAAGAAAACTTCCAATTGTCGCGTCAAATTACAGCACTGAATAATGCATTTCTATGGAGAAGCTGCATCTAAAAATAGTGGAGGATCATAGTGAGCTGATGCGGGTTAGATGATCCAAGCTGCCCAAAACATGATACAACTTTAAAGCTGCCGTCGGCAACTTTTTTTTTGATCATATTCAGCGAATTCGACACTATATTCCGACAGAACAACATAAATAAAGTGGTTTTAGAAAAAACCCGAGCTTCTAACTCCACCTGGAGCGTGTTATTTGTTTTGCAAAAATCCACCGCTCCCGGTTCATTGTGTCCAATCAGCGCAGGGGGGTGTGAGATATAACTGTCAATCACAAGTCGTGCACGCACACGTCAATCACATGCGTGTGCCTGAAGTTCGCGCAGTAGCGAAGAGTGATGGCGCACTGACAAGCACGAACTCGGTGGGAGGGTATTCGTTGATAGTGGGGAGGGGCATGAGAGTTGTAAACATTCAAAAATTTTCCTAAGTCCACTCAATCAGCCAGAGTTGCCGACGGCAGCTTTAAGTTTCAAGCGTAATGTTTAACATGGCTTGCCTGTCAGGCACTTTGACATGCGTGTGCGGCATAATGTTTGATATTCCTTGGCGCAAAACTTACATTTTTCGGTTATATCCCTACCTGTAAGTGTTACAAATCCACACAAGTATTTCCATTTTCAATTAATGCTCGTCCTGACAGTCTGCGTTAAACTTCAGACTTTACTGAATGAGCACCTAAGACAGGCATTACAGAGGAAGACAATTAAAATTCATCGCAAAAATATTATTTTGCTGAATGTCTGTTGTTGGACGTTAAATTTAGATTTAAACGTCAATAGGGCTGCACGATTAATCGCACAATGTTGTTATGCGCATCTAATCAGTAAAGCCGGTTCCTTGATTAGTAGTAAATCACCTTCACCTGCTTTCAGATGGACGATATGATGCAGATATGAGTGTTAAATTAACACTCAAGAGTGTTAAAGTTAATGAGATAATTAAGTGATTAATTTAGTGATCATTGAGCATTATTGAAGACACCTGATGTTAACAAGCAGAATCACTGAAGGAGAAAATCACAAATTGTAAGCCACCGTTATGGCGATCAGTGTTTGCTTTAGTTGGGCTCTTGATCCTTATACTTTAAGTTTAAATTTTGTTTGTCTGCTGTTATTGATTTATTACAGTCAAATGAACAAAGACAAGTGTGATCTGATAGTGTTGGTAATGTTTTGACAATCATGCTGTGATCTGAAAAATGAAACTCATTCAGATGATCTGGTTTAACTTGATAGCAACAGTCTAGTGGTTCTATAATCTACAGCATATGACACTTGAATTTTTCTTATAATCCAAAACATTTAATAAAAATTGTTCTGATCAAATCACTTACAAATCGATTTATTTAGAAACACAGACATCAATAATCAGCCTGTGAATCTCAACCGTGGTGACAATAATAATCCTTGTTGCCACCAATCACAACTCATTAATGGCTCCCATCATGCATTGCGGTAAGAATAAATTATGATCTGAATTGTCTATGTAATTTTAAACACCATTAGATCATTTTTTTATCTTTGTTCATCTGGCAGGTATAACTCAGATACAACAGCTGAACAAAATCTAAAGTTAATAATATAAGGGTCAAGAGCCCAACTAAAGCAAACACTCATCTCCATAATGGTGACCTGAAATTCCGGTTTTCTCCTTCAGTGATTCTGCTTTAGGTGTCTTCAATAATGCTCAATCATCACTCAAATAATCACTTAATTATCTCATTAACTTTAACACTCTTGAGTGTGGACTCATATACACTCCCAGGTGTGTTCATTGAACACTGAGTTTTTGCTGTGTACAAAGAGCCGTAGTTAACTGACAAGCTGAGCCAAATCGCGTTAAAATCGAGGCCTCGATTTTAACGCGATTTGGCTCAGCTTGTCAGTTCACTACGGCTCTTTGTAGTAAATGCCGCTCCATCTGAAAGCAGGTGAAGGTGATTTACTACTAATCAAGGAACCGGCTTTACTGATTAGATGCGCATAACAACATCGTGCGATTAATCGTGCAGCCCTAAACGTCAACAATCAAGTATTTGTAATTCAAATATTTTTTGATAGTGGTAACTGAGTGTAATTGAATATAAATGTAAGACATTTCTAACATTTACAGGATAACGAAATGACAGTGACAGGTCACGGAGTGAATGTGTGTGTTCCTGCAGAACATTCCTCTTATTTGTTAATACTGAGGTTTTTTTTCTTTCTTTATTAGATGTCACGTAAAACACGCAAGCTGATGGATGGATGAATAAATCAAAATTAGAGCTGTGCAATAAATCCAATCGCGACATGGTCTGTGAATATTAAAGAGCAAAAATACTGTTGTGTAATCTGCTTGTTCTGCGTGTCTCTGAATGAGATGTGCCGCTTCGTCTACTACTCAAGTAAAAGTACTCAAGTACTACTCGAGTACATTTTAAATGCGCTACTTTTTACTTTTACTTGAGTAGATGTTTAGTAATACTTTGACTTGTACTTAAGTAAATTCTCAATGAAGTAGTAGTACTTGAGTAGAATATTTTGTTACTCTTTCCACCTCTGCTGACCTGTTATGATTGCATGATTTATGATCTCTTTCAACAAAGTCTTTATATGTGTTTTACATTTAAATTGACATTTAAATACATAATATTTCAATCTGATGTTATTCTCTTTGCAGCGCCGTTGACTCTCCGTATGAAATCATCAAATAGCCTGTTCATTCACTAATCTCATTCAGAGTTTAATCCTATATCAAAAGTATTGCATTAGCACCTCTGTAAAACCACAGAAATAAATTACAGTTTATTTTATTTATATATTCATGCTGGGAGTTTTATACTATCTTGGAACCCAGCATGCATTGCGACATTAAACCTTTGATTGTCACTATTGATGAGATTCATACGCTGATTGTTGATGTTTGTGTGTGTAAAGTAAAGCTGGAGTTCAACATTTTTTAATGCACTATATACATTTTTAAAATTCAGAATAACTAGTAACAAAAATATTGCTGGATTTTATGTGGTAGATTCACAGATATATGGTAAATATGAAATACTCATAAATTCAAAAGATCACGTCAGATATTGAGAGATGTCCAGAGTGATTATGGCATCATCACAACAATGATAAACACATGATCATATTTTTCTTGTCATAATAAATGTGTTTTATAAACTCACAGTTACAGCAGCCATAGAGTCATTAATGGTAAAGAGTTAAGGGACAAGAGACCAACTAAAGCAAATACTGATCTCCATCATGGTGACAACAACCTTTATTATTAACTAAATCTCTTTTAATTCTCAATAAGAACTTTTGTACGTGTATGAAAGAAATAATCTTAAACTGGTTTGTAAACTGGTTTCACACTCAGTGTTGCTGGAAGTCAGTTGTAGTTTTTGTGTTTCTTATTTTTCTGTGCTTGTTTCTCTGTCCATCAGTGATTCTGCTAATCAGGTGTTCATCAGTTTCTCAGTTCACTCTCTTCTTTTCATTCACTCTGTCAAGTGGACTATATCAGTGAACTAATGTAGGGAATAGTGAATTAAGGGTGTGATTTGGAACACAGCCTCTAAAAGCCGAGTTTGAGTGCTGTTAATTTACAGTATATTCCTGTAAGCTAGTTTTGTTTTCTAAGGTATATTACTGTTTTAATGGAAAATTTTTATGATATTGTCAGAATTCTGCCTTTTTCTACAGCTGCAGCAGCTCCTCGTCTAACACACTGTTAGACTTTGCCGTAATTTTACAGTTACTTACCGCAAAAAAGCCCAGTAAAATAGCATTTATATTGTTTACGATTAACTACTGTAATATGCACTGCATTGTGGGTATTTTACGAAATTTAGTAACTTTCTGTACACTGTTAGCCCTTACCGGGATTGTTAATTGTACAGTTATTTACTGTAATCTACAGTATGTTACTGTAAAAATGCACTAAAACTTGAGTTAACTAATTTTACTTGCAGAAACCGACTTAAATTGACCAACTATAATTTAAATGTATTAACTAACATTTATAATGCATTAATAATGTGAGCAAAGTATTACTGTGAACTTATTTCATTTGAAACCACAAAAAAACGTTTGTAATTAAAGAGATTTCCACTGGACCAGCAACTACACAGTCATTGTCTGTTAAATAAAGCAACATGCAGCGTATCATCAATGTTTGTAGATCTTCTCCTGGACTGAAGCACAGGCTCTACTCTTCAGCACAACGGTGACCCAAAAAACAAGATTTCACAGTAAACTACTGGCAACAGTGTTGCCAGTATAAACCTGTTTAATAACTTACAGTTTATTACTGTTAAAATACATTTCGTGGGTGTGTCTTTTTTATCTTACATTGTTAACCCTTTCAACCCCACAGGAAAATCCACACTACAAAGAGTAAAAGTAACATTGACAGTGTTGCAGTGAGATAATTCAGTGAATATATAAGTGGTTGTTGAGCATTAGTGATGAACACCTGCTGTTAACAAGCAGAATCACTGAAGGAAAGAGGAACACAAGAACAGAAAATAGAGAAACACAAGACCTACAACTGACTTCCAGCCATTACGCATTATTACACTTATTATTAACCAGTATGACTTTATTTCTGTCATACATCTACAAAAGTTGTTAAAATGTTTGGTTTGAAGTTACCATTATAGAGATCAGTGCTTGCTTTAGTTGGGATTCTGATGCTAAACCTTTAGTGTTTCTTTTGCTGCTTGAACTGTGTTGTTTGTAAGTCACACTTGTGCACACACACAGTTTATGAATAATTGCGGTTATAACGATTATGATGACAAAAATCATCATATTGTCTGTTTATTCACTAATCTAATTCATTCTCACTCATTCAGAATTTAATCCTCAATCAAAAGTGTTACGTTACCACCACAGCAATAATTTACAATGACTCTTTTTTTTAACACATGTATTAACCAAAAAAAAGAAAACAGAACTACACTGTCTTTTAGAAACACGGATATATCACAATTTAGCACATGAATCTCAACAATGGTGGCAATATTTTTTTTCATGCAGCAGTGCATGCTGGGAGTTTTGAACTATCCTGGAACCCAGAATGTATTGCGACATTAAACTTTTGATTGTCACCATTGTTGAGATTCATACGCTGATTGTTGATGTCTGTGTTTGTCTGAGTTAAGCTGGACGAAATTTTACAATAAACTTACAATATTCCAATTGGGAAACTTACAATATTCTTCAGAAGATATGACTACATAAATGTTGACTTCATTTTTCACAGATATATGCTAAATATGAAATACCCATATTTTCAAAGAATCTATTCAAGAAAGATCTGAAAATCAGACATGTCCACGATGAATGTAATATCATTACAAAAGCCAAGATTACCTGGTCATCTTTCTTTTCCTCTTTTTCTTGCAATAACAAATGTGTTTTATAAACTCACTGTTACAGCAGTCAGAGAGAGATGAACGGTAAAAAGTCCAGGGACAAGAGACCAACTAAAGCAAATACTGATCTCCATTATGGTGACTACAAACAAACTTTATTAACTAAATCTCTGTTAATTATCAACAAGAACTTTTGTACATGTATGAAAGAAATAATCATAAACTGGTTTGTAAACTGGTTTCACACTCAGTGTTGCTGGAAGTCAGTTGTAGTTCTTGTGTTTCTCTTTTTTCAGTTCTTGTTTCTCTGTCCTTCAGTGATTTTGCTTATCAGGTGTTCATCGGTTTCTCAATTCACTCACTTCTTTTCATTCAAGTGGACTATATTAGTGCACTAATGTAGGGATTAGTTAATGAGGGTATAGGGTGTGATTTGGAACACAGCCTCTGGGTCTCTGTTAACTCACAGTATATTCCTATAGGCTACTTTCTCGAAAATGCAAATATAACCCAGAATGCATTGTTTTCTACGGTATATTACTGTTTTACTGGAAAATGGTATGATACTGCCACTTTTTTTACAGCAAGGGCTAACAGTGTATATGGGGATTGTATATGCTTCTGTTGGCAAGGACTGCATCTCTGCAGTATATATGGGCATATATGCCAAGCACTGTACAATTAAGTTGTAATCATTGCCTTATAATTCATGGGATGACTGCACTTTTGTTCATTGTACACAACTTGTATTACTCATGGGGCTATATGCATATTGTATTTATGTTTTAGGCATTTTAAAATGTCATATGATAATGTTTTATAGTTGTTTTCCCCCATCGTGTTCTGCAGATGAAAATCATGAATCTGCATTCTCATATATAAGCTATCCACATGTTGGATGTTTAAAAGTTAAATAAAAAGAAAACATGTGGATGGAAGGATTTAAAATGAGTTCTTATTGAGATACCAGAGTAAACAAACAAAAAAAAGAAAAAGAAATCTATGGTTCCATACAGGCAATCATTTTATTTTTAATTTTATTTTTATGACAGGTAAAACAGCACACATGTGGTGATATAAATGTATTTTTTTATTTAAATATATATATATATATATATATATATATATATATATATATGAAGAGTTTGGTTCCAAAACGCGATAAACGCCATTTAAAAAAAATTTAGTTACTGCAAAAATCAGTATTGTATCTGGTCGGTATTGAAAAGTCAATGTTTATTTTATGTAAAATGCGATATCCGCCGTGTTATTCTGTAATGTTTTCTCCCTTTCTTTCCAAACCGCGACAAACGCCAGTCTCCCTTCTCTGCAAAATGCGATACATCTGCTCAACCAATCACAACGCACTATTCCACGCAATGTAAACAGTACGTACTCGGTTACTAACGTAACCTCGGTTCTCTCTAGAGAGGGAACGAGTACTGCGTAATATCTTACGCTATGGGGAAAACTCTTTTCCACGAGATATTGAAGCCAAAAATTATCCTTAACTTTTAATTAATGTAAAACGCTTTGCGGCAGCATGCAGACATAGGCGAGACAGCTCGCGCGCCTATTGGCTGCCCTGCGGCAAAAGCAGCAGCCTATCGAGAGCCGCTGTGCGCGACATCATGACCAATGGGGGCACTTCGCGCCCATTTCGTCACGTCCCGCCAGAAAGGGCGTGGTCTTGCCCTATAAAGGCGGACGACAGGCTGATACAAACTGGTTTTCATCACTGAAGCGAACCAGAGCGTATGTTTTAAGCACGGCAAGATACGCAGTACTACTCGTTTCCTCTCTAGAGAGAACCGAGGTTACGTTAGTAACCGAGTACGTTCTCTTACGAGAGTATCTCTCGTACTGCGTAATTATGAGGCGCCGGACTGGACAAAAGTGAAGCGAACTGCGCGAGCGAGCGACAGTGCGCGAGAGAGACCGAGTGAGTGTCTGCGCGCGAGAGAGACCGAGTGGGTCTGCGCGCGAGAGAGACCGAGTGGGTCTGCGCGCGAGAGAGACCGAGTGAGTGTCTGCGTGCGAGAGAGACCGAATGTGTGTATGTTACACATAATAATTAGGCTACTAGCCTATTTAAGAGGCATGGAAGTTCGATTAATGGACAACAATTATTGAATTTATGTAGTAAGATTTCATGACTAATCACTGACACTGACTGTACCACAACCGGGTCAAATTTCATCGGGATGTTGTCAGTGCAAGTCGAGACCTGTGGATAATGGCTATATCTGCAAAGACTGCCTTTGAAAAGAATGCAGGAAAATATCTAACTGACCTGACCAGGCGATGTATCCGTATAGCTACAGAAAATGTTAAAGTGTTTGTGTTGCTGTTTTTTTCAAAGATGTTTTAAGATTAACACTTTAACAAAATGTTTGACAAGCATATATGCACACAAAATGCACAGAAACACACACCTATAGCCTACAATATGATCAGTTAAGTTTTAATTGCATTTTTAATGAAATACATATGTTGCT
The DNA here is from genome assembly GCA_031834385.1 of Semotilus atromaculatus. NCBI lineage: Eukaryota > Metazoa > Chordata > Actinopteri > Cypriniformes > Leuciscidae > Semotilus > Semotilus atromaculatus. The sequence goes on along the minus strand of JAULUF010000050.1, from coordinate 14,133,208 downwards.
ATATCACACAAATCACAAGAGTGTCAATTTACTGTTAAATTATTTCAGCCGAAATTACCTTTGTTGTTCTATTTTTATATTTGCCCATTTTACTTGCTGTGCCGTGGCTCAAGAAGGTACCTGCTGGATACTCTAACTCATAATTTTAAAACATTATATTTTTTTATTATAAGTAATTTACCAAAACATGGCCCATTTTAGCTGACTTCACCCTACTTTTGTAATTCTGTATTTAAAAATAATTAAAATAGCCTGACTACGTCAGACTTCCTACTTCCGCTAATTTCATTTCGCTCCTGTAGTCAGTCTGAGATAGCAGCCTATCTTTCATTCCATATTTTTCCACCGGCCTGAAAACAGCCGGCCAATCAACGAACAGAGGGCGGGCTGAGAGCCGTGACATAGACGCTAAGCGCCGAGTTTTACATTGTAGGTTAGAGAAATCGAAAACCGAAATGACCGCGGAAATGGGAAACGAGACACGGGATGCAATTCGCTCTGTTATGGAGAACATTCCGGGGTTTTTCCAAACTGAAGCAAAAGTCGTTTACAGCCATGTTAACTCGCATCATCAAGTGTTTACAGCCAGGACCGGCGCGTGCACTTCTGCCGCTCTAGGCGAAAAACAATTTTGCCGCCCCTCTATTTGCAACGTATACCAGCAACAACAAACAAAGACCAACATGCCATATACATATAACGCGAAAAACCTATTCTAAAGTCAGTGGCGCGTTGCACGTTGTTCAGAATGCTATTTTAAGCGCGCATGCTTGGCCATTATGTAGCGTGTGCACAACGATTCTCTCATCAACATAGATGCAGCAGTTTTTATTTTTGCAAATCATACATTATAACAAGGAAAAATATTAACACTTCTAGCTTACACATTTAGGCTACCCACATTTTTCAGGCTAATTGTATTAATGACGGATCAGACCTGTTTGCCCTATAGTGGCAAGACACATGTATATAAGGACATACCCCCATACGCTCCTGAGGGCTGTTTCACAAAACCAAGATAGCGGATTAAGCCGGGATTTTCCAGATATCCTGGCTGAATTAAGCCGGGACTCGGTTTCACGAAAGCAGTAGCACATAAGTTACCATGGCGATTTATTCTGTGCAGCTAGCCTGCTCCAGACCAGGCTAACATCCAGGCTTAGTCAATCCTTGTGCCTTATCTGTTCAGTCAGCGGTCACGCCGATCAGAAACCAATGTGTTTTGTCAGTTATTCCGTTTTGTCATTTTTATCAGCCTGCATTAAAATATCTCAGATACATATTGGCATTCAGTCAAGTACTATTATTATTGTAACATTATGATGGTAGCCTACCATTATTAACTATAATAATAATTATCCATATGGGCATTGTTACTGTTCAATTGTGTTTTTGAAGACTGCTGTTGTTCTAAGTTTGACAGATAGGTCTTTAATAGGCTATTGTATGTGATGAGGGAATTAGAGAAATGGCTGATAAAGAAGCAAAAGTGTTGTCAATCAAGTCAGGCAATATAAGTAGCTCTAAACACACGTTTCGTCCTTTACAATGGCATGCCCATTTTTGGATGACATCGTAGATGATGAAGCACTTGAGAAGGGCTTTCAGACGTGAAAGAGTGTTTTGGGACAGGTCCGACCCATTGGCTTTTCCCGACAATTACCTGCAAGAGCGTTACCGCTTTTCTAGGGATGGCATCCGTTACCTGTGCAGACTGTTGGGTCCCAAAATTCAGCACCGCACCGCACGGAGCCATGCCTTGACCTTGACAGATCACAGATGATCTGTATTGGGCTCAGATTTTTCGCTACACAGTAAAATCCCCAGTGTTAAATCAACACTGCTCGGATCAAATATGGTCCCACTCTACAGAGTGTTAAAGTAACACTGAAGCAGTGTTAAAGTTAATTAGATAATTAAGTGATTAATTAAGTGTTGATTGAGCATTAGTGATGAACACCTGCTGTTAACAAGCAGAATCACTGAAGGAAAGAGAAACAGAAGAACTACAACTGACTTTTAGTCTCAGCCTTAAGTTAAATCCACTTTAGAGAAAAGGAGAGATTAAATCTATGAAGATCTCAGCAGAGGAGGATTAAACAACTCCACAAACAGCATTACTAGCTTCACTTATTACTAACCAGACTGACTTTATTTCTGTTATATGTCTTTGGACAAAGGTTTAGATGTCGATGTTTTTTTATTTTTGGTCACCATTATGGTGATCAGTATTTCCTTCAGTTGGGAAGTTTGACTCTTATCATTTTAAGTGCAATTTTGGTCTTTGTTACAATGTTTACCAAAGCACATATTGAGTTACAAAGGAAGCCAAAATTACTAAACGTTCAGGTGTTATAGTTTTCATTATTATCAAGTTGAATGATTCACTAATCTTATCCCTGACAAAAGTTGTTATTAATAACTATCACTTTTTTTGACACAGATCAGACATCCTGAATTAAAATATTTTATATAGGCCTACATTGCAGAATTTTTTTGATAATTTTTTTTTTTTTTTAAACAACAGACATCAAGAATCAGTGTATGAATCTCAACAATGGTGACATGCTTCATGCTGCAATGCATGCTGGGAGCCATGAGTTGTATACTATGGTGCCTCCCAGAATGATTTGCGGCATAAAGCATGTCACCATTGTTGAGATTCATATGGGGATTCTTGATGTCTGTGTGTTTGTCCAAAGATTATTTTCTCAATAATTACAAAATTAAAATTCAGCTTGATGACTGATCTGTAGCAAGAAATTAATGTTATTGAAAATGATCTATTAACCTGTTAAGCTGCAACCCCACTTTTGAAAAATCCCCAGAAATGGCATACCCAAACTGAAACAGATACAGTTCATAAACCATTTGTTCTAAAAGCACAAGTATGATCTCATTTGAAAGCTGACACCTGGCAGTTTATTGTAAATGTAGAATTAATTATTGTCATAATGAAAAAAAATTTTTATAAATAGCTTCAAAGTTTTGTCAAGTTATTAGAAATTTATTTTTATGTCATATTTTCATGAAAATAAAATTGAAGTTGGCATTGTATCAATCTAGAAATGCACTGCAGCTAAAGCCACATATCTGACCATGTTATATTTAAAATCTGAAGATGACAAGTCTAAAACTATTTATTTGTTTTGATGATGATGTATATTGGATGATGTATATTGATGATGTATACATCCAAGATGGCAGCACTGTGTTTGTCTTGTCTGATCTGCTGATCTACAGTCTTCTCTTGTTTTGTTTAGATGTTGAGAGTTTTATTCCAAGAAAGTGTTTAAAATTACCATGCCTCTTTCTTGAATTGAGTCCGGATTTAGAGTTGTTCCGATTCCGATACTAGTATCGGAAATGCCGCCGATACCAATAAAAATTCCGGCATCGGTATCGGCGAGTACTTCTACCCATGTACCGATCCGATACCATTTTCTTAAACAATACCTATTATGCACGCAAGCTTTGCTTAACGCTGCAAACCGGACATCAATTCTTCTTCGCTGCTCTAAACGCGCGCGCTTTCTTCTTCGCTGCTCTAAACAGTGGTTGGTTGTGGCAACACAGGAAGTTGTGCTGTTGCCACAAGCAACCACTGTTGAGATCAGCGAAGAAGAAAACGCGCGCGCACGCTAGCAGCTGTACGTCCACTGTTTGTGTTTGGCAGTATTTCAGACTGGACCAACCAGCTAGTAAAACAGCGACATGTCTCATATGCCATCCTGCAATTTCGAGGGGTGGAACAAGTATTAGCAATTTCAACACGAGTAAGTTAACTTAAAGCATTTGAAGACGCGTCACCCCGCAGAACACGAGGGTTACACACAGGCAAGGGGAGAGAAGAACGAGCCGCGCTAGAATCAACGATCTCTGGAAGCTTCATTCAAACAAAGAGAAAAGTTTTCAAAAGACGGCCAACGAGCAATAAATAAAACACTGACAAAATGATCGAGTTTAGTGTTCTGGATGATCAGCCACTGTCAACTGAAATGCCGTTTATTTAACTAAATTGTTTCTGGACTTTAGGTTATAAAGAGATTATTTTCTTATATTATTTATATATAATTTTTTAGATTCCTAGATTTATTTGTTGCACTTTTTTTATACAGTTATATTATAAAATTAGAATACCCTTTTCAGTTTACAGTATTAGATGTGTGGCTGCATTTTAAGTTCTTTTTCACTTAAGAAAAATAAATAATATATTGCTGTGAAATATATGTCAGATAATAAAAATAATCTAGTTCACTGTATGTATTTGTTCATGTTTAATTAAGGGATAAGTCTGAAGCACACCATAAAATAATTATATCAATTCATACAGTGCTAGTATGAATTGCAGCTGAATAGATACACACCCAGGTATCGGATCAGTACTCGGTATCGGCCGATACCCTAAGTCCAGGGATCGGAATCGGTATCGGGAAGGAAAAAAGGGTATCGGAACATCTCTATCCGGATTAAGTCAGATCTCCTGAAACGGATTTTGAGCCATCTACAATCTGCTTCGGGCTGAAGCGTGCTTACCTGTTGGACTTTGCTCTACCCCGGGTCGTCATCCACCTCGCTTTCGCTTTCGCTTTGGGAAGCGTTTGCGGTAAACTACGGCAATTCGGACAGTTGGCTGTTGCGCTATAAGCGTGCTTATTTGTTGCATGGTTACGGCTTGACATCTTATCGTCACGTTGTTGCTTTGGAAAGCATCGGCGTTGAACAACAGCGCGGAAAGGAACGGCAGCTACTTGAAGAACCCCCGATTTCATAGATCATCTTGGCGGTGGGGATTATAGCAGTCAAGGTCGGTGATGTTTCTTGCCTAATTTAAACTCTCCAGTTGCTGATTGCCCGTAAATAAGACTCATATCCTCCAAAATATCGCTCTGCCCTTTGCCCTTTTGTCGGGGTTGTGGAGCTGCTCGAGCGAGCTTAATTTTGCCTCGGATTTAGTCTGAACGTTTCTGATTTCAAACGCTGATAATATGAAGATGTTGCTTTTCTGTATGGTAATCTTCATGCTTGGACTATGGGGCACACAAACAAAAACGGAAGAAAAAGCGATGGATCTGTCGCGGTTCCATATGTTTCTTCCCTCCAAATGTACGGACACTACTTTTATATTCCGGGCTGTTATTAATTCCACGCAAATGGACACAAGGACAAAGAACTTACTTTTCTTTGCTTTCATCCCTAAGATTTCTGTATCGGACTCTCGAAATGATCAATGTAGTATTACATCTAAAAATGTAAGGCAGCGATATTTGATAATGTTGCTGCTTTTGCTGGCCGGTATAAAACCAAATCCTGGACCAGCGGGATTAGTTTCAACTCCTCTAGATTTTTCAAATAGATCAGGCCTTAAAATGGTACATCTAAATGTTCGTAGTCTGTTGCCAAAACTAGATCAATTACATATATGGGCTAAGACGACTAAAGCAGATGTTTTGGTTATCTCTGAGACGTGGCTTAAAAAATCTATTTCAAACCATGATATTGCATTAGAAGGGTATAATGTGTTTCGAGTTGATCGTAAAAGTAAAGGGGGTGGAGTTGCAATGTACATTAAATCGAACTATCACGCAACTGTTCTTAAATCAGTCTCTTTCCCTAAACAGTTTGAATTACTGGCCATCGACCTGGAATATGGAAAGGATTGTCATTTATGCATAGTAGGTTGTTATAGACCACCAGCAGCTATCAGTGATGCTTTCACCTCACTGTCAGCTGTCCTAAACGACATACTTTCTAAAGATCTTGTATTATTGGGTGATTTGAATTGGAATTGGCTGACTTCAAATTCAGATCAGTTCAAAGCATATTGTGATTCTGTGAACCTCACTCAACTCATTGAATCAACAACACGGCCGAATTATAAGAACCCAAGTAAGTCCACTTTAATAGATCTTATACTAACAAATAAACCCCATAAATACACCTATACAGGGGTCTTTCCTGATGATGTCAGTGATCATTGTACTATAGCGGTTATAAGAAATTGTAAAATTCCCAAAGTCAAATTTAGAATTATTACTAAAAGAAACTTTAAATTGTTTGATATTCAGGGGTTTTTACATGAATTGTTTACATCTGACTGGGACAGATTGTTTTTAATACCTGATGTGTCCATTGCATGCCAGTATTTTCACACCTTGTTCTTGAAGATTGTGAATAGGCACGCACCAGTTAGGACTTTCAGAGTAAAAGGCCGCGATAACCCATGGTTTTCAAATGAATTATCTGAACTCCTGCATGAAAGAAATTTGGCTTGGGCCATTGCGAGGAAGTCAGATACAGAAAGAGACTGGGTAGCGTTTAGAGTATTGAGGAATAAATGCACAGCTCTTATACGCAGATCTAAATCTGAATTTTATTTAAAAGAAACTTCACAAAATTTGAGTAATCCTACACAATTTTGGAAAACCATCAAATCACTGTCTCCCTCCACATTATCTAATGATTTTCCTGACCAAATTTTGGCAGATGATATTCTCATTAAAGATAATATGGTTATGGTAAATATTTTTAATAAGCACTTTATTTCCTCAAGTTCTATTTTTAAAGAAACTCCGGTGAGTGTTACACCAGATCCATCTCTTCTGAGAGAAGATAGTCCGATTTTTTATTTTTCTCCAATCTCAAGAAGAGAGGTCTTAAAAGGTTTAAAAAATCTAGACACAAATAAGTCTGCAGGGCCTGATGAAATTGAGCCATATTTTTTGAAATTGGCTGCCGAGATCATTGCTGGCCCATTAGCCTATATTTTTAATTTATCATTAGAGCAGAATATTGTTCCTGATGTTTGGAAATCTGCTTTGGTTGTACCCCTGCTGAAAGGCGGTGATCCAACCATTCTAAATAATTACAGACCGATTTCGAAGCTATCAGCTGTGGCTAAAATTTTAGAATCTATTGTCAGTGAACAGCTAAAGGAATTTTTAACTAACAATAGTATTTTATCTAGGTTTCAGTCCGGTTTTAGAAAAAATCATAGTACAGTAACTGCTACTATGAAAGTCTTAAATGATATTACACTCAAAAAAATGATATGTTGGCTTTACTTAACTTTCTTTTGTAAACAGGTTCCACCGGTTCCACATAACTATGTTTCGTTAAACAAACATAATATGTTCATGTAACTTCAACATCATGGAATTTGGTCATTTTAAGCAACCCAATTAAACTCTGAGCTAATGAGTTAATTAAGTGAATAATTGAGTGATGATTGAGCATTATTGAAGACACCTGATGTTAACAAGCAGAATCACTGAAGGAGAAAAACGGAACGTTTAAGTCACCATTATGGAGATAAGTGTGTGTTTTAGTTGGGCTCTTGACCATTAACTCATTAACTTTAGAGTTTGTTTGGCTGCTGTACGTGAGTTATAACAGCCGGATGAACAATGAACAAAGGTGATCTGATGGTGTTGGTTGTGTTTTAACATAATTTAACATTATTTCACAATCATTTGACCTGAATCACTGAACTTATATTGAACCCAATTTCTAAATTTACTTTACGGATTATAGCAGCACTGTCATTGTAGAACATACTATTTTTAGCCTTTTCAATGAAATTTAAATGATTAAATCAATAAATAAAAAAGAAACTTCTTAAAAAAATATTTTGTGTAGGCACACACAGACATCAAGAATCAGCCTGTGAATCTCAGCAATGGTGACAAACAGATCATAAGCTCATTATTTATTCATGCAGCAATGCATGATGGGAGCCATGAATGAGTTTTGATTGGTGGCACCCAGAATGCACTGCAACATGCTTTATAATTGTCACCATTGTTGAGATTCACAGGCTGATTCTTGATGTCTGTGTGTGCCTACTCAAGATATTTTTTAAGAAGTTTCTTATTTATGTATTGATTTGATCATTTGAATTTCATTAAAAAGGCTCAAAATAGTATGCTCTACAATGACAGTGCTGCTATAATCCGTAAGGTAAACTTAACTCAGAAATTGGGTTTATTATAAGTTCAGTGACTCAGGTCAAATGATTGTGAAACAATGATTATGTTACACACAACCAACAGCATCAGATCACCTTTGTTCATTGTTCATCCGGCTGTTATAACTCACGTACAGCAGCCAAACAAACTCTAAAGTTAATGAGTTAATGGTCAAGAGCCCAACTAAAACACACACTTATCTCCATAATGGTGACTTAAACATTCCGGTTTTCTCCTTCAGTGATTCTGCTTGTTAACATCGGGTGTCTTCAATAATGCGCAATCATCACTCAATAAATCACTTAATTAACTCATTAGCTCAGAGTTTAATTGGGTCGCTTAAAATGACCAAATTCCATGATGTTGAAGTTACATGAACATATTATGTTTGTTTAACAAAACATAGTTATGTGGAACCGGTGGAACCTGTTTACAAAGAAAAGTTAAGTAAAGCCAACATATCATTTTTTTGAGTGTACCTGCGCCCTAGATACTGGAAGATCATGTGCTGCAATGTTTATTGATTTGACTAAAGCTTTTGATACGGTCAATCATGGTATCCTTTTGTCGCGTTTACATTGTATCGGTCTCTCTGAAACCGCATTAGGCTGGGTCAGGAATTATTTAAAGAATAGGTGTCAAAGAGTGCAAATTAGGGGGTCTTTTTCTGATAAGCTCACCATTGAATCCGGTGTGCCACAGGGGTCCATTTTGGGTCCCCTGTTGTTTACATTATATATTAACAACCTTGGTGATAATCTATCAGATACAAGTATCCATTTATATGCCGATGATACCATTTTATATTGTTTTGCATCTTCTATTGAAAATTGCATTTTAAAGTTGCAGGAAGCATTTGAATTAGTTCAGCGTAACCTATCTTCTTTAAAATTAGTCCTAAATGATAAGAAAACAAAATATATGGTCTTTTCTAGGAAACATAAAACTGATTCTTCTCCACCACCTATTTACACTTTGCAGGGTAACTCTATAGATTTGGTCTCCTCTTACAAATACCTAGGGTTTGTGTTGGAAGAGGACTTATCATTTAAGTTACATGTTAAACAATTGTTGTCTAAGTTAAGGTTACAGCTGGGCTTTTATTTTCGGAACAGTGCATGTTTCTCACAGTCAGCCAAGAGAAAGTTGGTGGAATCTACCTTTTTACCCATCTTAGATTATGGAGATGTTTTTTACAGAAATACCACTAAAGCTCTCTTAAAATCAGTAGATTCTGTTCATCACTCTGCTCTAAGATTTATAACTTGCACAAAATATCACACTCACCACTGTGCACTGTATGAAATGGTAGGTTGGCCTTCACTTCACATAAGAAGGTACAAACACTGGCTCATACTTGTATACAAGGCATTAGTCGGCCAGCTTCCTCAATATATCAATAGCTTATTAACTTTTAATAGTCAAGGGTATAATCTACGTTCAAGTAGATATATTCTGTTAAATGTTCCTTTAATGAAGACAGAGTTTGGAAAAACTGCTTTTATTTATAGTGCATCAGCTGCTTGGAATGAGATCCAAAGTTCATTGAAACTTGATGAACTTATTTCAGTATATGAGTTCAAGTTACATTTAAACAAATTATTCAAATCTGTCTGCACTTGCTCTTAACGTTTAATCTTGTTTTATTTTTATATATGTGTGTGTTTGTGAAATCTGTTTTATGTAGTTATGTATATTGTGTGCTGCTGTTTTGGCCAGGGCACACTTGTAAATGAGATATTTATCTCAATGTGTTTATTTCCCTGGTTAAATAAAGGTTTAATAAAAATAAAAAAATTTAGTTAAATGTTTTTCAAGATCATGTCATACAACTTTATTTTGATTAGACTCTAAAATGCAAACTGATGTTTATTGGCATGTTCTACCCTTGTGAAAAAAAAGTGCACTTTAGTGTACTTTTATAAAGTGTACTTATTACACAAATAATATACTTTAAAGGTATACACTTAAGTGTGAATTAAATGCTATTTTTTGGCCACACAGAATGCACATTAAGTATAATTAATTTCAAATATATCATATATTAAGTTCAAATAAAATGCAATAAGTTGTCATTAAGAGTGATTTTTTGGTACAACTTAATTGGTACTTTAATACAACTTTATATTTACTTTCATAATTGCTTCGAGTGTATTTAAAATATAGTTAAAGTGCACTACACAATATAATGACACGCAATTAATGTGATATAAAATATACTATAATGTCAGTTAACAATACACTTAAGTGTGAATTAAATGCAATGTTTTCGCTGCACTGAATGCACATTAAGTGCAATTGATTTCAAATATATCACATATTAAGTTCAAATAAAATGCAATAAGTTGTCATTAAGAGTGATTTTTTGGTACCACTTAAGTGGGACTTTAATACAACTTTATATTTACTTTCATAATTGCTTCTAGTCTATTTAAAATGTATTTAAAGTGCACTGCTCAATGCACTGACAAGCAATTAATGTAAACTAAAATGTACTTTAATGTCAAGTAACGATACACTTAAATGTGAATTAAGTGTAATGTTTTCGACAAACTTATTGCATATTATATGTAATTGATTTCAAATGTATCACAGATTGAGCTCAAATTAAATGCTATTAGTTGATATTAAGAGTGATTTTTTTAAACAAATTAAGTGGGATTTTAATACATTTGTATATGAACTTTGGAATATGGTAAAAGTGTACTTCCAAATATACTGACAAGCAATTAATGTGAACTAAAATATACTTTAATGTAATATACATGTACACTATTATATAATTAAATACATTTGTACACTCAAAAAAATGATATGTTGGCTTTACTTAACTTTCTTTTGTAAACAGGTTCCACCGGTTCCACATAACTATGTTTCGTTAAACAAACATAATATGTTCATGTAACTTCAACATCATGGAATTTGGTCATTTTAAGCAACCCAATTAAACTCTGAGCTAATGAGTTAATTAAGTGAATAATTGAGTGATGATTGAGCATTATTGAAGACACCTGATGTTAACAAGCAGAATCACTGAAGGAGAAAAACGGAACGTTTAAGTCACCATTATGGAGATAAGTGTGTGTTTTAGTTGGGCTCTTGACCATTAACTCATTAACTTTAGAGTTTGTTTGGCTGCTGTACGTGAGTTATAACAGCCGGATGAACAATGAACAAAGGTGATCTGATGGTGTTGGTTGTGTTTTAACATAATCATTATTTCACAATCATTTGACCTGAATCACTGAACTTATATTGAACCCAATTTCTTAATTTACCTTACGGATTATAGCAGCACTGTCATTGTAGAACATACTATTTTTAGCCTTTTCAATGAAATTTAAATGATTAAATCAATAAATAAAAAAGAAACTTCTTAAAAAAATATTTTGTGTAGGCACACACAGACATCAAGAATCAGCCTGTGAATCTCAGCAATGGTGACAAACAGATCATAAGCTCATTATTTATTCATGCAGCAATGCATGATGGGAGCCATGAATGAGTTTTGATTGGTGGCACCCAGAATGCACTGCAACATGCTTTATAATTGTCACCATTGTTGAGATTCACAGGCTGATTCTTGATGTCTGTGTGTGCCTACTCAAGATATTTTTCAAGAAGTTTCTTTTTTATGTATTGATTTGATCATTTGAATTTCATTAAAAAGGCTCAAAATAGTATGCTCTACAATGACAGTGCTGCTATAATCCGTAAGGTAAACTTAACTCAGAAATTGGGTTTATTATAAGTTCAGTGACTCAGGTCAAATGATTGTGAAACAATGATTATGTTACACACAACCAACACCATCAGATCACCTTTGTTCATTGTTCATCCGGCTGTTATAACTCACGTACAGCAGCCAAACAAATTCTAAAGTTAATGAGTTAATGGTCAAGAGCCCAACTAAAACACACACTTATCTCCATAATGGTGACTTAAACATTCCGGTTTTCTCCTTCAGTGATTCTGCTTGTTTACATCGGGTGTCTTCAATAATGCGCAATCATCACTCAATAAATCACTTAATTAACTCATTAGCTCAGAGTTTAATTGGGTCGCTTAAAATGACCAAATTCCATGATGTTGAAGTTACATGAACATATTATGTTTGTTTAACAAAACATAGTTATGTGGAACCGGTGGAACCTGTTTACAAAGAAAAGTTAAGTAAAGCCAACATATCATTTTTTTGAGTGTAATTAAAAAAAATAATAATAAAGTTGCAAATTATTTCAAATTTGGACAAAAAAAAAAGTCTTAATAACCTAGCTACAATCAACACAAATTCAATTTAAAACCATCCACACTTACTGACAAAACAATCTCTAAAATAAATACATAAAAACCTTTCTGTTGATGCACAAGAAAAAAACCCACACTCAAAAAAATGATATGTTGGCTTTACTTAACTTTTCTTTGTAAACAGGTTCCACCGGTTCCACATAACTATGTTTTGTTAAACAAACATAATATGTTCATGTAACTTCAACATCATGGAATTTGGTCATTTTAAGCAACCCAATTAAACTCTGAGCTAATGAGTTAATTAAGTGATTTATTGAGTGATGATTGCGCATTATTGAAGACACCCGATGTTAACAAGCAGAATCACTGAAGGAGAAAACCGGAATGTTTAAGTCACCATTATGGAGATAAGTGTGTGTTTTAGTTGGGCTCTTGACCATTAACTCATTAACTTTAGAATTTGTTTGGCTGCTGTACGTGAGTTATAACAGCCGGATGAACAATGAACAAAGGTGATCTGATGGTGTTGGTTGTGTGTAACATAATCATTGTTTCACAATCATTTGACCTGAATCACTGAGCTTATAATAAACCCAATTTCTGAGTTAAGTTTACCTTACGGATTATAGCAGCACTGTCATTGTAGAGCATACTGTTTTGAGCCTTTTTAATGAAATTCAAATGATCAAATCAATACATAAAAAAGAAACTTCTTAAAAAATATCTTGAGTAGGCACACACAGACATCAAGAATCAGCCTGTGAATCTCAACAATGGTGACAATTATAAAGCATGTTGCAGTGCATTCTGGGTGCCACCAATCAAAACTCATTCATGGCTCCCATCATGCATTGCTGCATGAATAAATAATGAGCTTATGATCTGTTTGTCACCATTGCTGAGATTCACAGGCTGATTCTTGATGTCTGTGTGTGCCTACACAAAATATTTGTTTAAGAAGTTTCTTTTTTATTTATTGATTTAATCATTTAAATTTCATTGAAAAGGCTAAAAATAGTATGTTCTACAATGACAGTGCTGCTATAATCCGTAAGGTAAATTTAGAAATTGGGTTCAATATAAGTTCAGTGATTCAAGTCAAATGATTGTGAAATAATGATTATGTTAAAACACAACCAACACCATCAGATCACCTTTGTTCATTGTTCATCTGGCTGTTATAACTCACGTACAGCAGCCAAACAAACTCTAAAGTTAATGAGTTAATGGTCAAGAGCCCAACTAAAACACACACTTATCTCCATAATGGTGACTTAAACGTTCCGTTTTTCTCCTTCAGTGATTCTGCTTGTTAACATCAGGTGTCTTCAATAATGCTCAATCATCACTCAATTATTCACTTAATTAACTCATTAGCTCAGAGTTTAATTGGGTTGCTTAAAATGACCAAATTCCATGATGTTGAAGTTACATGAACATATTATGTTTGTTTAACGAAACATAGTTATGTGGAACCGGTGGAACCTGTTTACAAAAGAAAGTTAAGTAAAGCCAACATATCATTTTTTTGAGTGCAAGAAACACTATACATAAACAGTTACAACACTTTAAAGGGATACCGTAGTTCACTTTAAAATGAAAATTCTGTCATTATATACTCACCCTCAAGTTGTTTCAAACCTGTATGAATTCTTCTTCTGCTGAACACAACGAAGATATTTTGAAAAATGTCAGTAACCAAATAGTTAACTGGTCCCATTGACTTCCATGGTATTTTGTTTCCTACTATCGAAGTCAATGGGACCAGTTAACTGTTTGGTTACTGACATTCTTCAAATTATCTTCCTTTGTGTTCAGCAGAAGAAAGAATGGTAACACTTTATAATAACTGCACAGTATTGTTCATTAGTTAAGCATGAGTTAACAGTTAATTAATCATTTAAAAAGCATTAATAGACATTAATAAGAAGTTTCTAAATACAGCTATAAATGCTTTTTCTTGATTTATAAGCATATCTATAATGTGTTTAATAATTATATTTTTATACTTTTTTAAATGATCAATTAATAATTTCTACATGAAGTATAGCATTATTTACAAACCAGTTATTTAAGAATTGTCAGTGATTCATAAGATCACTTAAGTGTAAGTTGAGGGTGAGTATATGATGACAGAATTTTCATTTTAAAGTGAACTATCCCTTTAACCCTCTGGAGTCTAAGGGGTTTTTGAGGTCTGTGAGATGTTTTGACATGCCCTGACATTTGTGCTTTTTTCAGTTGCTTATAAACATATTAATGGCAAAGGTGTAATTACACTCTATTTAGCACAAATAGGGGTACCATAATATGCGAGCAACATCTATTTACATATTTGTATTTTTGAGGGAATAATGTTTATGCATGGTTATTCAAAAAACTAAAAATTAAAGTTTCTGAAAAAAGGCCACAAAACACATACTTAATATGTGTCCACAAGACTTTTGACTAATGGATGTAGTTGCCTAGTGTTTTTTCTTCAAAATTATCTGAAAATCACCCTGCCTAATCATTCACATAAAACAATACATTGATTTAAATTTTTTAAAACAGTTTTTGCTTCCAAAGGCAATATGCGCAGGGGCGTGACTTGCTGTGATTCACACCTGAGAAGACAAAGACCCTGCATAGTAATGAGCCTGCATACTAATGAGCCTGCATACTAATGAGCCATTCATTCAGGTGTGTCACACAAGAAAGAATGCGAGGACAAAAATAAATAAATAAATTATATATATATATATAAAATACAAATATAAATGAAAGTCAAAAGCACATTTTTAGTACATAGTCATACCTGGAAACAAATCCTGTTCAAATAGGCTATATGGACCATTCTACAGAATTAGTTAGAGTTAGAAAGTTAGAGTTCTCAGAGAGGAAAAAAAGGTATTTTTTCACAAATTTTTTATACATTCAAATTGTATAATTTCCAAGGTAAACATTTCTAGTATGCAGTTAATTCTCATACTGTATTTTCAGAAAGTTTTGGAATCTCCTCAAATGTGTCACTAATAAAAAACAATAATATCAAGATTTTTTTTTTACATCTATCTTGTCTTTTTTTTTTTTTTTTTTAAGTAGGCCTATAGCCTGGATTTTATCATTCATATTTCAAAGTTAAGGATTCATTAGTTTGATATAGTCTACATTGGAACAAACACTATAATAACATCTTAGATTATGAGCTTATTTTTGACAAAACATTCTAACGTTATATATTTAACATATGAGCAGAAACTGGTTAACTAAAGCTTATTTGATGTCTATTTTAGAGTAAAAATCTTTATAATCTATCCCAAACTAGTCAACTAAATGTTGTCTTTCATATTTCGTCTGTAACAACAACAGTGCGAATTCCGTTCATTCATCACACAGAGAAAGACACGCGATTCATTTTAAAACAGTATTCGCGATTAGAACAAAGAATAAACTTACTATGATCCTGGATCCATGGCTCCTCGAAGTGAAATTAATCCAGCACTGAGGTAAATTATCCAGAATTATTCCTCAAAGCCTCGAAAAACGACACAGACTACCGGTACATTAATCTGAACTTGGTGTTTTATCGAGCTCGTGTGGGCGTTGGCAAGTTTCAGATCATTTGCGTTTCTATAGCGCGCGCTCTCTGTGGGCGTGGTCACATTAAAAGATAATTAGCTGAAATGAGAACGCCTGGCATCTCTCTCTTTTTATATAGATTACATAAACACAGAATATTTGTTTTAGTTTTGAATTAGATAATTTAAAAGTACACACTTAAATGATTATAAAGATATATTGATCATGCCTGTGTGACTAGTATTTGCGGAGTTTTGTTTATGTTTTGAGACGTGCTCTAGAAAAAAAGTTCACGGAGACGGAGAGGCAGAAGGCACACCCTGTTTATTTTCTTTATTTTACAAAAGCACAATATTTTATTTCGATTGTAAGTGGACCCATAAAAAAGTAGACATTTAATAGTTTATTTTTTCATATTTCTTAAGTGTGTATGACCAAAGGTGACTGAGTATTTTAAGTCTATTTTGCTGCTATGTGAAAAAAATCGCGCAAAACGCGCCGGCGCGTTTCTCGACTCCAGAGGGTTAAAAGAGCAGCTCACCTTGCAGAGTGCCTCCCTGCAGACCGTCGGAAGGACCTTGAGGGGAACTATAGTCGTTCTCAACACCCACAGCGTCCTGCTGAATCAGACTGTGAACTCCATGAAACAGCTGTTCACTGTTTTTCAGAATGACTTTGCCCAAACACAGCTGGTCACCGCCCTGATGTCGGATATGTTGAGAGAAGTGAGCTCCTCCATTGACAGCCTGGCCATGGGTAGGATCCCACCCTACCTCATACCTTTGAGCCTTGTCCAAACTGTGCTGGCTTCCGCCATCACCACGCCAGCTGATCCGCTCCAAGTACACCTGGCCTACTCTTTGGGCAGCGCCATCCCACTCTATGTCGACCCAGAGCAGAGAGAAATGGGATTCCTCCTGAATCTACCCATCATCGAGTCAAACCGAATTTACAGACTAAAGGACATTGTCAATGTCGGGTTTTGGAAAGGTAACACGCACATCAAGATCCGAACCCCAGATGTGGTAGCCTACCACGACAGCGATCCACAGCTGTACCTGGCCCCAAACCTGCACATGTGTACACTGACTAAAGACATTCATTATCTCTGCCCTAGCAAACCCTTCCTCAGAGATAACACTGATGGAATCTGTGGGTTGCAGGCCATGTCCAGCGACAACCGATGCCCTGCTGAAGCCAAGCCTCGCATGCAAGTGGAAGAAACACGAGCAGAGATCATTGGTGACCGGTGGCTTGTTAATACTCCAGTACTCACCGCTACTCTGACCTACGACCAGCATGACACCGCCACCCGTGTCAGCCTGCTCAACCAAAGCATGTGGATTCAAGTACCTAAAGGGGCCATCCTCCACGTAGATGATCTGGCATTGTATCATCTCCCGAGCCACGAGTACGAAACAGAACTAGAAATCCCCTCCTTCTTCAAGGACCACAACTTCACCCTGGGTCCAGAACTGGAACTGGAAATTGAGACAGGGGGGTCACAACTGATTGACATCGCTCCTCTCGACTCTGCACTACAAGCTTTGTCTCGACAGCCCACCCTGACTGCCTCACCTGTTGTCCGAGCCTGGACCGCCGCCGACACGGCGCTGTGCCTCTCTATGGTAGTCGGCCACATCCTAACACTGGGCGTGGCTTTCCTCCTGTACCGGCGACTCAATGAGATGCGAGCATCTAACGTCAGGCTTACAAAAGCCGTGTCCGGAGGCTTCCGGCGAAACTCCCGTAAGGAGGGAACCACGCCAGAGACTGCCTTGAACCTGATTGAGTTAAGCCCTCAGCCCTGATAATCACCTGCTACCCGAATTCATGATTCACCTTCCATCTTCCCATGCAATGATTGTCGGCAGACGCTGTCTTCCCCAGAGACGTCATCTCCCGAAAAAGGAGGGACTGTAGAGACTGAACGGACAATCATTAATTCTCTTTTATTAAATCATTAACTCACAAGAACAAAGAGCCTTAACTAACCACATTCCAGCGGCCATGTGGTCAACTGATACGGACTTCTCTTAAACAAACCGGCCTTGATTTACTCCCCCCTGGCGGAAATCGGGCGGGAGAAGCGAAAAACAGATGTTTCCATTGTCTCCTCTCACCACGTGTGCTCAATACACATCCACGCAAACGCACATATGAACACGCACGTACACATGCAGGAAACATCACTTTCCATATATTAAGTTGTTACTAAAACATATCCGATGTGTCAAAATACATGTAGGAGAACTGTAATGTGTAAACTTGTCCTAAGAATGTCATCATGCGTGTAAGAGAATTATAAATGCCTGTACGTATGCGTTAAGAAGTAACTCTGCAGTATTATGTCTGTGACGTGTGATGTTTGATATCGTTACAAATCTGATCTATCTATTAAGCTGTACATCAATATCGTGAAATGCATAATCACAAGTATATGTTTCTTTTGAAGTAAGCTTAATTTTCTCGCGTGACTCATCCGATGCAAATCACCCTCTGGCGACGCTGTGTCTGGTCGTAGCTCGCCTATTGACACGTTTAGGGTCCGAAATGGTTTACACAAATGGCCATAAAAATTTGGACCTAGGTTTTTCAAACAGATTGCTATCACTTAACACCCATCCCTGCGGAGAGAACGAAGCCAGATGTGTGAAATGAAAAAGCACGCACACATATCCACGCTCGCACCACGGATACACGTACGCACACACACCTATGTACACGCGCCGAGGAATTCCTCACGGAAAACCCAGAGAAATGGGTGATTCTAAGAGAAATACGATATATTCATGTATTCTGGTATATTCCTTTTGTGTATCATGCCAATTAAGATTGTTAGATGTGTAGTTAAAACTCTAAAGGCCTGTATAAAGAGCCTAAGAGCATATATTCACTTGTATGTGTGTCAAACACGTCTTTCGTGATAGCAAATGAAAGCTCCCTACTTGGTCTAACTAACCATATAAACGAGGTTCCGTTAAAATGTACTCTGCTATGTTTTTCCATCTCTGTAATGTTTCTGACCATAGTCATACCTGCCATAAATCCGAAAGTTGGGCGTTCCGACAAGACAAAGGCCACGGAAAGTAAACTTAACTCAGAAATTGGGTTTTATATAAGTTCAGTGAATCAGGTCAAATGATTGTGAAACAATGATTATGTTAAAACACAACCAACACCATCAGATCACCTTTGTACATTGTTCATCCTGCTGCTATAACTCACGTACAGCAGCCAAACAAACTCTAAACTTAATGAGTTAAGGGTCAAGAGCCCAACTAAAACACACACTGATCTCCATAATGGTGACTTAAACATTCCGGTTTTCTCCTTCAGTGATTCTGCTTGTTAACATCAGGTGTCTTCAATAATGCGCAATCATCACTCAATTAATCACTTAATTAACTCATTAGCTCAGAGTTTAATTGGGTCGCTTAAAATGACCAAATTCCATGTTGTTGAAGTTACATGAACATATTATGTTTGTTTAACGAAACTATAGTTATGTGGAACCGGTGGAACCTGTTTACAAAGAAAAGTTAAGTAAAGCCAACATATCATTTTTTTGAGTGCATGCATCAGCTGGACCTGTCTTCCCCCAGCTCATCTACTCCAGAGTCTTCATACACCAACCAACCCTGTATGCACAGTAACTCAGAGGGAGGTGAGTGAATGAAGCTTAGAATGAGTTAAAGGAACAGTTCAACCAAAAATTTATTATTATTATCCCATAATTAACTCCTCCTCAAGCCATCCTAGATGTATCTTCTTTCAGCCGAACACAATCGGAGTTATAAAATATATCCTGACTCTTCCCAGCTTTATAATAGCATTGAATAGTGTCCAAGTTTTTGAAGCTCCAAAAAGCGCATCTATCTTTTATAAACGTAATATATACGACTCTATTCTGAGGCGAAGCGATGAGTTTTTGAAAGTTTTGGGTCTAAATGTTTATTAGGGACCATTTATTTCTGTATAAAAAATAAAGCTATTAGAAAACACATGTTATGATATTTTTCAAATAATGAAGTATATAAATTAGAAATAGAGCAGAAGCATTGAATGGAAGCAGAGTAGATTTGTTTCTTGGGTAAGGTTGCACCAGCCGTTCTTAAGTTCTTACGCCCATAAGTGCCCATTTATGTCAAAACTACACTGTAAAAAATATTTGTGCAATTTAGTTATTTCAACTTATATTTTTTAGTAGAGATAACTAGATTGTCCAGACAACAAGAAATATTAAGTTTTCTTGTCCTCAACTAGACTGAAAGTTGAATGAACAAGTATACTTGTTATTTTAACTTATAAATGTAAGTTGAAACAACTGCACTAAATTTTCTGCAGGTTTTACTTCAATTATACTCTAATGCTTTGATAATAAACTAAACTTAATTTATCTATCTATCTTGCTGTCTGGTAGACTGCGTGGTCTTAAAACCTAAACTTCAAGCTTTTAAAACCGCTTCAAACATAAATCTTCAACTTCAACACTGTTATTTACACAGCAAAAACTCCAGTGTTAAATTAACTCTCCTGGGACTTTATATAGCTTAAGACTCGAGAGTGTTAAAGTGTTAAAATATGAGTGTTAAATTAACACTGAAGCAGTGTTAAAGTTAATGAGCTAATTAAGTGAGTCATTGAGTGATGAATAACCATTATAGAAGACACCTGATGTTAACAAGCAGAATCACTGAAGGAGAAAATCACATTTTTAAGACACCATTATGGTGATCAGTATTTGCTTTAGTTGGGCTCTTGACCCTTACATTTTAACTTTAGATTTTCTTTGACTGTTGTGTCTGAGTTATAACTCTCAGATGAACAAAGAGAAAAGTTGATCAGGTGGTGTTAGTTATGTTGTGACATAATCATCATGTGACCTGCATCACAAAACTCATTTAGAGTCTAATACAGGGGTCACCAATCCTGGTCTTGGAGGGCCGCTGTCCTGCAGAGTTTAGCTCCAACCCCAATTAAACACACCTGAACCAGCTAATCAACCCAGCAGGCACAGTACGTGACGTCAGGAAGACGTTGGACTCCAACTAATCCAACGTCAGTTAGATGTCATATTTTGGTTGAGAATGAAAGTCAGGTTGACATCTAAACCCAACGTTTGTTTGGCGTCAAGCTCCAACATCAGACAGATGTTGAATTTTGGTTGGAATAAGCACCTCAATTTTTTTTTACATGCATGGCAGCACATTAAATCTGTGAAGATCTCAGCAGAGGAGGATTAAACAACTCAAACAGCATTACCAGCTTCACTTATTACTGACCAGATTTACTTCATTTCATTTCTGTTTTAATGAAATCAATAATTGTATTTTAAAGTCACCATGATGGTGGTTAGCATTTGCTTTAGTTGTGCTCTTGACCCATGACTCATTAATATAATACATTCTTTGGCTGCTATAATTGTGTGTTTATAAAGCATGTTTCTTGTGGCAAAAAAGCCAAAAGAAAATGAGATCAGGTGATGTTGGCTTTTTATTGATGATGAAATCATCATCATGAGATAGCTTGAAACCATGATCTCATTCAGAGTGTAATGTATTGGTTATATAGGAGTTGTGTTTTTTTAATGTTGTTTTATAATAGAAGTCATTTAATTTTACAGCATGTGAGCAGTATTGTTATCAATTAATATGATTTATTTGAAAAACGTTTAGTGCATTACGCTTCTTCCTTGCATTACTTAGAGATCAAGAATCAGTGTATGACTCTCAACAATGGTGACAATCAATGAAATGCTTCATGATGCCTGCTGAGTACCACCAATCAAAACTCACCCATATCTCCCAGCATGCATTGCGGCAGTAATAATTCATGCAGCTGGATTTTTTTGTAGCTTGTTTTATGCTCAGAGATGATCTGATTATCTGGATATTTTGTTTGATTGTCACCATTGTTGAGATTCATATGCGGTTTCTTGATGTCTGTGTGTGTGTCCATGTAATGCCATAGATGAAAGGTTTTTGTGCACTAAATAGTTTAAAAAAAGTTTAAAAAATAGTTTCTTTTTTGATAAACTACATTGCTAGATATGCTGATACATCAAATTACTTCTATTTTGAACAAAAATAAAACCACAAGTCCTATGATAAAGGAATTACACACTTAATAAGATCAGGGATTCAAGCACTTACATGATGATATCATCAACAAACAGCCAACATCACCTAATCTCATTTTCTCACGGCTCTTTTAACTATAACAATTGTGCTTTTTAAACACACAATTATAGCAGCCAGATAATTTATTATATTAACAAGTCAAGGGTCAAGAGCACAACTAAAGCAAACGCTAACCACCATCATGGTGACTTTAAAATACAACTATTGATTTCATTACAACAGAAATTAAATAAAGTAAATCTGGTTAGTAATAATGAAGCTGGTAATGCTGTTTGAGTTGTTTAATCCTCCTCTGCTGATATCTTCACAGATTTAATGTGCTGCCATGCATGTAAAAAAATTGTTCGGTGCTTATTCCAACCAAAATTCAACATCTGTCTGACGTTGGAGCTTGACGCCAAACAAACGTTGGGTTTAGACATCAACCTGACTTTCATTCTCAACCAAAATATGACATCTAACTGACGTTGGATTAGTTGGAGTCCAACGTCTTCCTGACGTCATGTACTGTGCCTGCTGGGTTGATTAGCTGGTTCAGGTGTGTTTAATTGGGGTTGGAGCTAAACTCTGCAGGACAGCGGCCCTCCAGGACCAGGATTGGTGATCCCTGGTCTAATATCTGACTTTAAATGTATGTTGTTGATTATAACATCACAGTGATTTTACAGCACAAGGTACGGAATTTTCTAAATAATCAAAAGGATTTCTTAAAAGTTGTTCTGAAAAAAAAATCATCTTTTTTTTAGGCACATACAGACATCAAGAATCAGTGTATAGATCTCAACAATGGTGACAATCAGAATATTCAATTAGGAAAAGGAAATTACTAAGACATTTCAAATCATAATTTATTCATACCGCAATGCATGATGGGAGCCATGAATGAGTTTTGATTGGTCGCACCCAGAATGCACTGCAACATGCTTTTATTGTCACCATTGTTGAGATTCACAGGCTGATAATTGATGTCAGTGTGTCTACATAAAATGTATTTGAAGTCTTTTTCTATCAGAAAACCTTTGTTTTTGTTTTTCAAGAAATAATGTGGATTACAATCAAAATCAACTGTTAACAGTTTAAGAGTCAAGAGCCCAACTAAAGCAAACACTGATCTCCATTATGGTGGCTTAAAAAAATTATTTTCTCTTGGTGATTCTGCTTCTTAACATCAGGTGTCATCAGTAATGGTCAATCACTCAACAAATCACTTAATTAGCTCATTAACTGGCTGAACTTATTGGATGTAGTTTAGAAAACTTAACTTAGTTGGCTGAACTTATTGGATGTAGTTTAGAAAACTTAACTTTAGTTGGCCGAACTTAGATTCAAAGTTTACTTAACTAAATTAAATCAGTTCATTGTACTTTAAAACTTGTCAGGTAAACCTTTCAAAATTTGTCAGGTACACTTTTCGAAATAAGTTAGTTAAACTAAAAAAACCCATGCAAAAAGATAACACAAAATAATTAGTTAAGTCAACATATTTTTTTTTACAGTGTAGGCTTAGTTGTAACTTGCGCACAGCTGGTGCTAGTCCAAGTGTTTGTTGCTATTTTATTTTTATTGGGTGTTGTAATTTAATTGTTTTTATTGTTTTCTTTTTAAACAGCATCTCTACATCAATCTCCTGTGAAGAGGATGCTTGAACTACTTGGTGAACTGGCTGAAAGCTCCAACTACAGTGATGCCATGACTACAATGGCCAAGCAGCTTGAAAAGATGCAGCACAACCCAACCAAACTGGTCTCTGCATTTTACTGTTTTGGGAAAGGGATGTCGGTGTCAAAACGTGCAGCAGCGTTAAGACGAGCTGCTAGACGACCAGGTCCCATTATTGGCTGTCAGCCAACAGCTGTGGCCCGAAGATCAACCAAGACTGGTTCGAGGCGGCATTTGACAGCTGGACGCCCCAGAAAACGTACTTCTGGTTCAGAGCATGACTACAGTAGACATACAGGAAAAGGAGGGAAAAGGGTTGTCAGGGTACGCCACAAATTGTCAGAGTGTTACGACCCGGGAGGTCTGTGTGTGTTGGGTTTGTGTTGTTGTGGGTGTGGTCTGTTTCGCCTGCAAGGGTGTACCCGTGTCCTGAGCCTGACGTCATGGGAAATCCCGCAGCTGGAGCTGATCCGCGGCAATTAGGGAGACGGATAAACTGAGCCAGTGAAGCGCTCTTGCGCTACCTATTCCTTGGTGGCCCGCATCCCTTCGGTGTGAACTACTGCATGAACTAGCCAACTGTGTGAACTACGGTGTGAACTGCTGGGTGGAAAACTGTGTGAACTACTGCGTGAGCTACTGTGTGAGTTTATGGTGTGGACAACGGCGGGACGTGATCCGCCGGGTGCTTGGTCTTCATTTTCGCTTCACACCGTGCGTCCGTTTACCTTGGGGAAGCAACTGGAAGTCGGCGTGGTGAGCGGCTGGCAGTGGGTTTTTCCCGAGTGTGCTTTAACGCGGTGGAGAGCTGTGGGGACTGTTTGTTGTGTCGCAATTTATGACACATCTCGTATCTTTTTGATAGGAGTTTATTTCTTTATTGTTTGGAATAAATACATGAATCTGACACGTGTTTTGGGTCATCCTTGGTTTTCCACCTGGAACAATTATTTATTTTGTTCGTCCCTTATCCCTAGACCAACCAGGGACGTAACAAGAGTGGGGGCTCGTCCGGGATAAATTTCTTCTGGAACACCAGGATGCTTAATTCATGTTTCAGGTTGGATGTATAGTGGTTAAGCCATATATTAACTGGTAAATGCTGTGTGTAGGTGTGTGTGTATATGTATACAGCCTATTAGGGCTGCACGATTAATCGCACGATTTTTTTATGCGCATTTAATTAGTAAAGCCGGTTTCTTGATTAGTAGTAAATCACCTTCACCTGCTTTCAGATGGAGCGGCATTTACTACAAAGAGCCGTAGTTAACTGACAAGCTGAGCCAAATCGCGTTAAAATCGAGGCCTCGATTTTAACGCGATTTGGCTCAGCTTGTTAGTTAACTACGGCTCTTTGTACACAGCAAAAACTCAGTGTTAAATGAACACACCTGTGAGTGTATATGAGTCCACACTCAAGAGTGTTAAAGTTAATGAGATAATTAAGTGATTATTTGAGTGATGATTGAGCATTATTGAAGACACCTAAAGCAGAATCACTGAAGGAGAAAACCGGAATTTCAGGTCACCATTATGGAGATGAGTGTTTGCTTTAGTTGGGCTCTTGACCCTTACATTATTAACTTTAGAGTTTGTTCAGATGTTGTATCTGAGTTATACCTGCCAGATGAACAAAGAAAAAAAATGATCTAATGGTGTTGGTTATATTATGACATTCATCATTTGAACTAATTGTTTGTATTTATGATGTTGGTTACAGCATAACTGAGATTATGCATAAATATCCAGAATTTGAGATATAGTATAATGGATTTCTTAAAAGTTGTAAAAAAAAAAAAATTAAAAATCTTTCTTTTAGGCACACATAGATATCAAGATTCAGTCAATGCATCTCAACAATGGTGACGAGCAGAATATTCAATTAGGAAAAGTAAATTACATAGACAATTCAGATCATAATTTATTCATACCGCAATGCATGATGGGAGCCATTAATGAGTTGTGATTGGTGGCAACAAGGATTATTGTTGTCACCACGGTTGAGATTCACAGGCTGATTATTGATGTCTGTGTTTCTAAATAAACGCATTTGAAAGTGATTTGATCAGAACAATTTTAATTAAATGTTTTGGATTATAAGGAAAATTCAATTGTCATATGCTGTAGAACCACTAAACTGTTGCTATCAAGTTAAACAAGATCACCTGAACGAGTTTCATTTTTCAGATCACAGCATGATTATGTCAAAACATAACCAACACTATCAGATCACACTTGTCTTTGTTCATTTGACTTTAATAAATCAATAACAGCAGACAAACAAAATTTAAACTTAAAGTATAAGGATCAAGAGCCCAACTAAAGCAAACACTGATCGCCATAACGGTGGCTTACAATTTGTGTTTTTCTCCTTCAGTGATTCTGCTTGTTAACATCAGGTGTCTTCAATAATGCTCAATGATCACTAAATTAATCACTTAATTATCTCATTAACTTTAACACTCTTGAGTGTTAATTTAACACTCATATCTGCATCATATCGTCCATCTGAAAGCAGGTGAAGGTGATTTACTACTAATCAAGGAACCGGCTTTACTGATTAAATGCGCATAACAAAATCGTGCGATTAATCGTGCAGCCCTACAGCCTATATATACATATACTTCTTTTTTTTTGGTTGTTGCTGTTTATGGTAATGTAGTGATTGATGTTAATCCCGAGTAAAATATCCACTTGACCGCTTCCTCAGCTTAGTGCAGGGTAGTGTCCAGCTGGGCTTAAGGAGCTCTTCCATCGGGCACTAGTTTATTATTTTTTCTTTGTTGTTTTTGGAGGCGAATTCTGGGCAGAGACTGCATTCTCCAAAGGGGGCTGGCGTTTCAGGGTTTCGACCGCTGATGTACTGCCTGTAAGTCGCCTCGAGCCCGGCAAGCCTCTGAAGATAGATAGGTAAGTTTTGGTGAGGCAGGTGCTGAGGAAGTCTGTTCTGTGGAGGGAAGTAGTGAGTTTGTTAGAGGGGTTGATGTTAAGCATTGGGTTATTTTATTCAGCGTGGTGATATTGTGTGTATCTTGTGTTGTGGTCATGGCCACGTTTGACTTAAATGTTTTTGTGTCCCATCCAGATTTGAACCAGTTGGATAAGTGCAAGAAAACTGAGCTCCACGCCATTGCAAACCATTACGGCATCTCTGTGTCCACTTCTCTAGTAAAACCTGAATTAAAAGCTCTAGTTTTAGATGGACTCGTTAAAAAAGGGGTTATCATAATGCCAGTGCTTATGGGCAGTCCTGGGCCAGAACTGAAAGGGGGGGCACTTGAAGATGGAACTCCTGCGGGCCGGCAGGAAATACCGACAAGGAAGCCTATAACGATACCTCAGTTTTTGCCATTTTCTGTTGAATCATCTCCTGGCTCTAAGCAGGATAGCCGATTAAAAGTCCGTTTGTTGCGGCTTCAGATGGAGAAGGAAGAGAAAGAGAGAGATTTCCAACTCCACAGGGAGCTGGAACTTAGGAAACTAGAGGCAGATACAGCTTTTAAAATGAGACAATTGGAGTTACAAACCAATATTGACGCTGCTCGTCCTGTTCCCGCTGCTGATAAAATATCTCCACAGCCGGCCAGTGATTATGATGTGAGTAAATATATTTCCCTGGTGCCTGTGTTTCGTGAGGCTGAAGTGGAGGTCTATTTTGGTGCATTTGAGCGTGTTGCTGGTGCTCTACGTTGGCCTAAAGAGGTGTGGGCCATCTTACTCCAGTGTAAATTGACCGGTAAGGCCCAGGAAGCGTGCGCAGCCTTGTCTGTAGAGGACGGCCTGAATTATGAGCGAGTTAAAAATACCATTCTGAGAGCTTACGAGTTGGTGCCGGAAGCCTACCGACAGTGGTTTCGCGGTCTACGGAAAAGTCCCGATCAAACCTTTACAGATTTTGCTCGTGAAAAGGGGGTCCTTTTTGATCTATGGTGTGCATCGTGTAAAGCAGATGATGTGGCTGCTATACGTGAGCTAATTTTGCTCGAGGAGTTTAAGAACAGTTTGCCTGAACGTACTGCTGTATATCTAGGGGAACAAAAGATCGTTTCTCTACAGCAGGCAGCCATATTCGCAGATGAGTTCGCGCTTTTGCATAAGACCACTTTTGCTAAGCGTGAGGTTTCGTCACGGGTAGGGTTTCAAAGGACTGAGCAGCCGGTGCGTAGTCCCCTTGACAGTCGTCCCAAGGGGTCCCCCATTCAGAAGGCAGATAGAGTTTGTTTTTTTTGTCGCAAGGCTGGACACCTAATTGCTGACTGCAGGGCTTGGAAGAGACAGCAACCTAGTGCAAGTCAAAAGCAACCAAAGGGTGTGGGGTTAATCAAAACTTCTCCCCGACCCCTGGGGCTAGAATCAAATATGCATGAGGCAGCAGATGACTGTTTCAAACATTTTATCTTTGAAGGTTTTGTCTCTCTGACAGGGAAAGCAGAAGATCAGCAGCGAGTGAGGATATTGCGGGACACAGCTTGTTCGCAATCGCTAATGCTATCTGGCACTCTCCCCGTGGGTGATAGTTCAGATGTAAGTGCAGTCGTGAGAGGTATTGAGATGGGTTTTGTACCAGCGCCACTACACCAGATTTTTCTCCATTCTGATTTAGTGACTGGATTTTTCACGGTGGGGGTACGTGCAGAGTTTCCGATAGAGGGCATTGAAATAATAATGGGGAACGACATTGCTGGGGGAAAAGTGTTTCCTATACCTAAAGTACCCACTAAACAATATGATGTCCAAAAGACGTCTTTTCAACGTCTTTGTCACAAAAGTCGGACGTTGAAAAGACGTCCACTGAGGGGCCAGAATGAACGTTTTTATGACGTCTTTTTTTGACATGTTCTGGACGTCCGATACAGACGTTCATGGACCCTTCTTACAAGGTTAAACTAGTTCAAATGTGGCCATTGTGGACATATTTTCAACATCATTAATGGTCTCATTTAGTCAATTTATACTGTTTCTGGACCAAATAAACACTGTCAGGGTGCATTAAATTAAAACTCATGTTTATTTCAATGTAATTTCCTTACATTGTTTAGATGGTTTCATTTTAAGACACCATTGTTGTGATCAGTGTTTGCTTTAGTTGGGCTCTTGGTCCCAGTTCTTCTTACTTTAGCTTTTCTTTGATTGTTGTAACTGTGTGTTTGTAAAACATTATTGTTATGGCAGAGAAAGCCAAGAAAAAGTAAGATCAGCTGTCATCACTCCTTGTTGATGATGACATTATAATCACAAAGTAAGCTTTTAATGTATTCTTTAAACTATTGAATTTATTTCTGACTTTTATAACCACCAATCATGTGGAACTGCATTATCTGGACCAATATCATTAAAATGATCACTGATTTGAAGGTGTGCACAATTTTTTTTTAAAGCAAATGTAACACGAAGTCACACACAGACATCAAGATTTTGGATATGAATCACAACAATGGTGACAACCAAAAGAATAAAGCTTGGGAATCAAGGATGTTTTGTACTATGAAAGCTACCCATCATGCATGGCAGCATGACGCTATATTTTTTTTTACTGTCACCATTGTTGTGAATCATATGCAAAATATTGATGTCTGTGTGTGATTATATGACACATTTTCTGAAAAACAATGTGTAAACATGCTTTTTATCTATTTTCAAATAAGTGATAATCTTATTGGTATTGGCCCAAATAATTCAGTTCTACATTATCTGTGGTTTTAAATACCATAAATAAAAAAAGTTTAAACACTGTTAAATGGTCACTTTGTGTTGATTTTGTTATCATCATCAAGGAGCTGATGACAGCTGATCTTTAATTTTCTTGGCTTTCTCTGCCATAACTATGGTGTTTAACAAACACTCAGTTACAACAACCAAAGAAAAGCTAAAGTAAGAAGAACTGGGACCAAGAGCCCAACTAAAGCAAACACTGATCACCACAATGGTGTCTTAAAATGAAACCTCATCTAAACAATGTAAGGAAGTTTTAATTGAATGCATAAAGTGCTTATTTGGTCCAGAAACAATATAAATTGTCTAAATGAGACAATTAATGATGTTGAAAATATGTCCACAATGGCCACATTTGAACTAGTTTGTAACCTTCTGCGAAGGGTCCATGAACGTCTGTATCGGACGTCCAGAACACGTCAAAAAAAGACGTCATAAAAACTTTCATTCTGGCCCCTCAGTGGACGTCTTTTCAACGTCCGACTTTTGTGACAAAGACGTTGAAAAGACGTCTTTTGGACATAATATTGTTTAGTGGGTAGTCAACAAGCCTATACCTGAGTCTGAAGAGGATGAGTTGGGGAAAAACCATCCTCATATTTTTGTAGCCAGCGTGGCTACGAGAGCACAGTCTCGTAAGGGGACCCAGGAAATTAACCTGTCTGACTCACTTTTTGCCCCCATGTTCTCTGAAAAAGGGTTGCCCCATGAGGATCCGGTGAGTTACAAGGTGGACGGAACGGAGAGGGTAGTGGAATCCGTGGGTGAGTTAAATCCTGCACTTTTACCGCTCACCCATGATGCGCTGGTAAAAGCTCAAAGGTGTGCTCCGTCATTGGTTAAATGTTTGGCCTCAGTAAAAACAGATAAAACAGAGTGTAATAGTAAGCAACCTTTCTTTGTGGATAACGGGGTACTGATGCGCCGATGGGTTCCGCAGACAGATGATGCATGGATGGAGTCGGATGATGATTGGAAAGTAGTTTACCAGGTAGTTGCACCTGTTGATTGTCGGCAGCAGATTCTGTCATTAGCACATGAGCATGTATGGGCAGGTCATTTGGGTATTAGTAAAACTTACCACCGAGTACTACAGCAGTTTTTTTGGCCAGGTTTAAAAACTGATGTAACCCGTTTTTGTAAAACCTGTAAGACCTGCCAGGTTGTCGGAAAACCAAACCAGCCTGTCCCCCTGGCCCCGTTGCGGCCCATTCCCGTGGTTGGTGAACCATTCGAACACGTCATGGTTGATTGTGTGGGTCCGTTACCCAAAACCAAAGCGGGTAATCAGTTCCTACTCACCATGATGTGTGTGGCCACCCGATTTCCCGAAGGCATTCCCCTGCGTAGAATCACTGCTGTGTCAGTAACTAGGGCCCTGATCAAGTTTTTTACTACCTATGGTTTGCCCAAGATGGTACAAACTGATCAGGGAACTAATTTCCTCTCGAAGGTGTTTAAACAAACTCTCAGCTCATTGGGAATCGTTCACTCAGTGTCTAGTGCCTATCATCCCGAGTCACAGGGAGCGTTGGAGCGTTGGCACCAAACATTGAAATCTATGCTCAAGAAATATTGCCATGAAACGTGTAAAGACTGGGATGAAGGGGTGCCTTTTGTACTTTTCGCTGCCCGTGACACAAAGCAAGAGTCTTTAGGTTTTAGCCCAGCCGAGCTTGTGTTTGGCCATAACGTGTGGGGACCGTTAAAGATGCTGAGAGAGAGAATGATGCATGATAAGTCTTCTAAAACTAATGTATTGGATTTTGTTTCCCGGTGCAGGGAGCGATTACATTGTGCTGTGGAACTGGCAAGGGAATCCCTGTCGTCCACGCAAAAGCGTATGAAACTGCGGTTTGACAAAAAGGCAGTGGAACGAGAGTTCAAGGCAGGTGACAAAGTGTTAGTCTTGCTGCCCGTTCCGGGGTCTGCCCTCACTGCAAAATTCTCAGGGCCATATGTTGTGGAAAGGAAGCTTTCAGAGACTGATTATATCATCCGTACACCTGACCGTAGACGGAAGACACGCCTATGTCATGTAAATATGTTAAAGTTTTTTCATTCCAGAGATGGTGATCTGGTGGAACCGGTGCAGACTCCAACAGTGGCAGTAGTGGGAGCCGTCATAGTCACTGATACATCTCTCAGTGATGGATCTGACATTGACCTGGCAACGCCGTGTGAAGATCACCTATGTGGCAGGCTGACTAACTCTGAGTTTATGGCTACTTTAGATCAACAATTGTCTTACTTACCCACATCTCAACGGCAGGATGTGATTGATTTACTTCATACTCACCCTAACATCTTAGGTAATGTGCCCTCTCGCACCACCGTACTAGAGCATGATATTAACGTGGGGGATGCTAGCCCTATTAAGCAGCATGCGTATCGCTCTCCGATAACAAAGCGAGAAGCGATGCGTAAAGAAGTCAGTTATCTAGTTGAGCATGGACTAGCAAAGGCTAGTTACAGTCCGTGGAGCTCACCCTGTCTGTTAACGGTTAAGTCTGATGGGAAGTTTCGTTTCTGTACCGATTTTAGAAGGGTGAATGCTGTTACTGTGACTGACTCATTTCCGTTACCCCGCATGGATGACTTAATTGATAGGGTTGGACCAGCTAAATGTATCACAAAGTTGGATCTGCTGAAGGGATACTGGCAGGTGCCTTTGACCCAACGTGCTTCAGAGATCTCTGCCTTTGTGACACCTGACGCCTTCATGCAGTACACTGTAATGCCCTTTGGGGTGAAAAATGCTCCTGCCACTTTCCAACGCCTAATTCAGCTCGTACTGGGAAATCTGCCCAATTGTAGTGTATATCTTGATGATGTGGTTGTGTACTCCGAGGACTGGGGTAGCCACATGTCCAGTTTGGGGATGGTGTGTCAGAGGTTGGCAGACGCCTCTCTCACACTGAACTTGGCAAAGTGTGAGTTCGGGAAGGCCACCGTAACCTACCTTGGTAAGCAGGTTGGTCAGGGGCAGGTTTGACCTCTGAATGCCAAAGTAACCGCGATTTTATCGTTACCGACTCCCACCACTAGACGTGAACTTAGGAGATTCCTAGGTATGGTAGGATATTATAGGTGTTTCTGCCAAAATTTTTCAGTGGTAGTTGCTCCACTCACCAGACTGTGTAGTCCTTTAGTACCATTTGTGTGGGATGACGTGTGTGATCAGGCTTTTGAAGCTGCCAAGTCTCTTCTGTGCAGTGCACCTGTTCTGGTAGTGCCTGGTGTTTCCCAACCTTTTCTTTTGGAAGTTGATGCTAGTGCTACCGGGGCTGGGGCGGTGTTGATGCAGAGAGGGGATGGAGACATGTGTAAACCTGTGGGTTATTTTTCAACCAAGTTCAAAAAACACCAACTGAATTATTCCACCATAGAGAAGGAGACGTTGGCCATGCTCCTGGCTCTACAGCACTTTGAAGTCTATGTGGGCTCAAGTTTCTTGCCGGTCTCTGTTTACACAGATCATAATCCTCTTGTTTTTTTAGCCCGCATGTACAACAGTAACCAGCGGTTGATGCGCTGGGCCCTCCTGGCCCAAGGCTACAACCTTCATATTAAACATAAGAGGGGAGCAGATAACATCGTGGCTGATGCCTTGTCCCGCGGGTAAGACCGTTCTCTCTCCTTTTTGTTTATTTATTTTTATTTTTTTGGTAGAACTGTGATAATATAACATCTGGAAGTAAAAAATTCTTACAGTAGGTATACAAACTATTTAATAGGTTTGTTTTTATGGGTGGGGGTGTTACGACCCGGGAGGTCTGTGTGTGTTGGGTTTGTGTTGTTGTGGGTGTGGTCTGTTTCGCCTGCAGGGGTGTACCCGTGTCCTGAGCCTGACGTCATGGGAAATCCCGCAGCTGGAGCTGATCCGCGGCAATTAGGGAGACGGATAAACTGAGCCAGTGAAGCGCTCTTGCGCTACCTATTCCTTGGTGGCCCGCATCCCTCCGGTGTGAACTACTGCGTGAATTACTGCATGAACTAGCCTACTGTGTGAACTACGGTGTGAACTGCTGGATGGAAAACTGTGTGAACTACTGCGTGAGCTACTGTGTGAGTTTATGGTGTGGACAACGGCGGGACGTGATCCGCCGGGTGCTTGGTCTTCATTTTCGCTTCACACCGTGCGTCCGTTTACCTTGGGGAAGCAACTGGAAGTCGGCGTGGTGAGCGGCTGGCAGTGGGTTTTTCCCGAGTGTGCTTTAACGCGGTGGAGAGCCGTGGGGACTGTTTGTTGTGTCGCATACTCGTCATTTTGAATGCCATGTTAATTAATTTATGACACATCTCGTATCTTTTTGATAGGAGTTTATTTCTTTATTGTTTGGAATAAATACATGAATCTGACACGTGTTTTGGGTCATCCTTGGTTTTCCACCTGGAATAATTATTTATTTTGTTCGTCCCTTATCCCTAGACCAACCAGGGACGTAACAAGAGTGGGGGCTCGTCCGGGATTAGGGGTATGTTCAATGAATTACTCGCATCAAGCTTAAAATGTCACAAGTTTGTACGTTCTGTTGTGTGTGTGTGTGTGTGTGTGAGAGAGAGAGAGGGAGGGGGGTAATTACAGGTACAGGGCAATTAACAGTGTTTCACAATGTTAATTAGTAGATAAGTAAAAAGTATTATTTATTATTTATCAATTCTGTGCTATGAATTCTTGGTAACAGTAGCAACTGCACATAAAAACTCCTTTCATTCATCCTTTTAAAGTTACTTCTTTTTTTTTTATTGTGAATTGTATGTAATTAATTCATTTGTGTACCCATAAAGGGCAAACAGATGTGTAATAAAACATATATATATATAGTTTCAGCTTTGTGTGGCGAATCAGCTATGTGGTCTTTGTTAATCATTAAGTTTATGCAAACAAATACTTTTAAATTTTATTCTAGGTAGGAAGACTGCAGGTAATGAATTAATATTGTTTGCAAAGCTATATTAAACAATGGAGAATCGAAAATAATGTTTTTGTTTTGTTTTTGACAAACCTTTTTCTTGTGTTTGTAGATAATAATAATAATTTTGCACTATACATTACAGCAATCTCAAAGTGCTACAGAGCATATAATAATGCAATTTTTAAAATCTAAGTCAATAAATAACCTCTCAAATTTGTTCCATACATTACTGTGTAGTTTTCTTATTGTTAAAGGGTTAGTTCACCCAAAAATGAAAATTATGTCATTAATGACTCACCCTCATGTCGTTCCAAGCCCGTAAGACCTCCGTTCATCTTCGGAACACAGTTTAAGATATTTTAGATTTAGTCAGAGAGTTTCTGTCCCTCCATTGAAAATGTATGTACGGTATACTGTCCTTGTCCAGAAAGGTAATAAAGACATCATCAAAGTAGTCCATGTGACATTAGTGGGTTAGTTAGAATTTTTTGAAGCATCGAAAATACATTTTGTTCCAAAAATAACAAAAACTACGACTTTATTCAGCATTGTATTGTCTTCCGGTTCTGTTGTCAATCCGCGTTCACGACGCCGCTGACGTAAGACGCTGCTGACGTGTTATCTGCTGCGCCCGTGTATTCGGGTTCAAATAAATATGGCTGGGCAAAAAAAATGCAAGTCTTCCTCTGTGTCGAAATCCTTAGACATGCTTGCGAAGATTGTTTTGTTTACAGTGTGCGTCTCCCTCAGACTGTAAACGAAGCTCGGGCGCAGCAGATAACATGTCAGCAGCGTCTTACGTCAGTAGCGTCGTGAACGCGGATTGACAACAGAACCGGAAGACAATACAATGCTGAATAAAGTCGTAGTTTTTGTTATTTTTGGAACAAAATGTATTTTCGATGCTTCAAAAAATTCTAACTAACCCACTGATGTCACATGGACTACTTTGATGATGTCTTTATTACCTTTCTGGACAAGGACAGTATACTGTACATACATTTTCAATGGAGAGACAGAAACTCTCTGACTAAATCTAAAATATCTTAAACTGTGTTCCGAAGATGAACGGAGGTCTTACGGGCTTGGAACGACATGAGGGTGAGTCATTAATGACATAATTTTCATTTTTGGGTGAACTAACCCTTTAAGCTCTTTTTTGGTTTGTTTGTGTATTTAAAATCATATTTATTTTGGACACTCGTTAACACTAGCAACTGCACAGGAAAAAAAAGGCAAATCTTTTTATTTACATCGTTTTATGACTTTTTTATTGATTTATCTTATGGACCCTTATTAATGTTTATGTATATATATATATATATATACACAGTAAAATCCCCAGTGTTAAATCAACACTGCTCGGATCAAATATGGTCCCACTCTACAGAGTGTTAAAGTAAAGTAAAGTAAAGTGTAACCTTTAATTTTGTATAAACACTTGTGCATCCGTTTTGTATTTTGTATTATCGATGTGAAGCCAATCAGCGCTTTGATAAGAGTTGACCAATGAAATCGAGCCATAGACGCGAGTCGTCGCTGCGGGGTGTGGTTTTCGGTTAAGGGGCGTGGTTTGTGCTCAACTGGTAGTATACAGCAAATAAAATAGTAATGAATAGTATAATTATATAATATAACAATAATGCAAAACAATCATACAAATATTGATAATGGCATATAGTTTATGTATAATACTATAAAAATAGCAATACAATAAGAAATATTGTAAAAAAATAAAATAAAAAAAAGTAAACGATTCAGTCAAACATACAGCAGGATACAACGTTAAAATAGGCTAAATATAAAGTTATGAAAATTCACTTTGCCCTCAGCCAAAACGATTTGCCAGTGAACAAATTATAGATTAATGAGACCAAAGATCACCCGTTAGATATACACAAGACGAATTATATCTCATGTTTAAGTTTAACCACTAGCCTAGAGACATTCGAGCCAGCGGCACACGTCAGAAGCACTACCCGAGGTGAGGCTGTTCCAGGCGGGGTACAAGAGCGCTGAGCATCCGGTGATCTCTCCGAAAACGTCAGATCAAATTTTTAAATAGGCGCTATCTTTATAAATAAACCACAGATTTGAGCTTTAAACAACTACATTGTCGACTGAAAAACTATTAAAACTACATTTCATGACACAATAACAGCAGTATTTTTAAATTTCGCGGCATTTCTCCTCTGAACGATACTATTACGAATTATATCATGATCAGATACAACCAGAAACAAATGTTCAGTCTTGCTTGTGAAAGGTAATTCCTCGAGACCTGTTTTTAATTGTGTGGCGATGTGTACAGCCCCAAGCTGCACACAAAACAGGCATTTTCTCAATTCCCGGTATGAGAGGTATGGGAAAGTTGCCATCCCCAATATGGCGGCGCCGTTGACGTGCGCTCCAGCGGCCAATAGGGCGTCTATGTATTTATAATGTCTATGCCTCTGCATACGTCATCTCCTTCATCGCTCTGATTGGTTTTAGGTCTATCCAATTGTGCCAAGAGGCATTTGAGGGACGTCCGTTAGGTGACACCCCTTTGGAAATGATTTGTGGAGCTTTGCCAGACCCTAACTCAGTTTCAAACTGAGAAGGGTCTGGTTTTAACCAGGCTAGTTGAAGTCCCCGGGATAGAAAAAAACATGAAAACACACACACACACACACACACACACACACACACACACACACACACACACACACACACACACACACATAAACTATGTACAACTATAGCCTATACAATTAAATAGATTGCCTATAGCATAAATTCCTGAGTGTCGTCACCATATGCATTTAAACAAAGCTAAACAATGCACTTTGTTATTGTCATTACTATTTAGGCCTATAACCTTTTTCATATTGATTTCAAGCAAAGCCTAAGCAGCTCTACACAGTGGACATGGCACGCTGCTTGGTCATCAACATTATTTGAGTCAAAAAACTGTCAGATAGTAATGGATTCCACAAAAGTTTT
Organism: Semotilus atromaculatus; assembly: GCA_031834385.1. Taxonomy (NCBI): domain Eukaryota; kingdom Metazoa; phylum Chordata; class Actinopteri; order Cypriniformes; family Leuciscidae; genus Semotilus; species Semotilus atromaculatus. Next base: position 14,096,011 of record JAULUF010000050.1, on the reverse strand, counting down.
GTTTACTTACTTTACTTTACCAGCCTAATTGTTGACGAGGTGCTCTGTGCCCTTCACAGTGTCTGTAGGGAAGATTTATTTATTTATTTGTTACTTTGAATCAATTGAAACAATTGCTCTCAAAATGATTCGTTGTTTCGAAGTCCTCAAATCGCGACACGCTGGCGACCCCTGCTGGTCAATATCTTGTAAATGCGACGAAAATTCAGCCCAAACATGCATAAAAACACATTTTACGTGCGCAATTTCTATATGGGTTTTATTAAAAGTTTACTATATTAAATGCTATTAACAAACAATACCATTAAATTAAGTATCGTTATAAAATGTGTTATTTTGTTAAAATGTAGGGCTTGATTTGTTTTTTGGGTCAGGCATATAAAAATTAGCTGCAACTATACCTTTTAGAAAACTTGTTTTACTAAAAACTGCAGGGTTACTGTTAACATGCAGGCAGCTATGACTAAAAACTGCAGGGTAACTGTTAACATGCATGCAGCTATGACTAAAAACTTGCATCACAATAAGTGTATTGTGATTTTTAAAACATTTGGTGACTACATTTCAAGATTAGAAACCACATTATGTGAAAATTTTTAAATCAATTAATGTGGATAAATGTCAGGTAGGCCTAAGTATAAAGCTAAATGTTAATTTTTCACAAGGATAAAATCTCTCACTAATGCTGTAAGCACAGTGAGTTGGTACTATTAAAGGTTAAATATTAACAACTAACATAAATATAATGCAGTTTTTATAATAATAAAGGTATACTATTTTAACGATATATATAGGGCAGTTAGGGCCTCTCTATAGTTACTTTTTCTAGGTATGCTGTGATCAAATGGCTTTCACGAGGTAAATGTTACGTTACGACATATTGTTCTCAAGCTGTTTATTGACCTAATTCCACGGTTGAAACACTGATTGAGCTTGAATTGATTGGGCCCCGGGTCCTTTGTAAATCATAATCCGTCCCTGCACATGTGGCATTACAATGTCTAGATGACAGAAATAAGGTAAAAAACATATAGACACTGGTTCATAAACTTATTTCGAAACGTTTAAAAACAGTTGAAGTAACGAAGCCTCGTTGGTTGAAATCACGTTACTTTAGCAGTTTGACACTATGGTTTGACAACCCGCTCCGAATCACTGATTCGAACCAAATGATTCTCAAAGGTTTCGAAGCTTCACGAATCAGTGATTCACACGCGCCCGTCACCAGGCGTCAGTAGTGAGGCGTCGTGCGTTCATAGACAGCAGTGGAGCCCGCGCAGAAGAAATCGGTATGGTTGTTTGGAAACTACAGTAAACGTTGTTCTTCTTCAATAGCTATTACAACATCCACAGGCTTTCCTTTGTAAACACGAAGATAAACCCACGAGACTCTGCAGCAGTAGACCTGTGAAACGGCTCAGTTGTGTTGTTGGTCATTGTGTAGTTGATCATGAACGTGGCTAAAAGTGGTTATCGTGTTTTCTCGGCCAACTCTACGCCCGCGTGCATTGAGCTCTCTAAGAGGATTACTGAGTAAGTAAAGTATTGCTCGATATTTAACACGGGTCGTGACTATAGAAGCTGATCTTGATGTGTAAATATTATGTTATTGTGATAGTGGCCTGTAGATCAGCAGAACCTGGCCTCTTTCTTGGCATCATCACTTTGACGATATCATGTGGGCTAACGTTAGATGTACAAGATTGAGATTGATAACTGATCTATAAAGCATCACCGCTGTGCTTTTGAGCATCAGAGATGGACCTGTAATAAGTGCACTTACTTTAGGACACTGTGTGAAGTGAATGTAATGTTTATCTCGTGCACGTGAAGAGATCAGGAACAGTGGGCTATTCATCACATAAGCTGTGCATGTGACGGACTGCTCTTGGAAATATCCTGCATTCAGTGCAAACTCTTGACTGAAGGAATATAATCTATTTAAATAAACCTTCAAAGTTATTTTCATGATAAGACACTCTTTGTAAACCTGTTCTGATGTTGTGTTTGTGTTTGCGCAGGCGTCTCGGAGTCGAGCTGGGGAAATCAGTTGTTTACCAGGAGTCAAACAGAGGTGATCAATAATGCTTTAGGCCTATTTGTTCAAATACACTTTGACCCTTGACACCATGTTTGTTTTGACATGGACTGAACTCATTTACACTATAATTTGATTTTAAAAAGTCATATATTGTGCTAATCTTAATAAATAAATGGGGTTAGTGTCCTTGTACACGTTACATACTACTTCCTCAAGTAATAATAACAGTAAAGCATTCATAATTGCAAACATCTAACCCTAATTATATAGTAAGTACACGTGGTTAATTGATATCTCTTGGTACTTAATTATATAATTACACTCTAACAAGGACTCCTTTAAATAAAGTGCTACACTTTATTTTACAGTGTCAAGGCTTGGTAATTACATCATAACTACATACGACTAAACATCAACCATATCCTAATCCTACCCTAACCCTGGAGTACGTACATGTTAATTAATATTACCCAGTACTTATACATATATAATTACACTGTAATTATATATTTAAGTACAGAGTAATATTAAGAAACTACATGTACTTACTATAGTGTGAGGATTAGGATTTGCTTGAGGTTTAGTTGCATGTAGTTATGCATAATTTATTGCACTACAATATCTAAATGTAACACGTTACAATGACACTGTAAAAATAAAGTGTAACCAAAACATGATTGTCCTTACTGCGTTACATCACTGATTTGTTTGTAATTACTAGGCTTAGAAGGCCATCACTGCATTTTTGCACTTTTAAGCTTCATCTGTATCTCTCAAAGTCTGCACTATTTGAAAATAATGTGCCTACATCACACACAACTCAAAGGATTATTTCATATCTGTACGCACAGGAGAACTTCTCACAAAACAATTCTACCTAATTGACGACACATGCGCTCACACATGGGCTTGATCTCGTTCTGTTGTTAATCACTCTGGAGTATCCTAAATGAGCGGCCGTGTGCCCAAGGTTATAGTCGTTTGCATAAAACACGCCCAAACAATCTCCAAATAAGGGCTTTCTGTACGACCCTTCCTTTACAGCCTTTCGTCACGCTCCACAAACATGTGACCTTCTCTGAAGACGTATCTGAGAGCGCACGCATCTGCCCAAACCAGCTCAGACACAATAAACACCTTTACCCAGACTTTACCACTCATTAGCCAGCTGTACATACGCATATCTGTGTTGTTATTCAGAGAAACCCTGCAGATGAGCCATAACACTGCTTACTACTTAATATTTCACTGTATATGATGAAATACAGTTCAAGTCGTCATGAAACGGATGCTGCAATAGTCTTTGCTTCTTTCTTGTGACGTAAGTCAGAGTGAAACGACTTCTTGAATAAGAAAAAAATTGGAGGATGTGACTTGATTTTGTCCATGTGGAATTGTTTGGATGGTTGTGGTTTGCTATTGGCTGATCTCATGTGAGTGACAGGTGGCTCCGCCCTCGCGCCACTAAACGCATCATCAGAGAAGAGATGCTGGAGGGGAAGATATTTTGATTAAAGACTACAAGATGCATAATTAAAAAAAAAATATGTGCATGGATAAATTGTTTATAATAAATCCTGTAATTTTCCATATAAATAAGAATTGTCAATTTTGATTTCATGGTGACTTTATGGTGAAATATTATGTGGTTTCACTTTTACCAACATTGTTTTTTATTGATTTCGTAACATCTTTTAGTACAAAAGTTGGTGAATCATGATCTGTTCTTGATAACATTTGTGTGTTAGTGAATGAGACCTACCCTGTGTCCGAATAAGCCAACTATATAGAAAAAATGCAGTATGTCTGAATTCATAGCATTCATAAACCAGTAAATGAAACCAGTATCCACATATGAAATGCGTATCTGACGGACATTTTACTATCCCACACGAGAGGATTTGTGACGGTGAAGCTCAAGCGATGTCGTAAGTCACATGATGATGACAACACGGCTGATGTTGCAGTGTGTCCAAATCTCATTCATACTACACACGTTCAAACTTTATAGAAGATGTTTTTTAATGGTCGGGAAGTAAATTTCTTATTTTTGTTTGAGGTAAAATATTACATTTCTCCCAAAAACCAGTTAGTAGCAACTGAATAATCCATTTAATGTTGCTTTTTTGATGCGTCTGCTTTTATCTTCCAGAAACGAGAGTTGAGATCAAAGAGTCTGTGAGAGGCCAAACAATCTTCATCATCCAAACCATTCCCAGGTAAGAGTGTGTTGGATCTAAATTCAGGCCGTATACACTTATTTGTGTCTGTGCATTTTGCAATCTAAAATCATATTTAATGCATCATTGCACATACGGTAATATTTTTAATGTGAGATATAGTTGACAGGTAAAGGGTTAGTTTACGAAAAAAATCATTTACTCTCCCACTTTTTCCTTTGAACGCAAAAGGTGGAAAGCCATGCTTTTTTAGTATTTATATCCATGGCATCTTACCTTTTATTCTGAATTGCATGCATTCATCTTTTAGGCCCAGAAGCACTTAGAACGGTTAACTGAAATCAATATTTCTGTCTCTGTCAGAGATGTCAACACGGCTATTATGGAGCTGCTGATTATGGCCTATGCACTGAAGACCTCGTGTGCCAAGAACATCATCGGCGTGATCCCGTACTTCCCCTACAGTAAACAGTGTAAGATGAGGAAGAGAGGGTCTATAGTGTGCAAACTGCTGGCTTCCATGTTAGCTAAAGCAGGTAATGCATTATAATCTTCCTACTTCTGTTTTCACACTGCCACTGGACGTAACATTCAGTCTTTATCATTACACGTGCATGCTGAACACTTTGACTGCCGTTCCTTCAGTGTCGGCTAAAAATGAAAACATTTTACTCTGCATTGATCACCAGGTCTGACTCATATAATCACCATGGATCTGCACCAGAAAGAGATCCAGGGCTTCTTTACATTCCCTGTGGATAACCTGCGGGCTTCTCCATTCCTGCTGCAGTACATTCAGGAGGAGGTGGGCAGCATTCACTGACAAACACTGATCAAATAAGTTTAAAATAATCAATTGATAATTTTATCTTCTTCCTATGTCTGTTTTGCATAGGTTCCTGATTATAGAAATGCTATCATTGTAGCCAAGTCCCCATCTGCTGCAAAACGGTAACTGTTCCTGGATTTGTTTTCCATTTGTTTTTGTTTTGTGGGTGAAAGCAGGCCTAGATGGAAGTGGATGGGGGAGTTTGTTTAAACATTAAACACGCTACACTTTTAGATGAAAGTGTTATCCAGTTAAATAACATGCATGGGGCAGATAAAGCATCACTTTGTGGGCGGCTGCACATTTGCAGAGATTTGTGAGTGCAGATTGCTTGTTTACAGTATTTCAGAAACCAAACTTTCAAGTTGTCTAAATTGCCCCATTATGCTTTTTTCTGATGTTTTCTTTCATGTAATATATAATATAGCTGTTTGTGAAATGATAAAATTCTTCAAAATGAAGATAAATGGAGTTGTTGACTCCCAAAGGAAAGAACCACTTCTGAACCGGCTGAAACGAGTCGTCAGCAATTCCAGCCTTACACCGACAATTTTCGGCTTCTGTTATAGCCCCCCCTCCCCCACCTCCACAATGGTTACATAGGTGCACTGGAACAATCCTTCATAAAACGGATTAAACTTTAGTTTACAAAGACATGAAACTCACCGAGTGCTCTGGGGTGTTCACTGATAAGCTCACACAAAAATCGCTGCAAAAGATGCTTTCCAACAGGTTTTATCGTAGTTTTTGTCCAACTCCATTGATATGTATATCTCTAGGATAAACAAACACTGTTATAATACGAGGCAGAGTCTAATGGATATAAAAAAAAGCATCTTTTGCAGCGATTTTTGTGTGAGCTTATCAGTGAACACCCCAGACCACTCTGAGAGTTACACGTCTTTGTAAACTAAAGTTTAATGCGTAAGTTTTAAAGGGGCTATATGGAACATTTTCCCCAAAATAAATGTAACAATAGCCTTTTTATTTGACCATTTATGACTCAAACATCTCCTGTTGAGCATACTGACACCTTGTCCGCTCACAGTGGGTGCACCTATAAGCCTGTATCCTATTTTCTGTCGGGTCGGATTTTTCCCGCGCTGTCTGCGGATGTGACGTCGAGCGCGTTCACGTTAAACATTTCAGATCACTCTGCCAACACCACCGCTAGTCACCAAGTAGCCTACACTCGCAAGCAGTGCAATGGAATATATGTATTTGACTGTTCTTACCTCTGTAAACATAATGTTGACCTCCTTGCAGCAGATGACTTGTGGAGTGTGCACGTACGAGCGCGCTGCGAGAGCGAGCAGAAAGGAAGAGCAGTTCTGTTTTTTGGCCACAGGTGTCAGTCGCGAGTTTAAATTTCAGAAAAACGCATATAGCCTCTTTAACTTGTCCTTTAAATAAATAAATAAATAAATAAAACTGTTTGTTTTAATGTATATAAACATTTATATTACATGCCTTTCTCATTAATGGAGTTAAACACTTAAATTACATGAAATCATTACTGAGAAGTTTATATATTCAATAAATATAAATATGTATAGTAGATACGATGCCTTAGAACACTTTTCCTCTGGCATGATGTGTTTTAATGTTTTAACTACAGAGATAATTGTTTATCATGACAATAACAGATTGTCTGAGAAAATAGTTTCTCTAAATATTGTAATCTCCATATATGGTTATTTCGGGGAGGAGACGCATGTGCGCACAATCTTCCGCTGACTGGGATTTATAAAGTGAATTCTGCGCAGGTTCAGTCTGATTATTTTTTTTTTGCCGTACGCCGGTTTTGGCTTTCGGGCGCACCTGCACTTTTAATAAGGATCTCACGCAAAGTTTTATTAATAAGACCCCTGGTTTGTTAACAATTCCATTAACTGTATACTTCTAACATAAAAAGCATATTTCTTTTCCCCACACAGGATAATACAAGACATTGGATATAGCACACTAGGACTTTATGTGCTATTTCAGTTTAAGAGCTTGACAGACTGTCATTATTATGTAAAAGTGTTCAGGAATGTTAAAACTCCTAGAATTACTGAATCTCAACGTCTAGGCAAGAGGCCCATAAGGAACATCTCTGTACGTGTCCCCTCTCTTGTCGTTGTCTCTCCAGGGCTCAGTCGTATGCGGAGCGCTTGCGTCTCGGTCTGGCCGTCATGCACGGAGAAGCTCAGTGCTCGGAGTCGGACATGGCCGACGGGCGGCATTCTCCTCCATGTGTCCGCAACACCTTTGGACACTCCGGCTTGGAGTTGCCATGTAAGAGCCACCACACTGTAGATCTGCACGACCCAGCAGCTTGAACCCTGTGACTAAGCATTATTACAAGTCTTAATCAGGTTATAAACACTAACTAGACCAGCGAGACAGATGAACACTCACAAAACCTGTCAAAACATGTCCTGCTTATATTCGACCCTAAAATCAAAAGAAAGTTATTTTTTATAAACAAAATTAATGTGAATAATTTTACATTGAGATTTGTTTTCTGGCAAAAAAATCTCGTTCTTATTAGTGTAATAATAATAATTAAAAACACTACAAAGATATGAAATTTAGGTTGTGAGGTATTTGTACTTCATGGTAGTATGTGTTGTACTGCCTTTAAGGTTATTAGGTTAAAAATATTGTATTTCCGTAATAGTTTACTGGTTTGAATTGCAGTATTAAGAATTACCAGTAAGAAATATTGGAATTTAATAAAAAAACAAAAAAGTAGAATATAAAGAAGCAGTGTGGTTTTGAGAATTAGAAATGGTCCATGTATGTTGCTTTCATTCATTTTTGGTTTAATATTTAAAGCAGAAAAGTGATGCAACGGCGCCTTTTTTGATCAAGCCGAATTCTTGTTGAAAAATTTAATTTTAAATGAAATTATTAAATTTTTTCTGCTGTCAGTATTAAACCAAAACACCTAATGAATGTACACACTGAAAATAAAAAAAATTAAGACAATACGAAAATAAAGCCACAGTGCAAAAAAGACTTGAAACAAACATAAAAACAAATTATGTTTAATTTTATTTAGGCTATTTAAATGTACCAAAAAAAAAAGAAATTTGATTTTGGGGTGACATGTAATCTAGACATGTTTTTGTGAGATTTATACCATGATCCTGTTAATGAAGGGGTCGATTGCAGCATTCAGCCTGTCGAATAGCTGATTCTGGAGATCTGTTAAGTAGTTCAAGATAGGTCAAGAGGTTTTTTTAACCCACCCACATTCATTTAGCTCTGTCTCTAGATGTTTACTAATGCTTTGTCTCAAAACCTAGTCAGTACGTGAGCAACCTAGACTATCTGCTCTGTTCTGTTCCAAACCTAGCAAGCCACCAAACTAAAAAACAGTTTATGCAATATTGGTAGCTCTTGACTCCAAATGTCTTAGTATTAATGTCTAAGTATTTAGAAGTTGATTAAAGTTCTTCCCTGTTGTGACATACTGTATATTATAGTGAAACTAACTAAATATTTCAAAATGGGGACCTCAGTTTTAACACTTAAGATTTTGAGTGGGACCTAATAGCTGTTAGAGTGGGTCGGCAAATTGATTGGTGACTTTTATTCCAATAATCAACAGTGCTCAATACTGCATGGTCCTGAGATTTTTAAACAAACTTTGAAAAATATATCTCTCTGAAGCACGTGCATATATAAAGCAACAATTAAAGAACTGCACTAACTGTTAGAATATGTTTGACTCATGTTAGTTACCTTTCCCATGCCGAAGGTTTTACGACATGCTGTTTAGGTAGACACTGACCAATAAAGGAATTAGACAAGTCATCTAGGTTTTGAGAGACAGCTATTATTTTCAATGTTCCATGTGATATTTGTTTTAGATTTGAAGATACCTGCGTCTTACCTTGAGCACACAATTTACTTAATTAAGAAGTTCATAAACACACTGTGATATTAATTTATGAGCAGGTTTTGTGTGGTATGTGTCTTGGCCTTTATATACTCACATTGCCTGAGAGGAGTTCACTCCAAGTAGCTCTATGTACATTTAGATGTAGGGTTTTTGTGTGGACTTTAACAATCCTCAAAAGACCCTCTCTTGTCTTTGTTCTCTATTTGAAGGCACTTAATTCAACTTGAAGTGTAAAAAAAAGTTTATTTGAAAGCTTAGAAACATGTTGTAAGGTTTAATAAGGATTGTTGAAGTCCTAGTTTCTTGTTTGTATGTTCTATCATTTGTGTGTGGATTTTTGTTTAACGTGATGTTTATTTATTGGTAATAGGCAAACAACAAGTTCCGTTCCCAGGCATAGAGCTCCCAAGTATGATGGTTAACTCTATTTGCTACCGATCACATCAGTGAACACGCTGAAATGTTTCCTATTGCATGCGTGCAGTGGCTGAGGTCTCTCAGTGTCTGTGATCCCAGCACTCTGAAGTACTTACTCTATTCACCATAAGGTCTTTATCAATCACCCAAAACTTTTTCATTATTACTCACCCTTGTGTCGTTCCAAACCCCTAAGATTTTCGTTCATCTTTGGAACACAAATGAAGATATTTTTAATGAAATATTAGAGATTTGTGTCTGTCCATTGACAGCTACGCAGCTACCACTTTGACGCTTCAAAAAGTTCATAAAGGGATCATAAAACTAATCCATATTAATCGAGCAGTTTATCAATTTTCTGATCGCTTTATGTGATGAATAGATTTAATTTAGGCTTTTATTCACATAAACATTGATGAGCAAACATAAACAGAAGCTCAACCTTATTTGTTTGACGCATGAGAACATACTCATTGGTTCTTGCTGAAGCTGAAACGTGCTGCGTTACGCAAAATCCAATGAGGTTCATTATTGTGTTACTCAGCATGTTTGAGCTTCAGCAAGAACCAATGAGATTCCTTATTGTGTTTTGCAGCACGTTTGAGCTTCAGCAAGAACCAATGAGATTCCTTATTGTGTTACGCAGCACGTTTGAGCTTCAGCAAGAACCAATGAGATTCCTTATTGTGTTACGCAGCATGTTTGAGCTTCAGCAAGAACCAATGAGATTCCTTATTGTGTTATGCAGCACGTTTGAGCTTCAGCAAGAACCAATGAGATTCCTTATTGTGTTACGCAACACGTTTGAGCTTCAGCAAGAACCAATGAGGTTCATTATTGTGTTAAGTCAAACGTGCTGCGTAACACAATAAGGAATCTCATTGGTTCTTGCAGAAGCTCAAACGTGCTGCGTAACACAATAATGAACCTCATTGGTTCTTGGAGAAGATCAAACGTGCCGCCTAACACAAGAATGAACCTCATAGGATTTTGCGTAAAGTCAAACGTGCTGCGTAACACAATAATGAACCTCATTGGTTCTTGCTGAAGCTCAAACATGCTGCGTAACACAATAAGGAATCTCATTGGTTCTTGCTGAAGCTCAAACATGCTGAGTAACACAATAATGAACCTCATTGGATTTTGCGTAACGCAGCACGTTTCAGCTTCAGCAAGAACCAATGAGATTCCTTATTGTGTTACGCAGCACATTTGATCTTCTCCAAGAACCAATGAGGTTCATTATTGTGTTACGCAGCACGTTTGAGCTTCTGCAAGAACCAATGAGATTCCTTATTGTGTTACGCAGCACGTTTGACTTAACACAATAATGAACCTCATTGGTTCTTGCTGAAGCTCAAACGTGTTGCGTAACACTAAGGAATCTCATTGGTTCTTGCTGAAGCTCAAACGTGCTGCGTAACACAATAAGGAATCTCATTGGTTCTTGCTGAAGCTCAAACGTGCTGCGTAACACAATAAGGAATCTCATTGGTTCTTGCTGAAGCTCAAACGTGCTGCGTAACACAATAAAGAATCTCATTGGTTCTTGCTGAAGCTCAAACGTGCTGCGTAACACAATAAGGAATCTCATTGGTTCTTGCTGAAGCTCAAACGTGCTGCGTAACACAATAAAGAATCTCATTGGTTCTTGCTGAAGCTCAAACGTGCTGCGTAACACAATAAAGAATCTCATTGGTTCTTGCTGAAGCTCAAACGTGCTGCGTAACACAATAAGGAATCTCATTGGTTCTTGCTGAAGCTCAAACGTGCTGCGTAACACAATAAAGAATCTCATTGGTTCTTGCAGAAGCTCAAACGTGCTGCGTAACACAATAAGGAATCTCATTGGTTCTTGCTGAAGCTCAAACGTGCTGCGTAACACAATAAAGAATCTCATTGGTTCTTGCAGAAGCTCAAACGTGCTGCGTAACACAATAATGAACCTCATTGGTTCTTGGAGAAGCTCAAACGTGCTGCGTAACACAATAAGGAATCTCATTGGTTCTTGCTGAAGCTCAAACGTGCTGCGTAACACAATAAGGAATCTCATTGGTTCTTGCAGAAGCTCAAACGTGCTGCGTAACACAATAATGAACCTCATTGGTTCTTGGAGAAGCTCAAACGTGCTGCGTAACACAATAAGGAATCTCATTGGTTCTTGCTGAAGCTCAAACGTGCTGCGTAACACAATAAGGAATCTCATTGGTTCTTGCAGAAGCTCAAACGTGCTGCGTAACACAATAATGAATCTCATTGGTTCTTGGAGAAGCTCAAACGTGCTGCGTAACACAATAATGAACCTCATTGGTTCTTGCAGAAGCTCAAACGTGCTGCGTAACACAATAAGGAATCTCATTGGTTCTTGCTGAAGCTCAAACATGCTGCGTAACACAATAAGGAATCTCATTGGTTCTTGCAGAAGCTCAAACGTGCTGCGTAACACAATAATGAATCTCATTGGTTCTTGCAGAAGCTCAAACGTGCTGCGTAACACAATAAGGAATCTCATTGGTTCTTGCAGAAGCTCAAACGTGCTGCGTAACACAATAATGAACCTCATTGGTTCTTGCTGAAGCTCAAACGTGCTGCGTAACACAAGAATGAACCTCATTGGTTCTTGCAGAAGCTCAAACGTGCTGCATAACACAATAAAGAATCTCATTGGTTCTTGCTGAAGCTCAAACGTGCTGCGTAACACAGTTTGAAATGACATGAGGGTGAGTAAATGATGACAAAATTTACATTTTTGGATGATCTAAACCTTAATATTTTCCTCAGCAGTTAAAAATTATTAAATATTTGTAACAATAGCAATTGTAAGCTATTATGAAGAGTAGGGGTGGGCGGTATATCTAAAATATCACAATACAAGTATGCAAACAATATGTTTCTCAATTGAGTTATTTTCAATATAAATTAAATTATAAAAGTTTATATTTTAATAAGCATGACGTACTATTGTCGTACTTGTGTGACTATTTTTGCATAATCCATTTAATTAAAGGGTTCTTATGCTTCTTCAATTTTAGTTAGTGTGTAATGTTGCTGTTTGAGCATAAACAAGATCTGGAAGTTTACAAAGCTCAAAGTCCACTCCAAAGGGAATATATTTGATTTAAAGGGCACCTATTATGGCATTTAAAATATTCCTAATATTGTTCTGGGAGTCCCCAACAACAGTTTTACGTGCATGCAATGACAAAAAACACTTTTGTTGTATTATAATATGCATTTATTTTTACCTGATTGCTCACCGACTCCCTAATGATTCGTTCAACGACTAATTTTTCCAAACCCCTCCTTTGCGTGACGCTAATCTGCGGTGATTGGTCAGATGACCCAGTCAGTTATTGTTTGCGTTAGCCCAAAGCTTAAACATATTGATAAAGCGCTGCAGTACTACAATATGCTCTATTCTTTATGACAACTCAAATAACAAACATTTCACATATTTCCAAAAAAAAAAAAATGACATTTGAGACCAAGATGCTGCGCTGAGCGTAACTTACACAACACACACACATACTTATTGAGCATGCTACAAAACCCATAAAAGCAACAATTATTAATAATACTTACAGGTTGCGATTCGGAGGAGGAAGCTGATCCAAATAAACTTGGTACTGAACCTTCCTTCAGTATCAACCAGCTCGCGAATCCACACTTGAAAGCATTTATGTTTGTAAAGCGATCTTCATCAAAATGACGCGAACACAGCACAAGGTTTGGCTATACTTGTGTGGTATAGTTGTAAATATAAACTCTAGCCACTGATTCTTCACATGCTCGTCCCTGGGCAGTGAAAAAAATGTAGCTTTTGATTCGCACTTCAGAACACAGCGTCTTGTTGTCAACATGATGTTTTCAAGTTTACCTGGCGTCTGCGCGGCGCGCACAATGAGTGGGCATATCTTATTCAAATAACTTGTCGAAGTGACGTCATAAATCTAGAGAAAAAGCATCGGTCGTCTATCGATTCATATCAGCGACTCAGACTCGACTCTTACTTTTGAGAGACAATAACTTTGTATACGGTGAACTTTCATATTTAAAACTTTGCAGGATGTTTTCGTTCACTTAGATCTATGTTACACACTACATGAAAGGTAATTTTCAAAATTCCATAATAGGTGCCCTTTAAGAGAATCCACTTTCAAAGAACTACAATGTGTTTTTTCCAGATGTTACTCATTTAAATAATCCCCGCCCACAGAATACGCAAAAACAGTGCGAGGCTTTGTTGAGTGAGAAGACGTGTTGTTGCTGTCAAAGAGATGCGTTTTTTTCCACCCTGTTTCCAAAACTCATTTGTTTGACCTTCCTAAGGTGGACGGACTTAGAGTGCTTGACTTATTTTAAACACTATTCTTAAACATTATAACGCCATCGTTTATCTGTGTGCTGCACATTTTGCGGCTTCCAGAACCCAATAGAGTACAATGCACAAAAGCTTCTTCTGAAATGGAGCAGTTCCCGCTTTGTCGGGACAATCTGTTGTTTGTGGATCACAAATTTTAAGTATGACTTGTTACTTGTAGTTGCGTTTTCAATTACCAGTTCCACTTTTACGTTTTGTGTTGTTCCTACGGTGTAACAAAGGGCAAAGCTGTTTGGCTTCGCTCGCCTGCTAGCCAACATTAGTGTTGATATAGTGTTTACTGTAGCTTTTGTTAGCTCTCGCCTTTGTTTACCACCCCTTAGGAAAATTAACCATGGTTTTGTGATTTGATTACTGTTCACATTACCATAGTTTTCCGACAAATATCATTAAATTGTGTATAACATCGTATCTAAAATGTATAAGAAAAAAAACCAACAACACTGAAACATCCTGTGAAATCTGTGCATGAAATCCGTTCTGAACGATCCTCATGTTAACTTTCTTAAGTCTGAATTGGTTTTAAATTGGCATCCTTATTTCCCGAACACGCGCTAAGTGGTGCCAATCACAACCCACTGTTCCAGCTAACCAATCACAGCACATTTCGTATTTGGAAGGAGGGGCTTCATAGAAAATGAGTCATTCGAGTCGGACTGGGGAGAGGTGCTGTAATGTAAAACGTGAAACATAATGTGGGTTTTTTGAACAATCAAGCATGAAAGCATATTCTAGTACACCCCAAAAACAAGACTTTGTAAAAGGGCATAATAGGACCCCTTTAACTATTTTACAAATCAGGTACTTCATCTTATGTTATATTTTTATTTGAAATAGTTCATTAGAAGCCGTTGTACATATCTGCTCAAATACATCCACCATAGATACCGCCCAGCCTTAATATAATTTTACCAAATAATTGTAAAAATGGATGTATCATTTTACCAAATAATTGTAAAAATGGATGTTTAAGCTTCAGAGTGCTTCACTCAAACAGAACTAAGAAACCTCAAATGAAGTGCTTATTTTTTTTCAATTTCCATGTAATTATCATCATTTGTTCCATCGAAATGGAACCATTGAATGTCTGTCCGAGAGATATGCCTTTATTTGTGATCCAGGCTCGTCTTGCCAATCAACACACCATGCCTGCTTATGAAAACCCCTAGACTGGAGTTTTTAAATGGTAGTCTTTTAGCTGCTTGTAACCAAGGCTCTTGCATTGTCTTGGAAACACATGACCTTGATAAATAGAGGAAGGTGTTCACTGAAAGTTCCCTATCAAGGGTTAGATTTTTTGATACAGGGCTAATTTTAAGCTAGCATATGTGAAGTCAACATATGCTTTGTGGTCACATAAGCTTGTAGAAATACACAGTGAGAAACAGTTTGACATCACACCTTTGAAAATATAACTTAAGCAATAGAAAACTTGTTAATATCTACTACCAGACTTCAAAATTGGCGTTGTCTATCAGCACTTGTTGGGGTCGTTCACACAGGACGTCATCTTGCATTCCATCTGCGTTATTTTATATCATTTCTATATTTAGTGTCTAATTGTGGTAACGAAAACGATGACGAAAAATGTTCTAAGACTGATTACAAGACAACAACGATATTATTATATTTAACGATTTATTAAATGATAACTGTGACTATTAATATGCAATATTGTTGACGAAAAAAAAATGTGACTATGTAGTTAAAAAATAAAAATGTTACCTTTTGTCGAAAAAAAAAAAGAAAAAAAAGAGAAAAATGTTACAAACTGCTGTACAAGCCTCTACCTCGAGCAGAGTTTCCAGGTCTGCACAACTATACCTGGCCATTTGCTAATCAAAACTAGCCAAAACTAGTGTTTTAGCCAAAAGGCATTCTGGTTGGTTTACTACAAAAACTAAAAAAACTTGGCAACACTGACTACAAGCTTTCATGATTGCGGTTGCCAGATGTTAGGAGTTTAAATCCCCCAATTAGAGCTTTTCTGTTAAAAGGGTAATTTAGCTTAAAGACCTTAAAGAGATAGTTCTCCCAAAAATTAAAATTGTCATAATTTTCCGACCAAGTTTTTCCAAACCTGTATGAATTTCTTCATGAAATTCGAAACCAAACAGTTGATGGACCCCATTGACATACTATGGAAGGCAATGATTATCAGTTTAACCATTATGCAGCCTGACAAAAACTTGAAGTTTTCATTTACTAAAACTAGACTAAAATGCCCAGCTATTAGGTTGACTAAAACTTGACTAAACAAAAACATGACAAGGTTGACTAAATATTATGATAAAAAGTACATTTGACACAGGACTAAGACTAAATAAAAAATGATAAAAAAATTAAAAAGCTATTTACACCACTAAATGTGTCACAATAAGACAAATATAGATAAATTCCTTTTTCTGCTGGTTTGGCCGAACATTTTCAGTTGCCAGAGATTCGGTGTGTTACTATTTTCACGACATTGTGTAATGTAAAGCCCTGTTCACACTGAAAGCCATTAAAACTGGAGTTCTCCTGGAGTCTATGTGCTTCTGGTTTCTAGTACTCGAATTCAGTATCTATGTCAGGCAGAAAATCACTGACTGCTTTGGTAGTCGCTGCGTCATGTCTCTGATCATTTGCACGAAGATAAACTCTGCCATGTGACTAATCACTGTGGAAAATTACGCCATTTCAACGTGATTGGCTGATGACACTGCAAGAATGCACACAGTCTTAAACAGGTTGCAGACAAGGAAAACATCTACAATTAAATATTTGTGATTTTATTTTAAAATGTTGCTCACAGAAATTTTTAAATGGCCCCCTTTCACATTTCCGGTGTTCTCAGAAGCTGAAGCCTGACATACTATGACATACATAACTTGCTTTCCCATTTGCTCCAATAGCTGTAGAAAATAAAATCCATGATGCCGTTTCTATGATGTTCCGAAAAGGGAAACAAATATCAAGTTATTTAGTACGTTGCTCAGAAGACAGAAAGATGTCAAATTTGCCATCACTCTCTCGACCGTTATGTAAGAAACGCTCATTGTGTAAACTAGTTTTCTGAAATTTAATGCAAAAGCCAATGTAAAACACAGTACAAAAAAACGAATGGGCCTATAGGTTTTAAAATTGTTAATGTTGGAAATGCATTATCCCAGTCTGTGAAGGGTCCATGTGCATGTGGGTTTAGGTCACCAGTGAAGAAAGATGTTTGGTGCATCCAATGCTCTCCATCAGCTGTTGCTCTTTTTAAGTCAAGATCTCGTCCTCTGTGAATTGCTCCTTTCAAATGTGCCATTTTAGATGTGTGTACCATAGCAGCTCCTTGCAGTAGTAGGTCTATAAGCCTGTAAGGTCTGCAAACCTTGTTAATCTGATAGTCTAAATATCGAAAAGCTTTGTGGGTCTTGCTGTTGATGAAAGGCATGTGTTGAAGGCATGCATAACTCCTTTAACCCTATGTGTATTCTTAAATCGACCCGCCAGTCTTCCTCTCTCGTGTTTACTTGGGTCGGTGTGTTTTTGGCTGTGTTCCAGTGTCTTTCCTCTGGATGAATGACATTAGCCCTTCTTGACCTCTCCTAAATTACAGCTATGTCTGTCATGCTGACTCAAGGACAGATTGATTGATTGATTGATTGATGGATGTGTAGTTTCCTGCACTGACTCTTAGTGTAAACCTCTAGACATTTGCCTCTATGATTGGGTACATTGGGGACCAAGAGATGATCGTTTTGATTTCTGCATGGCATGTGCCGCGATGAGTTTTTTCATTGCTATTTGGATTGAATTCAATCGTAGGTGGGGTAAAATGGGAAGCATTCTCCAACAAATAGGCTAGTGTAATGCTATGCTATGCTATCGGGTCTTTTCAGGACGAAATTTTAGTTTTACCATTTTGATTATATGGGTTGGTTGGGCTATTACATAAAGTTCTAGGCCAATTCATACACTTCTTACCCCATCTTACCCAATCTACTTTGATGATGGAATGTGATCTGATTGGACTCTTGGTTATAAAAACGATTTCCTGAAATGATGTGCAACACCAGTTTATATATATTTTTTTTATAGTAATGATGGCCAAGGAGAAACCACCCATCACTGTTGTCGGAGATGTTGGAGGCCGCATCGCCATCATTGTCGTAAGAAATGCAGATTTTTGGACTATAGTAATTCTTTTGATTGACAGGATGAGCAATGCGTGTGGTTTCCGTCCTGTAGGATGACATCATCGATGATGTGGAGGACTTTGTGGCAGCAGCTGAGATCCTGAAAGAGAGAGGAGCTTATAAGATCTACATCATGGCCACCCACGGGCTCTTGTCTGCGGACGCCCCGCGCCTCATCGAGGAGTCCGCTATAGACGAAGTGAGTCTTTCAGCTCATTTACTTGAACATCCACTGAGAAGTAAATGGCTCATTGTGGTTCTCCAAAAAAAGCACATTAAAACTAAGTTATGCTATGCACATTTCAAGCATATAAAAAACATGATTTATCATGACTCAGTTAAAATAATGTAACTTTAGTAACAGTTGCAACTAGTAACATTTTGCAAGGCTCTAACCAGCCCTTACCATTTAGGATTGGAGGAGCCTTAAGAAACTGCCATTCAAAGATGTAATTGACCATTGCTTTGAATTATGAGGGGGATGTCTATGGTCGTCCCTCAGTGTCTATGATATATGAAAATATGGCCCTGATATGTTGGGTGTGAATTGGGAAAAGGGTATTTCTTTGAAAAAGTTCAGCAGTAACTCTTTCAAAGGGAATACAAATAAATTCATAGGGGCTTTCGCACCAGGTAGTTATAGGAACTAGCCAACAGGATGGTCCCCCGAGAACTAATGGTTCCCTTAGGATCTTTTTCTGGTTGCATTCGCACCGCCAGTAGGAAATCTGAAGTGACGTAAGCCGCGCTTGTTGATGTGACTTATTTTGATGGCGCGGCGGACCTTTATTTTGACGGCGCTGAGAACACCAGACCCTAAGCACACAGTGCTCGCATTCTCCGTGTTCATTAGTTTACGATATGTCTAACAGTCTAATACGTTATTCGATAAACTGTTATATATAGAAAGTAGACCGGAAAGAAAAGTTTTTAGCGTATGCCGTGTGGTTGATTGTCCAGTGTCCCTATCTGAGCAGAAATACACAATCATGTTTGGCTTGGTCCCCTCAAAGTTGCGTTGGATTTTCTCCTCAGCGTAAAGGCTAAGAGACCCCATATATCATGTTGTTTCTGGAGTAAATAGATAATCTGTGTGTTATACAGCTTTTTTAAAAAATGGTGGGTGCTGGTGTTTCGCATGTGCTCGGCCAATCAGCATACACTAACATCACTGGTAGTTCCTATCGAACACGCCTAAATCCGGGTACTTCCACCAATAGTGCTAGAAACTATGAAAAGGTTCCTCCGGTGCGAAAGCCTGTTTAGTTTACAAGTGTCACTATTTCTTGAGAATGAGCTAGATGTCCATCAGCAGTTCCTTACCTTCATTTACATGGATGCTTAATATGAGTATTGATTTGAACAAATATTAAGATGTTGCATGACCGAATGTTTGGGATGTCTTCCAGGTGGTGGTGACCAACACCGTCCCTCACGAGGTGCAAAAGCTGCAGTGTCCTAAGATCAAGACGGTGGATGTCAGTATGATCCTGGCCGAGGCTATCCGACGCATTCACAACGGGGAGTCAATGGCCTACCTATTCCGCAATATCACAGTAGACGACTAGCCAACAGACACATTTGGGTTAGAGACAAAGGTGAGGTGTAGAGTTTAGGGAAGTATCTTACGCAGTTGAGAGGTGTGCCAATGCAGTTCCCCATTCCCAGAACAACCCAGCACTACAATCACCTTAATTTCTCAAATTAACCGCTTTTATTCGTCAAAACAATCTAAACAAACTCCCATTGCCAAATGACATGAATTTCAAAATAAATTAACAGTTACTCAAACCTGTACATTTACGCACACATCCAACATCTAAACGCAGATATGAAGTTATATTCCAATGCAAAGAATATTAATTATGCAAGTGTTCACTTTCCTGTACATCTGTTTTGACCTTTAAGTGATGTTCTGCAGTAAAACCGTCAGTTATGGATCTACTTTCTTGATAGAAAACGGTTTATTTTCAATTCTGCCTAATGAAGTTGCTTCAAAATGAAAGGGAGAGTTCACCCAAAAATTCAAATTCTTGGGTTTAATGTTGTTCTAAACCCATATGACTTTCTTTAATCTGTGGAACACACTAGATAAAAAGGTTTCTATTTGCCAATATTATTTAGATGAGAGCATATAGAATGCTTTACAATTTTTTTTCAAAATGGTGAATAGTGAAATTTATACAGGTTTGGCCAGATGTGATGGTGAGTAAATATTGAATTTCTTTTTTGGGCGAACTATGCCTTTAAAGGAACACTCCACTTTTTTTGGAAATAGGCAAAGTAATGTAAAGTAAATAGGCTCATTTTCCAACTCCCCTAGAGTTGAACAGTTGAGTTTTACCGTTTTCGAATACATTCTGCCGATCTCCGGGTCTGGCGGTACCATGGGTGAGCAGGCACAATGATATTACCAGCGTAATATCATACCCATGGTACGGCATTAAAGTTCCTTGATTATTACGCAGGAATGAGAGTATAGTTCCTAGCCATATTGTCCTAGAAAATCGCAACTTTTCATTTTCCGTCGGTCTTAGTTCACAAGTTTTAAATGGGGAAAAATATCTAAACTATTTGGTCTTTTTATTTTATTTTAAAGAGATGCTAACGGTCTAATCCGATTCAATTATCTATGCTAAGCTATGCTAAAAGTGCTACCGCCAGACCCGGAGATCGGCTGAATGGATTAAAAAAACTGTAAAACTCAACTGTTTAACTCTAGGGGAGTTGGAAAATGAGCCTATTTCCAAAAAAAGTGGAGTGTTCCTTTAAACACTTGATATCTGTAGTGCACATTAAAGGCCCGGGTATACTTCATTTTCTGCGCTCCGCTCTATCCCGCACACAGTCGTGTCCGCACAGCCTTCAACGTATACTCAACTCGACGGACGAGTTCGACACGCCAATTGCTTTTCTATACTCTTACCAGACATCAGAGGGCAGCACTGAGTCGTGCCACTCACAGGGCATTCACTCAGAAGAAGAAACGTTGCAGATCTGCCATTGCATGCAAACTTTAGGACAGGAACCAAAACCAAACCGATGGAGAATGATATGTTGCTCGGTTTACTGTTCTTGGAACAGCATGTCGTTTTGTATTGCTCCTTCCACACACTTCTTCGACTACTGTACGGTACATCACCACTGTGTTTTGCCACCTAGTGGCCTTTAATTGTCTGAACATTCACCTCGAGCATGAGCAGTCGTGCATTACTATTGTAGAGTTGTCTGCCGACCCTCATGACAAAAATGACGTCACTCGAACAGTGCGCGGACGTTGCAGAACACGGATGATGGAAGTATACTTGGGCTTAATGAATCAAAATATATTATATTACAGAAAATACTGGTTTCTGACTTTAGTTGGTTGGTATGTGTGATGAAAGTTTACTCTTTTTGACAAACGCAAAACAGTAACAATTTACAATTTACAAGGCCTCATTTGTAAATATTAGTTAATGCATTGGTTAAAATGAACTTACTATGAGAAACATATTTTTACAGCACGTTAGCCTTTGTTAGTGTTACCTCTGGTGGTCTTTGGTCATTTTTGACTGAAAAATGTTACATTTTGTTTTAGAATTTTTTACTTAATTGGAATGGTACGAAACTTGGTAAAGGTTTTGGCTCTTTCTATGTGAACACACACAAAAAACCAAAATCATGGACATTATTCAAAAAGGTTAAATGGTCCTGAAAAAAATATTCACGCATTGTGATTCTAGTGGTCAAAAAATGAGCGCATTTAAAATGAATGAGAGACGAGTTTCATCTAGTGGAAGCGTTTGGTACTGCAGCCAATAAAGTCTTCCTGAAAGCTCACATTTTGGACATATAAAGCTCAAACTTTGATTTTCTTGCAGTTTTAGAGTAAATATGATTTATAAAAGCAATTATCTGCCAAGTGTCGTCTTTGAGAGATCAAACTTAAGTTTGTGCTCTAAAGCATTCGAGATTTACGACATATTAAGTTGGAAATTCAATTTTCAGGTCTATGCTCAAAAAGTGAATAAATGGATTATAAATACAGCATACATATAATTTAGTATAAAAAAACCCCCTAAAAATACAAAATATGAAATAAAAAACCTTATCAAACTCATTTCATTGACAAAAAAAATAAATAAAAAATCAGTCCGGAGGTTAAAAATATAGTTGTACATTGTTTGTTCGCAGTGCATTAACTAATGTTAAGACACAACTTTTTATTTTTAATAATGTAATTATTATCTAATGCGGGTAAGTATTGTTAACAAATGAAACCCTATTGTAAAGTGTTACAGACAAAACAAAAGAGCTCTGAATGAAGCAAGTACTGTGAATACTTCTCCATATCCTCCTACACGACCAAACTAAGGCAGTGTAAATGGCACGTAAACCTCGTCTCTGTCGAATCTGTTCCTCAGTGTCAGTGTATCACATCTGTATGCTAATGTCAAGATCTGACGGAGATGACACAACCTTTTATCTTGAAGGCATTTGAAACCATATTAGCAATACTAGGCCAGTTAATGCAGTGGACATTGGCTAGTTAACTGATAATACCATTTAGCTTCTGCTTCCTGATTAAACCTTAGATGAGCGGGATAACTGAGGGATGGACAACACATGCACCAGCACTGCCCCCCCCCCAACCCCCCGCACGTCCCCATTCTTGCCGTCGGCCGTTGTTCGTTTGAAGCACAGCATCACTTCTTTCTTTTAACCTTATCTTCCACATCTCTGTGTTCCTCAATTGTATGTCAACTGGCCGTTTCCCCAGTGCCTCACTCTGTGAGAGTGGCAGCGGTTGCTATGGCAACCTTACTCGAAGCCGTTATATTTTTTTGCCGTCGTGCAAATATGGTCCAATCTTACAGAGAACATACTCTTTTTTTTTTTTTTTGCTACAATGCTCTGTATCTGCTGTTGCTTTGCAATCTTATTTTTGTAAATAAACACAGATTCGCTTCATGCCGCTCTGTCGAGTCTTTATTGAACTGAAACACAGAAAAGCACATGCAAGTTGTCTTGGGTTGAGTTGGATTTAGCAGGAGGGGACGTGATGCGTTTAAAGGTGTCCGTCAAGCTCCCGTCGGGATGAGATGTCATCAGGGGGACGAGTTCGTGAAGGACCCTTTACTTGCTCTAAACTCCTCAGGTTTTACACACCACACTGAGGAGCTTAGACCAAGTCAAGAGACCCAAACAGAAGAACCTATGGAAACATTATTGGGTCACATTATGACTCAATCAAAAGACACCTTTTTTTTATTTATTTTTTTATGTGACATTACGTTCATGGAAATGAAGCACACATAGTCCTTTTTACTGTTTTCTTTTCTCAATGATTTGCAATATTTATATTAAAAAAAAAAATCTGCATAAATTAAAAGTGGTATATCTAAACCTTAAACCATAATGATGTATAAATCAATATATTTATTTAGTTATTTTATTTTGCCCGGTGCTTAATGCAAAACATTGTAATGGTCCTAAAATCTACATTTTCTAGAAGGAAAATATAATTTCTTGTATAATTTAAAAATTTGGAGTAAAATGGGACCCAGACGTGGTTACGTGGTCAATGATTTGCAATATTTATATATATATATATATATATATATATATATATATATATATATATATATATATATAAAAAACTGCATAAATTAAAAGTGGTATATCTAAACCTTAAACCATAATGATGTATAAATAAATATATTTATTTAGTTATTTTATTTTGCCCGGTGCTTAATGCAAAACATTGTAATGGTCCTAAAAATCTACATTTTCTAGAAGGAAAATATAATTTCTTGTATAATTTAAATTTTTTTAGTAAAATGGGACCCAGACGTGGCCACCTAAAAACCTATTCACCCTCATGTCATTACAAACTTGCAGGACTTTCTTTCTTTCATGGAACATAAGACATATATATATATGTATATATATATATATATATATGTATGTATGTATGTATATATTGGACATAACATAACAGTTTTTTGCCTACCAACATTTTACCAAAATTTCTTCCACGCTCCACAGGAGAAAGTCACGACATGAGGGTGAATAATAATTACCGAATTTCCCCTTTTTGGTTAAACTAACCCTTTAAAAGGTTTTACCCACACAAATACTGACACCATTCTCAAGGATCTTTTCATCTCAAAAGAACAATGCTAGTTAAACATATTATAGCAAACACAAAAAACGAAGCCAAACATACCGTGAGTTGTTGTGCAGGTGTATCAGGTTTAACCCTGTTATCAGTGACACACAGATCTGGTGAGAGTGGCACGTATCAGTGTGTGGATGACCGATGAACAGACAGCTGTGTGTTTAAACCGGCTCGAAGAGGAACTAGACATGCAGCGTTTAGAGGTCACTTCCCACTTGTGGGCTCAGGAAACAATACACCTTGTATCTACTGTTCGTATGAAAGGGGAAATACTCACAGTTTGTGTGTGTGTCGGTGGGCAACTGTGTTTTAGTGCAGAGACGGTTTGGGAAAGCTTAAAGTCATTACAATCATGCATGGCTGACTCTTTTCTATTGAATGCAAAAAGAGATGATCTGCTTGTTTTCATGCGACCAAAATGCACGATTTTCCATAGGGACTAAAAAGCACCATAAAAGAAATTCATATGTCTTGTGTATTATATTACAAGTCTATCTGTGTATGAGGAACATAACAAAATTAAACCATTTCAACATTTTCACTTCATTGGCATATTTCACTCGTATTTATGTGTGTGTGTCTGTGTATCCATCATAAAATCGCATCTAACATAAAAGTTTTTGTTTACATTATATATAAATATTAAGCACTTTAATTACTTTTATTCAGCAAGGGTGCATTAAATTGATCAGGAAACACATTTAGAATTTTACAAAAGATTATATTTCAAATAAGTGAAATGACTTTCTATTCATCAAAGAATCCTGAAAACTGATGATAATATTCAACAATGATGATAATAATAATGAATGTTTTTTGAGCATCAACTCATCATATTAGAGTGATTTCTGAAGGATCATGTGACCCTGAAGACTGGAGTAATGATGATGAAAATACAGCTTTGATCACAAGAAGAAATTATAATTTAAATTGTATTCAAATAGAAAACTGTTATTTTAAATTGTCATAATATTTACAAATATTACTGCTTTTAACAAAAAAAAATGTGTTGGTGAGCATAAGAGACTTTTAAAAACAGTAAAAATCTCACCGTCAATATAAAAATAAATAAATAATGAAGTCAATGATAGGTGAGATTTTTTACTATTTTTTAAAAGATTTTAGATTTTTTCACTTTCTAAACTTTCTTTAATACAAGTGACATTATTTATATATAAAAATGTATATATTGTATTAAATAAAGTGGAAAAATCCTATTAGATAATATATATATATATATATAAGATAAAGTCAATTAAAACAAGACATAATATTTTATGCAATGTTGCTTTTCAAGTAAATATATTGAAATATACTTATACTTTTGCAGTGTAATTTTGGGGTTAAATGTTCATTATGTAATTGTAGATTTCAAGACAATTAAGTTTTTAATACTTAGATGACCAAGTAGCGTTTGGATAACTCTGAATATTTTATTTTATGATACATTAAAGGAAATACTTAATGATCATCCACTCAGTGTTTTAGGAACTACCTTACATCCTGTTGTGTGTGTGAGTGATAACAGGCCTTTGTTAAACGCAGCACACATTTCCTCCTTGCTTTTCTTGTTCACTATATTCATGGCACATTATACCCAAAGCCGGTGAAATGAGAAGCTCAAAGTCAGTCGATAAACCACAAGGTGGCAATACAGTCCTGTAAGTGCACGACATGCACGTGAACATGGAAACTGAGCTGTTTTATTATCAAAGTATAAAAGTTAGGTATTATGGTTATGTTTTCATACTCATAAAATCCAGAAGGCAACATAAACCCTGATTAAACTAGTTTGCATGAAAAATTTCTCATGAATAAAAATAAATTTTATAGCTTCTACTTAAATACTTGAAATTATTGTGAGGATAAATATACAATATATTGATGCTTTTACAAAAAAACAAAAAAACAAAAAACATTTTTTAAATGGATAAAAACAGCACATGAAAACTACATCATATAATTTTCCTTTCATAGCTTTGAAGTCTTTTGTTACATTATTCTTAAACACACTGTTCATGATACTTACTTGGTTCCCGGTAATAATATCTAAACATTCTTAAATCAAGACACATTTACTTGAGGAGCAAAATTACTAAAGATATTAAAATTTGATCGCTGAAAACAAGACTTTTTGTTTAAACCAAGGAAAATATCTGCCAGTGGGGTCAGAAAAATAAACTTAAATCAAAAAGAAAACGAGATTATTTTTTATAATATATTTGTTCTTGTTTTAAGTATAAAAACTCACTTAATGTTGATACTTTTACAGAAAACAAGACTTCACATCCGATGTCATTTTTCTTCTCATCTTGGTTTAATAATATTTAAATGTATCGGAAAACATGCCAAAAATACTACGAAAATATTTTTTCCTCAGCGCGGTGATAAAGAATGAATAGATATTTCCAACAAAGTATATCAGTTCAAAAGATCAAAGGTGTGTCTTTACTTTGTGCTTTGACACATTTCATATTCTCTCAACATAAATGCTGCCAGAAAGCCTTTTTGAGCTGCAATTAGTTATTTATTTTTCTTTAACAGGTTACAAAAAAAACATCAGTGCATCCTACAAGTTTCCGACAGAATAAAAGTGCATGTATTCTCTCGGTGTAAGCAACTGAACGATGAACACAGTGACCTTAATACTTGGTGCAATGACTTTACGTTATTACGTTAATATTTACGAATTACGTTAATAAACATTTATGACATTGCACTATTGGAATGCTATAGCATTAAATATTTTAACGCATACATGATAGAGTGTTGACGACACAGATCACACAACTGAAACTCAACATCACGGTCAAAACAATCAACAGTTTCTTCGCACAAACGAAAGGTCAACATCAGGTCATTGTCTTTTGATCATCCTCCCCTTTCTCTTTAATCGTTCTCCCTTTTTTCTTTCATCACTGCGGTGGATGCTGATTTTGGAAGCGGGATTACGGGAAGTTTCGCTATGTAACAAAAGCGTCTTCATGCGCCTTAAAAGAGCCTTCCACATCATCGCTTTGCGTCAGCAATCGGCGTCGAGAAGAAACTCGACCCTTGCCGTTCACGCTCGTCTTTCTCTAGCGGGCTTTAGGAGACCGAGCAGCTGTTGGCCTTGTTCATGGGCGGCCGTAGACCCGTGTCTTTGGGAAAGGTCTCCCTGCGGCGACGCAAGGCCGGGCTGAGGCTGCTGGGGAGGTTGGCTTGCTGGAGCAACTCCCTGAACACCTCCGTCACGTTCTCGTTCTCCTTGGCCGAGGCCTCCAGGAAGCAGTTGTTCCAGTCCATCTCCACCTTCGCCAGCACGTCGTCCGCGGACACCCGTCGCTCGTGCAGGCGGTCCGTCTTGTTTCCCACCACTACGATGGGCGTGAACTTGTCCTCCTTGACCTCCAGGATTTCCTCGCGCAGGCTCTTGACGGCTTCGAGGGATTCGGGGTCGTCCACGGAGTAGACCAGGGCGAAGGCGTCTCCGTTCTGGATGGAGAGCTTCCTCATGGCCGGGAAGGAGTAGCTCCCGCTCGTGTCCATGATGTTCACGGTCACCTTGACCCCGGCCACATCGTACTCCTTGCTGTGGAGCTCCTCCACTGTGCGCCGGTGCTTGGGCTCGAAGCTGTCTTGTAGGAAACGTTTAATCAGGGCTGTTTTCCCAACGCCCGCCGCTCCCATGAACACCAATCGCACCTCTGTCTTTTCCTTGACTTCCAGAGACATGACTCCCAAATGCGCAAGCTCTCTACTGAGTGTAAGTCTGGGAGTTTGGATTTGCCCGTTTCCCCTGCAGACTTCAAACTCGTGGATCTTTTTGATCGTGGCAGTCTTGGAGCATGAGAAGGGGTTTCAGCTGCATCTGTGTTTTGTGTGTGTTCTCGTGCCCTATTTATGGCCTTTCTCAATCGCAGGGTTTCCAAGCCCTCTTCAGAGCTCGGCCAATCAGCTTGCGGCAGCATCTCCTCTTGTTAAACCACTGGCCAATGACAAGACGCTATGCAGATGAGATACGAGCTCTTGCTGTTGATGTAGTGGAGAGCTGTCAGATGGGTTTTGTGCCTTGGATACAGCGGTTGTCAGGTTTTTAAATGTGTGAATTTAATTTGCCAAGAGCAGTTTGCCAGTTTATATATTTGCATGCACAATGTGTGTATCGCCCTGCAGTAGGAGAATCATATTTTGGTCCTCAGAGAATCTTTTAGTGAATGGTTCTTGAAAGAAACATTTTTAATACTCTAAATAATCTTTTTTTTTTTCAGTATAAATAACCTTTTGTGGAATGGAAAGATCCCATGGATGTTTAAAGATTCTTTATAGAACCATAGAAGCCAGTAATAAAGGACCTTTGTTTTTAAGAGTGTGTTATCCGACTCCTGTAAAAATACTACATGGTAAATACTGGTTGATTAATATTGTACATACAGCATTCATTAAAGCAGCATTCTGCACACTAGATCTGTTGCAAAACTTAGTGAGCTTCATTCTTCGGGAGTTAATCTTAACATGTTGGCTTCCAAGATACCTTGTTTTGGTACATTGCATTCTTCCTTCAAGGAGAAGGCAATCCCAGTTAAAAAATTATTTTGTCTGTGTTATTTATGTGGTGGATTTAAGAGCGTTTCAAATCTGTCACGTACATGGTTCAATTTTGGATGCTCACTATGTTTTGTATAAAAGACATATCATGATACTGAGAGACATTTTTAAGGGAGAAAGGCAATTGCTGCTGGATTTTGAGAGATAGAGGTGCAATGCTTTATTTGGTGTGTGTGTGTGTGTGAGAGAGAGAGAGCTCCTAAGGCCCTGTGTCTCTCTTTCTGTGTGTGTGTGTGTGTGTGTGTGTGTGTGTGTGTGTGTGTGTGTGTGAGAGATAGAGAGAGAGAGGGCTCCTAAGGCCCTGCATCTCTGAGTGAGTGAGAGAGTGTGTGTGTGTGTGAGAGAGAGAGACAGACAGACAGATTTTGTCCTGAAATGGCATTAGATTACACAATTTGTACAATTGGATCACAAATCTGAAACGCTGATCTAATATGCCACACAGAAACACTGCATCAGTATTTTACAGTCGAATTGATAATAGTTGCTCAGATTATTATGTAAAATAAAGTATAAAGTGGCACGATTATACTTTTATACGATTATAGTGGCATTATAGAATATTACGACACAATGTCACAAATCCAAGTAGCTACTATATCACTATAAGAAAAAAAAAAATCAGAATAAATGGAAAATGTTCTGGTGACTTTCTGCCAGGACATTATACGTTAAGTTTACGGACATTTCCCTAAAACACAATGCACAGTGTAAATCAAAATACGGGTAAAGTACCTGTGAAAAATCAACACGGAAAATTCCTTCATATTAACGGTACATTGGGCCCAATTTCCATATAGGCAAGTCTAGTCATACTTTAGCACTTTTTTTTTGTTTAAATGGTTATTTAAAATGCTTCACATAAGCAAAATAAACATACACACAAAAGTCAAGTTTTATACCATTTCAGATCAATAAAATCAATAATAAAAGGAAAAAAAGAGACAACTTAAAAAGTTTAAGGCAACCAGCTGCAGGACATTTTTGAGTTTTAAACTTAAAATTCAATTAGCTGTACAAACTTGTATATTGAATTAACGTGATATATTAAGTTGAACAAACTTATAGTTAAACTTCCATTTTTTAAAGTTTAGTTGACTAGAAATATGGAGTTTCTTAACATAGAAATTTAGAGTTTTATTGCATTTACAGACTGGAGTTAACCAACTTAAAGTTAGCGGGAAATTGTGTACACATGCCACTTTCCCGCGCATGTATGGTCATATCCCTAAATAGAGAAAAGTTGCTCCGGCTACTTGTACGCGTGTGGGAGAGGGGAAGGAAAGTTGTCACGAGGGTGAAAGGTTGACATGGAGCAGTTAAATCTCCATCCTCCGGGAATCACTCGTTTTAAACAGAGGAGAGTCTGCTGGAGAAAGGAGAACGGGACAGATCACATAATAACCTTCTCCAATAACAATAAATGTAAGGCAGGACTGGGGTTTGGTCCATGGGGAATTGATTGATGCTTGTGGTTTGCTTTTGATCGATCTCATGTGAGTGACAGACAGGCTGTCAATATTTTCAGTATTCCATAAAAAAAAACAAGAATTACCCATTTTAGCTTTAAGAGTCTCAGCCCACCCCTTATCCGAGGTAAAAAAACAAACTGTCATTCATGGTTTACTGCTTTATTTCCTCTCTCCCCGACTCTGATGTTTGGCTGACACTCAAGGAGCTTTTCTTTTATCTCAACGTCTATTGTTAAAGGAACACCATCCTCCACTAAGCCTCAATCCAGAGTATGTATATGATATGATAAGCTCATTGTGTTAAAATTATTTTCTCTATTTATTGTCACATCTTTCTCATGTATGCTGCAGTTTCTCTTAGTTGTACTATTGTTTTGATCAAAATTGCAAAAATAGTGCTTGCATACAAACAAAAGGAAAAAACATTATATTTATTATCACGAACTAAAAGACTGAAATAGTGTTTGACTGTATTGCGTATGATACATTTGGCTCAAACCAGGCAATTTACCTAGAGGATTATTCTTTTGTAATATCTCAGTGAGATCCCAGAATGCCCTTCTGTTGAGTTTCTACTCATACCCATTTCATTTTCCGTTCAGATAGAGCATATCTGTTCAAGAAGCAAATGTGTAACGGGCAAATGCAAAAATTTAAGTGAGCTTGCTGATGAAATGTAAATGCTTACAAATAATTTGCATTTTAATGATGCTTTTAAAATAAAAATGGAAATATGTTTGGAGTTTGGAGCTGTGACTCAAATGTGTCAGTCTGACTCTGAATAGATATAGATATAGAATAGATATGATGAGAGAAGCAAAAGCTGAGAGGGTCATTTTTCTCCCCTCACATTTGAGATGTCCCGTCATTAGCTTGTGAACATTAGTTTACTGATTAGATCAGAAAGGAAGAGACCTAGTGAAGGATAATGTGTCACTGTGAAGTTTGAGGTTGAAATTGCTGTTTAACAGACTCTTGAGTAATGTTATTTCTTTTTATTTCTGGCCAATGAGAGCTGGAGAATGTAAAACAATCAATGTCAAATACATAAAAATATAGTTTTTCACTAAAGAATGATCACAATTGAACCATTGTATCCATGCACCACATGTCTATGCACCAATCTATCAGTAGTACATGTAAACAACAATATTTACCTATACAAATACTGGTACTAAAAAACACTTTAATAAATGAAAAATTATAATACATGATAGATTGTTTGAGCACAGTTTTGTCATCAGTTCATTGAAATGTACAGTTTGAACTGGTTCATGGAATATAAGATTGAAATAAGTCAGAGACCTTGTAAAACCTGAAAAAGTTAGAAAAATCGCCGCACAGACTTTTTTTTCGTCTGTAAACTAGTAAAAGTGGATTCGGACACGTGCGCTTTAGACCATGCGCTTGGATTGATAAACTAGTAATCCAATATCGTTGTCTGTGTCTCTGTGTACGTTCATGTGTTTTGGAGGCAAGGTTTGGACGGCGATTTGAAACGACGGTTGGATCTTATGCTTTCAATGTTAGCAGGCTAAACTTAGCATTTCCTAGATCACCTATTGCACCTTTAAGTTTCATATTTGATGCATCAGACATTTATGACTCCAATTAAATGGTTAGAATAAGGAGCTTACACTCAAGGAGGAAAACACCTCAATTTTATTATTCAGAGGCCCAAACTGTTTAACCGACACCGCTTTCAACTAAAAACGTAAAACTTTGTATGCTTTTTGCCGTTCGTTTACACGACAACAGAGTTCTGGGTGGCTGAAAACGCAAAGTTTTGAAAACGGTTTCAAATTGCACGTTTTTGAAAGCGGTCTCCGTGTAAACATTATAAACGCGAATCTCTGAAGACGATGGCGTCACACACATGCGTGTTACGTGTTCAGTCTATAGTGTCTCATCGCCATCTAGTGGCCCGGCAGCAGAATACAGCGTTCTTAGTCGTTTTCATGGATCCGTGTGAATGGGGATCGTTTTGACTATGGTGTCGTCTGTACGTGGAACACACAAAAGAAAATCTTCTCCATTTCAAGCATATTTGTTGTGCAACATAACCTCAGTTTCATTATCATGGACTTTTAGTTTGTTTTCATGAGTTTCCTGTTTCCCTTTGTTCTATTTTCCCGCCACTCGTTTGTCTCCTTGGTTACTGTCATTGAGTTTTGTGTTTCAGCTGTGTTTGATTATCATCTCGTTTGTGTTTGCTTTATAAGTT
This sequence comes from Semotilus atromaculatus, assembly GCA_031834385.1. Taxonomy (NCBI): domain Eukaryota; kingdom Metazoa; phylum Chordata; class Actinopteri; order Cypriniformes; family Leuciscidae; genus Semotilus; species Semotilus atromaculatus. The sequence continues at coordinate 14,063,656 of JAULUF010000050.1, read as the reverse complement.
GTATACCCTCACAGTCACTCTTTGTCCGGTCACGGTTAATGTTAAGTTGTGTTTGCTCGCCTGCCTTTTGGATTGTTTGCTCGAATGGATTATTAAAGCCTTTTTGAACCCTGGTTTTCATCCTCATGTGCTTCCTACAACCTAAACGTGACACAAACTAAGAAAAAATATGACATTTTGTGCAGTTGCACAAAGTAAGTAATATGCAAAGTAATATGATGAAATTCTGATAGTTTGATCAGATATAGACTTAAATAAAATGTGTATGAATCTCAGTTGTCACTCTATATCTCCCAATAACATGTCTTAATGATAATATTTAAATCCTTAATTTTATGATAAAATCTCTGTAGTTTTAAAACCTGATGTCTAATTAATACTCATATTTTACATGATTTTTGTAAGAAATGATGAGATATTACTAGCAATATAATAGTTATTCTTACTATATACAAATCATTAAAGATTGCACTGCAAAAATACACGTGAACACCAGAGGGGACGTTTTTAAAAATGTACTAACATTTATTTTACTTGTATCAAAAATTATACAGTCTTTATAAATATTTTTAACATTCTCAAAAAGAAAGAATGACAAAACTAGTCTAATGACGATCTCTTTAGGAAACTTACTGGCAAAATAAATACTCATATTTTAACATGATTTTTGTAAGAAATTATGAGTTATTACTAGCAATAGAATAGTTATTCTTACATTTACTGTATACAAATCATTAAAGATTGCACTGCAAAAATACATGTGAACACCAGAGGGGACGTTTTTAAAAATGTACTAAAATTGATTTGACTTGTATCAAAAATATTTTTAACATTCTCAACAAGAAAGGATGGCAAAACTAGTCTAATGACGATCTCTTTAGGAAACTTACTGGCAAAATAAAAAAACAATTGAAATCATTGTGATATTCAGAATTTGGTAGCAGTTTATTTTGCAGTCCTGTTCCGCATGTACAGTACATACCATGTACTTCATAAACCTACTCCTAAACCATGTAGTTACCTTATATTAACTAGTACTTTCTTAGGTAAGTACACGCATGCACGTACTGTAAAATAAAGTGCAACCCAGAATTCTTCATTTTCGCTTAATTTTATATCAACAGGAATTTTATATCACGAACAATCATATATATAAATAATGTATAGCCCAACCCCATGGTCAGTCCAAATGTGACTGCCGCCTTGGTTCTCCATCGGTTTACCAAGTATTATACTTTTCATGTGACACTTAAATACATCTCATATGTAATGGTTCATAAGATAAAATAAGAAACGGTGTTTCTATGCGGTTCCTGACTTGTGGGGTCAAATATAAGTAGTTTCATGATTCAAAGCTTGATGAACAAGGCCAGACCAGGCATGTGTTGAGCGGATGAAATTCTTCAAAATATCCTATTCCTGCTCACCACTTTTTACATGTGCCGTGTCCAGCGCTGACTGTGGATGTATCTGAAAGACCAGCTTCAGCTGAAATGACACATCTGACCCAGGCGGATCGCTGTGATGTGTCAGCCACTTGCATCTGCATTTTATTACGCAGGATAAGTTGACAATGATAGAACAGTTGTGAAGTGTTTCCGCTGCAGCAAAGGCCAATTCAGTTCAATAGCTCACTTATTCTGAATGTTCATTTATATACTGGGTCAAGAGCACAGTCGCCGTCTACATTTAAAGCAGACACGTAGTTCCCTTTCATCTTTTTTCCAAAGGGCCTTTCAGAAATGTTCAATGCCAACTCAGCCAACCAGCTCAAAAGGGAATCACATTATAAACTCTGTGCTGTGAATTCCCGGCCGAGATCGGTTTGTAATTCACCTCTCGGTAAGCCCCTCCCCTCAATCACAGATGAGCCAATGGCAGTTGAGTATCAGTTGCACGGGGACCGAAACTCGTACATCTTTAGGTTTCAGGTTTATTTATACTGTAAATCAATGATGTGGGCGCAGTAACCTGGTTCCCTAAGGATTCAACCCTGATCCCAAATGAAGACGAAAATGTTAATTTTGTGGTTATCATACTCTCATTCATTTGCAATTAAAGTTAGTGAGTCCATGCTAACGTACAAATAGCCAACTGTTCTCACGTCATGTACAGTGTAGGTCAAAAACACATAAACGAAGGTCTACATTTCAGTGCCTCTCCATATTAAACTGGTCAAATGTAAATTAATTTAATCTTACCCTGCGGTACATGAACAGTGTTGATGCTGGATGTTGTTCATCTGCGATCGCGACGACCGTAACATGAGGCTTTTCCCGCTTGCATTGTGATCTGTAAACCCTCGCTTCCAAATTAATCTTGTAACCCAACATATTTATTTTAAAGTCTTTTACATACCCCCCTCCATGGCATATTTAAGTCACAATTGAATGCTCCTCCAAAATTGATCAAAAACATCTTGGGACAAGGTTTTCACACTGACAGCTAGCAACTCCGTTTGTTTGTCTGAGATAGCAACAGTAACTAAGGGGGGCGGGGCTTATCGATAGGTCAATTGTGCCATGCCGTACCAGGCTCAAGTGGAAATATAACTAGAATTTTTCCTTGCCATTCTCAGAACCATTTGGAAAAAGCGTCTACAGTAAAGTAACCTGGCCGTTCTGAGACTCCGTAACACTGCATCATGAACTTCACGTGTGTAAACGACATGTTTCACTCTTAAACCGGATACGTAATTACTTAAATCTCCGCTTCTGCAATTTGAAAATTGCCCTAATTCGCGATATTGCCCTACTGCACAAATCAGCAAACCATGCAATCCCCCATCAGAGCCATTTTACGATGACCTACAACTGCGGTTGCAGAGAAGCATTTCAAGCTGACGATTATTTGTCGTAATGAGAACACTGTGCACATGGTCGTTCTCACAGGCCGCTGCGGCCGCACATTCACCATCCGCCTCGTGGGCACAAACACTCAAAGACGTCAAGCTGATCGTTTCTGAGCTCAGCCCGCCGGGCACAGACCCATTTGACTCATCCAAAAATGTTTACGCGAGTACTCTTTTTATTGGCACACAAAACCTCCTTTACCGATGACCTAGTTTCAGAAGCTCTGAAGGCATGCGGCCTAATTGGATTTGTGTCATTCAGGAGCTTTTGGTCTGAAACCACAAATGTTAAGAAGGCTGGAGTGCTATGCAGACCTTTTATTGGCGTTTCTGAGCCGAGTGGAGGGAAAATAGTCTTTGCTGACTCGTTCTTTAGGACTGTAAATAGGTCCTAGTAATAGGACTGTAGTCAGACTTCTACTCTGGGCTCCTTTTGTTATTTTCCTCGGGAAATCTAAAATTAATTGTGAAGTATATCTTTCAAAGTGTCTTTCTTTGAGAAAAAATAAAGTTGAAATTTTTTCCATATTTGGGTAATTCTCAGGAAACTGTGTCCAGTTGACTTACTAAGACAGAACTTGTAACCCGAAGGTCACAGGTTCGATTCTCAATACCGACAGGAAACGGTGAATGGGTGTGTGTGTCCACGTTTTGCAGTGTGTGTGTGTGTTGGTGTTCAGTACTTACTGCTCCTAATGTGTGTGCACTAACTTGCACTAAATGCAGAGGACAGACTCCAAGTTTGGGATGCCATACGTGGCCTTCACTTCTCTTCATTTCACTTCACTTAGTGTGCTTCACACTGTAATTGACTTTTATTGAAGATTCAAATGCAATTAATTGGTAATGCAAAAGAAAGTTAATAAATACATTTCCATTTGCATATCATCATTCATCACCTTTATGCTTTTAATAGGTTAATTGATCTTAATATCGGTGTAGTTTTCTGAGTTTTCTGTTATGATGTGACATTCACACCTTTAAAAATAATTTTGATCTATTCAACATAATTTTAAGGAGAGACTTAATCATGTTTAGATCACATTGAACACGTTACATAATATTGTTTCTTCTTTATGGCTACAGTTATATTTCCCTCAATAAGTAAAGTAGTTCAGAAATGTTATGGAAATATCTAACCAACACGATCTCATGAAAGTGCGTATCTATACCACAAATTTAATTTCTCGTACCATTTACACGCCAAAAATGTTTTTTGCGTGTATATGCTACGCTCTGCAAACCCTTGGGTAGGATTAGGGGTATGGAGTGCGTGTGTATTACACGCCATAAAGTGCGTATCATATGCACGCGAAAACTGCGTATCATATACACGCAAAAACTATTTTTAGCGTATAAATGGCACGAGAAATTCAATTCGTGGTATAGATACGCAGTTTCATGAGACCGGGCTGGTGAAACACAAGCTTAGGAGACAAGTTTGACCAGGAAACCACATGTGGCTTCTTTAACACTTTCCCCACCAGTTTTTTTTTTAAAGTTGGCTGTTCCCCGACACTTTTTTTTATCATTTTCAAAATAGTTTCACAGCCCCCAGAATATTTTGTTGTATGAATATCTGAACATAGATGAACGAAAGAACAGAGCCTCTGTTTTTAAACAACAACAACAAATGTTTTATTCTAACTTCATGCATTCTTTTTTTAACAACACTTGAATATGCGTAAGGTTCATAAAAAAAAAGCAACAACAGCAACCACAAGGGTCTTTCTGCATCTTCTTCCCCTGTGTTTTGATCAGGAGATTCAGTACTCTTTCAGAAGATGTGTAATAGTGCCCCCTACCGAATTAACCGTAACAAACTCGTCTTTAGCGGGCAATCGCTTTCTCAAAAAAACGAGATAACTTGTCAATGGGAAAGAGTTAAAGGAACACTCCACCGTTTTTTGAAATAGGGCTTATTCACATTCTTTCCTACATTTAGATATGTGTGCAAATGCATTTTTGTCTCAGTGCATGCATTGTTTTAGTTTGACAGGGTCGGCGCTAGCTTAACTTAGCACAATGAATGGAATCCTTTGTTGCCTGCTAGCATGTCCTGAGTAAAAGTGATTAAAAAAAATAAACAAACCCACGCAATTACTTCTTGTGGCCTGCGTATTCAAAACGAGTACAAATAGCGATGCAGATTAACACTAGGCGATTTCCTAGGCAGATATTGACTTGGAACTATATTGGGGGAAGCATAGGCGAAGCACTGCTAAGCTAAGCTAGCGCCGACCCTGTCAAACTAAAACAATGCATGCACTGAGACAAAAATGCATTTGCACACATATCTAAATGTAGGAAAGAATGTGAATAAGCCCTATTTCAAAAAACGGTGGAGTGTTCCTTTAAGCTGGTCGTCAACGCAATGTATTTGGCCACTTTATTGTTTTTACCCTTTAAATGTGGCTGATCTTTTGAATCAAATAAGTTTGTTTCTTTTCAATAAATCATGTCCTCTCCGTGGATTTAAAAGTAGATCCTTCTAAGACAGTGATTCTCACCCAAGGGCCCCAAGATGGCAATTAAGACAAGAAGAGAATTAAAATAAGATATTTATTATTTTAATTAATCCTCTCAACAACTGTTTGTAAAGTTAAGTCAGATAGATATACAAAGTTCTGTCATGAAACTCTAGATGGCGCAGGCTGAGGTCCTCAACTCAATCTGCTTGCAATCACATCATTCTCTATAGGGCACAGCTGATTGGTTCCTGCTGTATCAATAGCCAATGAGCTCTCTGCACATCCTTCAAATACTTGGTCAGCGTTTGCTGTAGCAGTTGCAGTGCACTTTCAGAAACCCTCCACCTTCCCCAGCTACACCTGTATAGATCTGCTACGGGTATTCATGTTTGCTATATTGTACAGTGTATGTATTGGCAGTAGCACTGTAACAGATCTATTTCACCAAGACCAATCATTTCAACATTGTCATGTTCATTGAGAGTTGTCATGGCAGAAATTAAGTAGCCTATTTTTTATTTATTTTATTATTTGTAGACCTGGAAAAGCTGTAACTTGTATTATGATAAACCAGAACATTCCTTGCATGCTATTTCATCTTCTTTATTAGGCCTTGAGGATGATAACCAAGAAATTACAGTATTATTGTTAACCTTCTGATTGCTGAAAAAATGTATTAGTTTGTTTAAAGCCTGGGGTCAAGATGCAAATACATTATAATTATCTAATTATTTAAGCTGGAATAATTACGTTATGGAGAGGTCAAGCAATTCGATTTGGCTCATTTTGTGCCTCAAGAGCAGATTGTCATACATTAAAATATGAACAATTGCCATTTTGCCATTCAGGAGCACTTTATAAGAAAATGCTCATGATTCATACGACCCTGTAGTGACTATACACAGATGAGCCAAAACATTATGAACATCTGCCTAATATGTTGTTGGTCCTCCACATGCTGCCAAAACAACACAGACCTGTCAAGGCATGGACTCTACAAGATCCCTGAAGGTGTCCTGTGGTTTCTGGCACCAAGCCGATCAATTACTGGTTGTGAGGTGGAGCCACAGTGGATCGAACTTGTTGGTCCAGCAAATCTCACAGATGCTCAAATGGATTGAGATCTGGAGAATTTGGAGGCCAGGGAACACCTTGAACTCTTTATCATGTTTCTCAAACCATTCCTGGACAATGTGTGGAAGGGTGCATTATCCTGCTGAAAGAGGCCACTTCCACCAGGGAACACCATTGTCATGAAGGGGTGCACCTGGTCTGGAACAATGTTTAGATAAGTAGTACATGTCAAATTACTACCTAAACATAAGTGGATCATTGCCCGGGTCATCACACTCCCTCCACCGGCGTTGTAGTCATCCCACAGTGTATCCTGGTGCCATCACTTCTCCAGGTAAATGGTGCACACGTACACAGCCATTAACGTGATGTAGAAGAAAACAGGACTCATCGGACCATAAGACTTTCTTCAGCTCCTCCAAGGTCCTGTTCCAACACTCGTGTGTCCCTTTCAGCTGTGGACAGGGGTCATCATAGGCACTCTGATTGGTCTGCAGCTACGCAGTCTCATATGCAGTGACACATTTCTCCCATAACCATCATTCAAATTATGTGTGACTTTAGACCTTCTGTTGGCTCAGAGTCTGGCCACTCCCCATTGACTAGCGTTAACTTTCTTGAAGGCGGGTACTCTGTTGAAGTTTAAAACTATTGGATCTGACCAGAGCCACTCTGGATCTGCCATAACCAATTTGGTGGCTAACATTTGGTCGTGACTAAACTAGCGCACAACCTCAACGTCATCATTCTCAGCCACTCCCTCTGTTCGCTGATTGGACCAGTAAAAAATTGGCTGGAGAATACCCGTGAATATACCACAAACCCAGACGACGTACTGAAGGAAAATGAAAATTGAGCGGAAGTACGTAGGAGTGTGGAGCCAGGCTATCTTCTCACAACTGCTGACTGTGAGCAACACACAAGCCTTGCCGTTTCAGAAATAATCTGACCCAGTTGCCTTGCCATAACAATTTGGCCCTTGTCAAAGTCACTCACATCTTTATTACTGCCCATTTCTCCTGCTGCATCCAACATGTTCATAACAATAACTTATTTTTTGCATCCGACACATTGATTAAGAGATCTCATTGTTTTCTTACCATCTAATCTACCTAGACCTCAATATGTGGCCTTGTTGAGAGATGCTTAATGATAACCATGTGTTTTTCTTTTTGGTTCAGTGTATAGTTTGTTTGGCTGAATCTGCAATGGAGTTTTAGAGACTGAGATTTGTATTGTAAAACCTTCTTGGCAGAACTTGGGTGTGATTTATATTCAGTTCCACCATATTGAGCACCATATTGACAGTAATGTAAGATTCTGCCTTGAATTTCATCTCTATGATTAGATGTGCCGTTGTAATTTGCAATCTTACTGCATTTCTGCCCATTCATCCTTCGGATGATATTTGAAGACGTGCACCATAGAGCATTGAGGCTGTTGAATGAGATTGTGCTGCACAACAAACTCCTAAGGCCCTTTACACTCCACGAACAGAACCTGTTATTGATCCATTTCTGATTTCATGTAATTCACTATGTGCAACACTTTGAACACACTCAGCTGATTTAAAGGCCATACTAAAAATCCTGGATGTAAATAAAGCTGTCAATGTTTAATATTCTGTTTTTGAAGACAACAGACAGATACACAAATTTTTTATCAATGTCACGTTTTGTCATTTTAAAGGACTTTTAGTTTGTTCAGTTTTTCCTGTATTTTCTATTTCCTCACTGTAAAAAATATTCTTGGTTTAAGTAACTTGGTTGCCTGGTTGAAAAATTGAGTTAATACAATGAAGGAGATTGATTTAATTATCAGAAACTCAACATATTATGTTATCTGAACCACATATAGATTATCTAAGTTGATTTGACAAAAGAAAAATTTTTGTGATTACAAATCATGAAAATATTTTTTACAGTGCTATTTCGTTTGGTTGTCACAGTACATTGTTTGACTGATTAGTGCACGCCTGTTTTGTATTGAGTTCATTATCTTGTGTATTTAAAGCCTTCAGTTCACTCTGTTCATTGCCTTGTGTTGTTTGTTGCTACCACACTGTTTCATTCTTCATTTTCTTTCTAGTTTTGTATTAAGTTCCTTTGTTTGTTAGGTTTGAAATGATAAAACAATAGATATACTGTTTAAATGAAGATACAATGTAATGTGGCACTTTGCGTTTGCCAAATGTCAATAGATTATGTTAATAGTTAATGTGATTCTTTACACATGGTTAAAAGGTAGGTGTTTTTTCCTGTTTGAGTATGATCTCCATATTTCCCATACTGTATGAGCCAACAGAAATCACATGGAAACTTTACAAAATATTTTGTCCAAAGATTCAACAAACTGTTTAATTTCAACAATATTTTCATATTTTTAATCAAATCAAATAAATAATTATTGACGCCCTGTGCTTACCTACAGTAATTGTAATGACAACAGATGATGATCAAGACATACCAGATTGCTCAAACATTTTATGACCCAACAACCATGATTAAATAACTCCAAAAAAACAGCATTACCAGTTTCACTTATTACTAACCAGTTAAAAATTGTTGAGAATTAACAGAGGTTTATTGAAAATAATAGTTTTGAAGTCAAAATGATGATCAGTGTTTGTTTTAGTTGGTCAGTTTGACACTTTTTTTTTTTTTTCTGGACTAGTCGGTCGTATATGTTGGTAAAATGATTGTGCCAAAAGAATAACATTCATAAATTGAAGACATGTATTACATTTAGGGACTCTGTATCATCTCAATGAGCTGAACAACATGATTTCTTTCCGATATCTCAGTGTGAACAAAAATAAGCTTTTGGAATACGCTTTAAAATGCTAATGTGGATAAAGAGAGATAGAGAGAAAAGAAAAATGCACTTTTCAAATGTATCCGGGTTAATGTAGACATATTTACATTAATATCCTAATCCTTAGGCCTTCAACACTGCTCTCACTGTCCAGCTGAGTTTATAGCTACACCCCTAATCGAACACTGTTAATCAAGCTCTTCAGGATCAATCGGGAAAAAATCATGTGAGCTGAAGCAGGTTAAAAAATAAACTTTGCAGGACAGTGGGTCTCCAGGAGCAGGTTTGAAGACCTAGGTCTGATCCATGGTGATTCTTTACCAACGTGATTTCCAAGCACAAAATATTATGTCAGTAAAAAGTGAATCCTCCTCTGCTGAAATCTTGAGAGATTTACCCCCGGCTTTCACAGACAAGTCTTAAGATAGAGGCTAAAATGCATGTTTGAGCTGTTTTAACTGAAAGCAACTTGCACTGAGATATCTTATATAAGTCAATGCCACTGTTTTGTCTCAAGATGCCTAGCCTAGCGTTTTCAGAAATACTCTGACCCAGTCGCCTTGCCTTACTAATTTGGCTCTTGTCAAAGTCCCTCAGATATTTATTCCTGCCCATTTCTCCTGCATCCAACACATTGATTATGAGAACTGATTGTTTGCTTACCATCTAATCTAGCCCGGCCTTAATATGTGGCCTTGTTAGGAGACGATCAATGATATTTGCTTCAACTGTGACTTGTCATAATGTTTTTTTCGGTTCATCAGTGTATAGTTTGTTTGGCTGAATCTGCAATGTCGTTTTAGAAAATTAGATTTGTAATGTAAAACCTTCTTAGGAGAACTTGGGTGTGATTTATATTCAGTTCCACCATATTGACAGTAATGTAAAATTCTGCCTTGAATTTAATCTCTATGATTAGATTGCCTGTGCAATCTTACTGCATTTCTGCCCATTTGTCCTTCAGATGATATTTGAAGACGTGCACTAGAGCATTGAGGTTGTCGAATGAGATTGTGCTGCACAACACACTCCTATAAGGGCCCTTTACACTCCACAAACAGAACCTGTTATTGATTAGTGTGCAACACTGTGAAAGTGAATAGCACATAGCTGGCACACACTGGTATAAACAGATATATTTCAGTATTATGCATTTAATATATATTTAATCACATGACTAAACATGCATTATCATGAGCATGAGTTTGTTTTTCACAGTCCACACAACAATGCGAAAACAGCTTTTTCATAGACTAACTGATCTATGAATGAACATGCATCCCAGAAACTGTGTGATAATTTACTGTCTTGTGTAGTGTCTTTTGATACTATTAGTATTATTGTTTTATATATATATATATATATATATACTGTGTGTTTTATAATTAGAGCCAGACGTCAATGTTACCTCCCCATAACATGTTTGGTCTTTATAAACTGATACTTTGAAGATCTAAATGATTGTGTATATGATATGTTTATAGCTGCGATAGCTAAGACTCTTTTCTATTTTGCTCATCGGCAAGCCAACCAGCTCAACATGCAAATGAGCACGTTTTGGAACAAAGATTCATAAATCAAATTCTCCCGCTTGGAATCTCACCTTCTTATTGGACAAGCCAACCCTAAAAGGTGTGGTCTCTCTCAGGCTAGGCCCAGCAGGCCGTGAGCACCATTGGCCATGCTTTCATGCTCCCAAAAGGGAGTCAGACTGTCTTTTCTTCAATCCAGAAACTGCAACCTTACCAACTGAAAACCTCAGGAGTGTTGGCACAAGACTTCTCCTAAGGCAGAAGAAGTCCGTCGCAACTCACACCCTTTACTCTGCGTGTCCTCCCCGGACCAGGGCTGGCAGGCCACAGTCTGCACTCCAGCCATGAGAACAGAGTCAAACCAACCATGCAAGTTCATCATATCTTCTTCATCCAACAAAAAAGAGAATGATTGGGACTTCAACATTTGACACTCGCAGAATCATCAACAACTTCAATTTTCAACAACTTTGATAATAGTGTACGCTACCCAGGCATGCAAGTATACTTTTGATTTGATGCTTTGAAAATGAAATGCTGATGTTTCTTCTCATAGTTACATGGAACTGCTCAATAGTTCCGTTTCAGTCCTATCTCTCACCTATTTATTTTATTTATGTGTGTACGTTGTTTCGTTTATGTGTATTTATGATTTAGTTAATAAAACTTGTACATAATATGTATTTGGTTCTGATTTGCTGCAATATGGAGTACCTTTACGATTTTGATTTAGCTACATGCTCAAAGCGCTGTACAATTACAAGCTAAGAAATAATTATTCTTCTGTGGCCAGGGAAGGTACCTTTTTCTTAGAATAAATGAATAATCAAAGAGTTCGTTGGACGAACTGATTAATTGATTTTAATATTAATTCAGCCACATCAAGTTAATACAATTAACTGACCCAAATATTCATAATTAATAATAACAAGTTATTATTGATTATTAATATTCCAAAGAGCTGATTCGTTACAGCCGTTTTCAGATTTGTATAAATAAATTTGAGTTTGTCTTCAAAAAGCCAACTTGGTGTCCTTCAAAACACCATCTTAGTGTGGACGGAAGACCAAGCCATATAGAAAAAGATACATTTTCCAGATTAGTGTAGATGTAGCCGCAGTTACTTGATATTCTGGGAGAGTCTCACTTCATGAAAGTACCAAGTTTCTGAAATGGCAGATAGTGATTTTGTTGTGGGGCTTGAATCGGTCTTTGTGGACCATCACTCGTCAGCTTGTCTGTAATCACGAAAGGCTTAGAGACGGCAGAACTGCTATTAGCACTGCAGATATGGCTAGGTTTGAGTAGATGTATGGATTAGTACTGAATGCTACAGGAATAGCAAACGACCCCTCGGATTTATTTAGCTCTCAACGCAAATGAGTGTACAACATTGACTGCACTGTAAATCTGCCGGTGTTATCTCCTTTTTCTCTGCATTAATATCCATGAGATGCTACACTCCCCTTGGCAACAGAGATATAGGCTGCAATGTTGGTTTTGAATCTTGAAGTTTACAGCCTGCCCTTCACTCGCAGCTTTCTCCATGCTGGATACTTCAGAGCAACCTTTGCCGCTTGAGGTAAAACAGTCAATGTGTTGAATCATCTAGTAAATATTATGTAGAAGAATATCATAAAAAAGGTAATGCAAATTTAGAAGATTGTGTTTCAGGGATGGTTGAATCATCTGTTTCAGGTTTTCTTTAAGATATGTTTTCTAAGCTTATACAGTCTTTCTATACAGTCTACCTGTCAAACACTAAGAATGTGGCATTTTGAGGCTATAAATCAAATGCTTATGTAAGTAAATAATCGTTTTGAAATACAGTAAATGAATTACAAGAATATTTAAAACATACTTTCCAGTTAATAAAAGTGTATATTTATAGTAAATGAGCTACTGCAAACCAATGCATGTATTCATTCAGATACCCATAGTACAAACAAATGTCTACATGGCCAGCCTGATCTTATACGCGAAAATTAGTTTTTACGTGCATATGATACGCAATTTATTGCGTGTAATATACCCACGTACCACACATCACCAATCCTACCCAAACGTAGTTACCCAAGTAGTTAGAGAGACAGATCTGAAAAGTATGGTAGCTTGTTTCCGCCACAGAATAAAAAAAAGGTAATTGAAATCTTGCAATTCTGACTTTATTTCTTGCAATTTCATTTTTACCAAAAAATTCTGAATTTTTTTTCTCAGAATTCTGCCTTTTTTCTTTCAGGTCCAAGTTTATATCTCACAATTGTGAGGTTGTATTTTGCAATTATGACTTATTTTTCTTAAAATATTTTCTTTTTTCTCTCTCAATTGCGAGTGTCCTATAGCCTGACGTGGTCATACTCAGATTCTTGTCAAAATGTGAGACTGACACTGCTCCATTGGGCTGTGATCATGGGGCATCAACCGAACCAGGAAAAAAAATGCCTCTGCACTCAATTGGATCTACAAATGCCTTGATCGCGGTTCTCTGTTCCTCTTTTATAGTGAATGCGCTGTCTACATCTTCTATAACAGACGTAAACAAACTCAACCCAAGCGCTCTTTGGTGACGTGGATGATTACGTTACTTTTGATCATCTGTCCATCATATAAAGCCCGCCCTGACAATTTGATTAGTCCGAACAGCTTTGGTTCGGGCATACTTGCTTCACAACGCATCAAGTCCAGACCGAACTTCCCATCCTCAAATGTTGTGGGCGGGGCTAAGTGTCTTAATGAGGTATAATCCAAATCACTTGGCCCAGATACTATCAATGGAAAGTCTTTAATACACGAATATAAACACAGGTTATCAATAATGGGTTACCATTACCTTATATTATACATTATGCATTTTTCCCATTAATTATGAACCTGTATACAGTAGTTAGTAGTCCAATGGGAGGCATGAAAAAAGTTTAACCCTTTTTTTATTATGTTGCAAAAACAAGCTTATTTAGAAAAGGGCCTGGTGATGTCTAAAAAAGGAAATTTGTCTCTCAAGTGGAGCAAGTTATTAGAGTTTGATGAAAGATCTGGGAATAACATGCACTGATGAGTGACACAATTACATCAGCAATAGGCATTGAGAAAACAAGGTGGATTGTATTTTATGTTGACTGCAACTATAATGGATTTTATTAAAGAAGGTCTCTGGTCCGTATTGCACACATTTCAAAACTTACTGTGACTTAGTTTACTTCTCACTCTTGACAAAAAGTTCTGTTTTGACAGGAATAGTATTATCTAACTCTTTGATTTGGGTTAGAGGTGAGTGCAGTGATCCAGTTCCAGTGAATTGCCACATTTGGCCTCTATCTGTCTTAATGACTTTGTTTAGTTTCCTCTCTATGGTGGCCCTGTGGGATATATATATATATATATATCACAGTGTAAGGCAAACATAAGTAACAACACAACAGTCAACGCACAGAATAGAGCCGTAACTGTAGATTCTAGAGGACCGCCATTACTTATTCTATATGACCCATTAAATGAGTAGATGGGAACATGCTAATTAAATTAATTTGTGTTAATACAATGCACATTAATGAGGTAAATGTATCAAATGATGTCATCAAGGTCAGTTGTGTTGTGAGTTTTTTTATCTGTGTTGTTTACATGATGGTTTTTTTTTGTTTTGGTAACAGATTTGTGGACTACCATTCCCATGGCAACACAACAGAGTGCATCACGCTTTCAGCTGGAAAGATTAGTTGGTTTTAAGGCCCGTTAACACCACTAACGATAACTATAAAGATAACTATAGCAACAACTATAATAGCATCCACACCAGTGGACGGTATCGTTCTGTTTATTCAGTTTTGTCATTTGTCGTTTTAAATGCTCAAGGTCTTTAAAGCAGGATGGATTCTGATTGGCTTTTATTGTTTTTAATCGTTGCTCAGCGTTTCCTGTGCCATTGTGTTGTGGTGCCATATAAACTCCTTTATTCTTTTATAACGATTTTTAGAACTATATCTATATCTATATTTTAATGCAGTTAGGGGAGGCCAGGGTGTTTAAGCACATAACTTTGATTTTTAATGCATATAAAAAAAACAAAAAAAAAACACCAGTTCTTATGGTCTCTCTGTTATAGATAAAATCATGGCTCTTGGCTGTGAAGTGACTTAACTCACTGCTATCAACGTTTAATAGTAAGTGTCCGAGTGTCCAATGAGAATACATAATACTGTAGGCCAGTAAGATTTTATTACTCCCCATAAACCTCCATATAACATGCCCTCACTACCAAACACACACACACCTTGAGATAAACTCACCTATACAGGGTGAGTAAATGGCTTTATAACAAAACCTTTCCTTGAAGGACTGAATTTGCACCACTGTCAACACAACATAGTCAACCGTACTGAGTCTGTGTTTGGGTTTGAGCGGCCATGTGGTCATGATGTGTTTGCTGGTTTAATGTGGCGTGTTAATGGCCTACAATGCGAGCAATGACGTTAACCACTAAACCGAGAGAGGGTCACACGACTAAGTTCAAGATCCGCATGAAAGCTCTAAATGAACTGAATGAGATGAATGAATGTAGTAAGGTGCATGTGCCCTTGTCAGTTGAATTGTATCCGATGTGTGCCTTTCAATATATGAGGGAAAAGTAAACCTGTTCACCAGACAGACGATGTTTGCTTGTCCTGGTAAAGAAGAGGAAATGTGTGAAGCAAACAAAGATAAAGCGTTGTTCTAGAAGAATTAATATTTAATAACAGAGTGCCAAGATCTAGATCTCAGGTCTATTTCAGGCGGCCAGACTCATTTGTTTTCATAGATTGTTTGAGCAAATCGGACAGGGAAGATCTTTGAACAAAATAATGTCATTCTTGGACAAGTAGATCTACCGTCTCTTACACGACATAATAAGATTATCATCACTGTAACGCTTTTTTTTTTGTGTTGGTGTTACATGTTTGGTCATCTTGAGTTCCTTAGTGTTTCCCCAGACCTACGGTATAGCTTTGCTGTGTTATGATTAGTTCATTATTCCCACCTGCTGTCTCGTTAATTATCCCATTAGTCCCAGTGTTTAAATACCATTAGTTTCCTTCTAGTGGCTGTCAGTATATATATGTTTATTGATTTTTGGTTACTTTCTACATGTTTCCTTCTACAAATTCCTTCGTTAGGCGAGTAATTGCTACAACCAAGTACATTACAGATAGACCGACCTACAAAGTTTTTGCTGTATTTTTTCTTTCTGTTTATATTTTTGTTTTTCCCTTGGACCTTCCCTCAGTCCAGGTTCTTTGTTTGGAGCCGAGAGACTATCCGCTGGAGATCCACACCTAGGACTTCTGGTGTGCCTATTGCACGCCTACCAGCGGACAACCCCAGACAGGATTTCGCCCTGTTTGTGGATTAGATGCTGGTAAACAATGACTACGTTTACAAGCTGTCAATATTCGGGTTTCTGAAACATTCGGAATAACCCGTTTACATGCATGAGCAGAGAGAGTTACTCCTGTATACATGGAATTTGTAATCAATTGGCAATATCCCGATGTAAACGGCGACGCACGGTTAGCGTCTGGACGTACGGACAACCTTAAGACGCAATATGCGTCATTTCCGATTCTTCTTCCTGTATCCAAAGACAGCAGCAGCAGCACACGGATAATGAATAGTTTTAATAAAGAAATTGGTTTCCTCCTCGCTCCAAAAGTATGGTGCTGTGCCTCGCCATGTTTACCTCTACTTCTTCTTTACTTCCGGTATATTGCACGCGGGTATGCGCCGAACGGCGCATACAAGAAGTTCCTCTACTCAAAAGACCAAGATTCCTTGCGAATAGAACATGCGCAGAACACAAATCACTGTTCCCTTTGATGGGGATAATATGTCGATACGCGTTTACATGACCAAATATTCGGGTTAGAAAAGGGGTACCCCAGGGATAATATTCGAGTTTTTAAAAACCGGTATATGAGCATATTATGGTTTTTGCCGGTGTTTACATGGCCATGCGCGACCGGGTTATTGCTAATATTCTGGTTTTTAACAGGTTATTGGCTGCATGTAAACGTACAGAATGACTCTCTGTTCAAAATCGGCCTGGAAGATGACCAAAAGCCCTTGAAGAGCCCTGCTCCACAACCAGAGACCAGCCGTCCACCACTGACAGTGACCAACACCCTAGAGTTGTCTGAGCCCACCCCAGACAGTGGAGACCGCCAAGCCGCAGTGGACAAGCCGTACCGAGGATAAGGACAGAGAGTGTCATCTCCACGGAGCCCGGACCGCAAACAGAGTCTGACCAGGGGCCTCTGGATTTCCGGTTCCTCTTCGGATGCCCGTCGCCATCAATGTCAGCCGGACCATCAGCAGCGCGTGGGCACATCTGCTCCACCTGGACCTCCTTCAATGGCCGCCGCATCTCAGGACTCAGTTATCGAAGGACAAAATTGTCCGCATCTAAGGACAAAATTAAATAAAACAATGACTACTACAACTAAATTATGGAGAAGCGTTTAAGTTTCTGAACTGTTAATGTGGTGAAATCTTTGTAGAGATGGTCAGATTATTATTTTTTTCCATTGAAGCACAAGATGCTCTTTGCATAATTTTCAAATAATGCTGGAGAACATAGATCTGAATGTCTATAAATGGGCAAATCAACCAGGCACAGCTGAAAGATTTAAAATCACTTGTATGGAGTGTCCATTTTCCCTCAACAGAATGATACAGTAATATATCCATCACAAAGGGTTACCTCAGCCCCCACAATCCTTTGCACGGGTAATTGCTGTATTGCATTTGGGAGGTATTGTAGTGATGCTTCTATAAATGGAAGGAAAGTGGATAAAACTGGATTGTGACTGATTGTTCTCCACTTGGCACTAGTTTGGTACATAAAGCACAGGTACAATTTGTCATTTTTTGCAGCTGTAGCAGCTTGGATAAAAAAAAAAAAAACATCTTGCAAGTATTTATACTAGAAGTCTCATTTTATTGGCACATTTTGCTTGTCTTGGTTATTTACTGTCTTCCATGTTACTTACTGTGCCATTTGAACTGAATTTTATCATATTATTGATGCTGTAGATTTAACTCTTGTTAATTCTCTTGTCTTGTTAATATTTTATTTGTAACTATTAAGGCTTAAATAAAAAATTGCCAAAAAATCCAAATCTGCTAAATGGTGTTTCTAAGAGCTTTGCATCAGTTTCTGATTTTCAAGGTTGTCACACAATAATGCAATTTCGAAGAACAGGGGAAATCAGACTTTTGAGTGTGTGCTCACAGTTATTAAGAGTGTAGATGTCAGATTTTCTACTTGGTTTTATATCCCCAAAGGTTCAAGCAAGATTTGTGTTCAGAATTTGATTCGTGTGAACAATATTACTAAAATACATACCGAGACAAGCCAATTACATGCCGAGCACACGCTCATTCTTGAAGTGTCCATTGATTAATACACAGGACTCATTTGTAGGCTTTTGTTTAATTTCTCCAGCCCAAACACTTCTAGTCTCACACGTTCAATCAGTGCATCTTGCATTGTTCCCTTTAAATGGGTTGTGAATTATAAAGGGCAAATCCCCTGAACTTCTCATGACACTATTCATCTGGGCTCTTAGAGAGGACAGATGGGGTGTTTCCTCGGGAATAATCAGAGACGCAAGCGGTGGTTTTAATGATTACACAACACTGAGAGGACAGACAGTCAAAGAAGGATATTCACTGCCTTCGTTAATGGGCATTTACAGTGCAGTGGTGTTGACTTTTACCACCTTATGCAATTGGGTAAACAGAGAACAATAGCCATCAGTACAGCTTTCTATATTTACACACTTTGGATTTCAATGTAAATACAGGGAATTGAATCCTAAACTCCATATTGGGTTAAATATCATCCAGACATCTAAGGTTTGTCTGTGATTCACACGTGTCGTTCAAATGTCTGGGGTCAATCTTTTTTTTTTAAGAAATGTATACTTTTATTTAGCAAGGGCATTAAATTGATCAAATGTGATAGTAAAGATGGTGATACAAAAAGGTATATTTCAAATAAATGCTGTTCTTTTGAAAGAATCCCAAAGAGACCAATCTGTTTTCACGGTTTTCATGAACATTAAGTAGCACAACTGCTTATACTGAAGTGTTTCTTGAGCAGCAAATCATCATATTAGACTGATTTCTGAAGGATCATGTGACACTGAAGACTGGGGTAATGATGCTTTGCCATCACAGGAATAAATTACAATATATTACAGCAGAAAGCAGTTATTTTAAAAGTTTAATAATATTTTACAATATTTCAGTTTTTACTGTTTTTTATTTTTATCTATCAAATATGTGACCCTGGATCACAAAACCAGTCACAAGTCGCACGGGTATATTTGTGGCAATAGCCAACAACACACATTGTATGGGTCAAAATTATAGTTTTTTCTTTTATGCCAAAAATCATTAGGATATTAAGTAAAGATCACTTTGCATGAAGATATTTAGTAAATTTCCAACGTTAATATATAAAACAATGTTTTTTTTTGTGAGTGAATGCAGTACAATCGTGAACATAAATGGACAACTTTAAAGGTTTCGATTTTTTTTAACCCTCAGATTCCAGATTTTCAAATAGTTGTATATCTGCCAAATATTTAACAAACCATACCTCAATGGAAAGCTTATTTATTCAACTTTCATGATGTATACACCTCAATTTGAAAAAAAAAATACCCATGTGACTTTGTGGTCCAGGGTCACATATATGCAGCACATATCATTTCAGGTTTTTAATTTTTCTTAAAAGCCAATATTTCACCACACCTAACACTGCAATTGAAGCTGACTTATATATAGTGCGGGTTGTCTTTTTTCTTTCACCTTGCATAGTTCTGCTTATGGTTTTAGAAGATGGGCGAATGATACCATGGTAGCTCACAAGATTTAATGGCCATATTTTCTAAAAACTGGAAAGAATCTGATTTGCTTGAATTAATAAATATAAATGGTACCTTGCATAGTTAATAGAAGTGATGAGAGAAACCTTTGTTAAGACATCATGCAGCTCGGAGCGTTTCAACTAATCACTATCTGCACTGCCGAGAGATTGCACCCTCTACTTCTTGGAATTGAATGACAGAGGCAGAGCCTTACGGCAGACTAGGCCAATTAATTTTCCTCTGCTTTTAACTGTCATGGCATTTATATGCATTGCTGTATATGCAGTGCTGACAGAAAACCATCCAGTTTATGATGATGGAACTTGACTTACGTGTGCGACACAGGAGGAATGCTAAAGAAGACTTCACATCTGGACTAAATATAAAAATATGTGAGTTGCACATCTCCTCTGGATGGAATGAAAGCCATTGAAGATTAAAAGTGAAAAGCCCATCAGCTAATTTTCAGATTTCTCCTGCAGATACATATAAAAAAAAATATTCTGAAGCCCAGCTGAAGAAACATAATTGGCGATTTCATATGAATTCGTATGATCTGTAAGTGTAGATAAACTTTCACCTCGAAGGTCCACCCCTAAACATATACCTTGGGGGTTGCAGATCGTATAAAGCATACACAATTGTAAGATATTTACAAATAATATGTAATATGCCATGAGACTGTGTTGGTTGTTCTTGTTAAATAATATTTCACCGCGAACAATGCATGACAGATTTCTGAGCTGTTTTTCAAACCCATCTTTGACTAATTAGAGTGCATTTGGAGAGAATAAAACAACTGAAGCTAATCAGCTGGTGTTGTGTAGCAGGCATTCAGCAATGTTCAGAAGCATTGAAAACCTGCCATCACCATGGCAACACTGACTCTGCCGGCAGAAGCTCAGGTGTGTAATTGTGTGATACTGGGCTGTGAAAGCCACAATCAATAAAACTCACTGCAGAGGAGCTTCAACCTCTAACCTACTGAGAAACAAGGCAATAGTCAATTGCAATAGTCAGAGCAGAGTAGACCAATCACAACAGACTGGGACATTTAATCAATCAGTGCAGAGTAGACCAATCACAACAGACTGGGCCATCTAATCAATCAGAGCAGAGTAGACCAATCACAACAGACTGGGCCATCTAACCAATCAGTGCAGAGTAGACCAATCACAACAGACTGGGCCATCTAACCAATCACAACAGACTGGGCCATCTGACCAATCAGAGCAGAGTAGACCAATCACAACAGACTGGGCCATCTAATCAATCAGAGCAGAGTAGACCAATCACAACAGACTGGGCCATCTAACCAATCAGAGCAGAGTAGACCAATCACAACAGACTGGGCCATCTAACCAATCAGTGCAGAGTAGACCAATCACAACAGACTGGGCCATCTAACCAATCAGAGCAGAGTAGACCAATCACAACAGACTGGGCCATCTAACCAATCAGACCAGAGTAGACCAATCACAACAGACTGGGCCATCTAACCAATCAGACCAGAGTAGACCAATCACAACATACTGGGCCATCTAACCAATCAGAACCGAGTAGACCAATCACAACAGACTGGGCCATCTGACCAATCAGAGCAGAGTAGACCAATCACAACAGACTGGGCCATCTAACCAATCACAACAGACTGGGCCATCTAACCAATCAGAGCAGAGTAGACCAATCACAACAGACTGGACCATCTGACCAATCAGAGCAGAGTAGACCAATCACAACAGACTGGGCCATCTAACCAATCACAACAGACTGGACCATCTGACCAATCAGAGCAGAGTAGACCAATCACAACAGACTGGGTCATCTAACCAATCAGAACCGAGTAGACCAATCACAACAGACTGGACCATCTAACCAATCAGTGCAGAGTAGAAGAGTAGACCAATCACAACAGACTGGGCCATCTGACCAATCAGAGCAGAGTAGACCAATCACAACAGACTGGGCCATCTGACCAATCAGAGCAGAGTAGACCAATCACAACAGACTGGGCCATCTAACCAATCAGAGCAGAGTAGACCAATCACAACAGACTGGGCCATCTCACCAATCAGAGCAGAGTAGACCAATCACAACAGACTGGGTCATCTAACCAATCAGAACCGAGTAGACCAATCACAACAGACTGGGCCATCTAACCAATCAGTGCAGAGTAGAAGAGTAGACCAATCACAACAGACTGGACCATCTGACCAATCAGAGCAGAGTAGACCAATCACAACAGACTGGGCCATCTGACCAATCAGAGCAGAGTAGACCAATCACAACAGACTGGTCATTTGACCGATCAGAGCCGGGGGAATAGGGGTTTAGAGAGAATGAATCCTTTATTGAAACATTTAAAGAAAAGAGGTGATGCTGCAATTATGAGAAAATCAAAGCCTATTGTAGGCAGAGCCGATCATCCCTATGCACACTACGCAAATTGTGTAGGGCCCCGCAAATGACTCAAGGCCCCACCTCCCCCTCGTGTCAAAGCACGTCACTCAAGGTTTACAACATCGATGAGAAAATGAATCGGAACTATCCTTCTGGTCACGAAAAGAGAGGAAAAAAAACACCATGAAAGTGAATTGCTGGAACAGCAGACTTGTGTTCTCTCCTCTCCAAGTTTAACGTCAGCAAAGAACAGTAAAGTAAAGTTGATGTGCATCTCTCTCTAGTCTGTCTGTCTGTCTGTCCAGCAAAACATCTGTGGGGACCAGTACAGTATGGGTGTGATGGCACCAGTGGCGTAGCAAGCTTTTCAAAAGTGCGGGGGATGGATGTGACAATTAAGAGCTTCAACCGGCTTCGACCCATGAACTGTGCACATTGAACAAAGAAAAAGCATTGACTTGTACCTAAAGAGGGCTCAAACATCTTTTTAGTTATGATTGTAGAGATTTTAAGGATGAACCAAACACAAATTAATCAAATTAATCTCTCATGGGATTCATTCAAATGTGATTCAGCATTCCGGATCTGAACACCACATTCCAAAGTCACAAGACGGCTCCAAATTGTCTAGAAAACCCCCCAGAGAAGACTTTTATGGCCTTGCAGGCACCCAGAGATAAGCCTAAAACAGGAAAAACGCTGTCAATGTTTCATCCTTAAGCAAGACAAAGCTGCTCAGAAATGGTGAAACGAGGCCTGACCACCAAGGGGTCTGACCACCTTTGACCTCCCTCCTGCAGCACCACTGCTGAGCAGGACAGAGATGTAAAACAGACCACGCTTTCATGGAACAGAGAGACTTACACAGACTTACACAGACTTTACATATCAAACCCATTAAAACTCACACAGAACAATGCTCAGTGGACCTATAATCAAAATATATAACATAACATGATTATGTATTGTGTTACAACCCCTGTATGTGTCTATTCTGCTTAGATCACATCTAAGTCATGTAATTGTTATAAATATTAGGTGTGTGAATGAAAGTGTGTCATGATTCCTGTCAGCAGGATCGTATACGATAACATGTTCTTAATTCAGACGATGGCTTGATTGAAATCCGTGTAAAATGTTTTGTATGATTATAATAATCTATAATGTTTAAACTGTGGTCTCTTGTTCTCTGCTAAGTGCTGGAACCCAGCAGATCCCAGATAACGATGAGTAGGAACTCAATCCACCCCCTAAAATGATGCCATTGTCTCACTGGTCAGAATTCTCCAAAAGAGGTTGGGCCAACTTTTCAGTTAAAGACCCGAACCGAGGAGTTACAGTCAGTTCGTTCGGGAGTTCAAAAACTTCTATCCAGGGAGTTCGGTTTTGAGTTCGGTTCGGTGTTGAATTAAGTTTGCGCTTCTCTCTATCAACAGACAAGAGAGTGTTCCCGTTCATGCTTCTCTCTGAAAACAACAAAGAGCGTGTTTGCACGCTTAAACATCGACCAGACCAAATTAGACCAGCAGACAAATAACCCACCAAGATCGGGGTTAAAACAGCTCATTCAAGCCATCTAACTCGTCTCACTTTCTTTCTTTCCTAAGTTTTCCTTTATTTTCCGTTGTGAGTCTCGGTTCTAAGTTAAGTTTTGCTGCAAAGTTTCGTTTTAACGTTTCAACTGCAAAGCCTGCTTCAACTTCAAAGACTTCGCGCCAACACGCCACGTGATTGGCCGCCCCAAGACGTCTCCAGGCACAGCCAGCCAAGCAACGGCCGGGAAACCCCTAAAAAGGGAATTCCCTAAGCAACGCAAGGACATGCAAGTAACACTCCAGACTCTTAACTGAACTGGTGCATTAATGTAATATCTAATAACCTGCCTGAGAAACGATAGAAGGGTTAAATTAATGATTGATGGTTCGTTCAGGTCATGTCTTATAAGTGCATATAGAAACTTGGGTTCTCTTACGAGAGGTTCTCTCGTATTGCGTAAGCTAGCTTACGCTACGGGAAAGATTCATCTTTCTGAGAAATTGAAGCCAAAAAATTATCCTATAATTTTGTATCTATTGTCAACGCAGTTCAGCTGAGCATGAGCTAGCAGCTCATTGGCTCGCTCACAGGGAACTGCTTAAGCCTATGAGGAGACGCGATTGAACTCTCGTCCAATGAGAGTCGTGATGCTCTCATTGCGTCATAGCCCGCCTGAGCGGGCGAGGTCAGAGAGTATAAATACTGGCGTCTTAGGCTGTAACTCTGATTTTCATCTCTTCAGCGAGGCTTTTCGCATCCGCTGATCTGAAGGAAGCCGCCGTCGTCGACAAGGCAACTTAGCGAGCACCTAGGAGTCTGAAGAAGCCGGCCGTCTTCGCCACCTTCAGCCGTCCTGCAAGCTACCGCCATCCGACGGATTAATATCCTTTTTCCTTGTGTTATATTGTATCTGTATAATTACTAAAAGAGCCGAGCGTCTTTTTTAAGATGTCTCGTCCTGTTTCCTGCGGTTCATGCCGCGCTCCCCTCGAGACTGGAGACCGCCACGTCATCTGCGCTCTCTGTCTCGGATTGGAGCACGCCGAGCTCGCCCTCGCTGATGGCGGCTGCGAGTTCTGCGAGAATATGCCGTTGTCGACCCTGCGGGCTCGACTCCAGGCCTCAAAAGAAGCTTCCGTGCCGCCTCTGACTTCGCCGCGGAAGAAGAAACGCCGCTCGCAGAGGCCGCCGGAACCCCAGCCTGAAGCGTTCATCCCGCCGGAGCCTGTCGCCTCCCGCTCTCCGTCTCCGCCGCTACCGGACATACAGCTGCCGCCGAGTGGCCGCTCTGTTGCCTCCGAGGACGCCGCGGACATGAAGGAGACATGTTCGCTTCTCGCTTCAGACAGTGAGGAATGGTCCGGTTCTCGCGCTTCTTCGGCCCGTGAATCCACCGCGACCCGCGCTGGCATCGAGGAGGAACTTATGCGCCTCCTATCTCAGGCCGTCGAACGCCTCGGGCTCGAGTGGTCCCCTCCCCCCGAGCAGACCACCAACCGCATGGACGGCAGTTACTTCCGCCAGCGCTCGACTCCCGCCACTAAACGGGCCGCGCCCTTCCTGCCTGAACTGCATGCGGAACTCTCTAAGTCCTGGAATGCCCCGCTCTCTGCCAGAACTCGCTCTGACTCTTCCACCCCGCTTCGCGTTGTGGACGGAGCCGCTGAGAAGGGCTATCTTTCTATTCCCCCTGTAGAGGACCTGGTCGCTGCACACTTGTGCCCGCCCTCCGCGAGATGGCGTTCATCACCTGTGCTTCCCTCCAAAGCCTGCAGAGCGACTTCTAGCTTCCATACCCGCGCCTATTCAGCCGCCGGTCAAGCAGCCTCTGCACTTCACTCCATGTCCGTCTTGCAGATCCTACAGGGTGACATACTCCGCGAATGGGACGAGAACGGGAGAGACCCCCCTACTGTCGCGGATTTGAGGAGCGCCACGGACCTTGCCCTGCGCGCTACAAAATCTGCCGCTCAAGCCTTGGGAAAGTGCATGGCCGCCATTTGTGTGGCTGAAAGACACTTGTGGCTCACACTCGCCGACATGGGAGATTCTGAGCGCGCCGCTTTTCTAAATGCTCCGCTCTCTCCATCCGGCCTCTTCGGATCTGCCGTCACAGGTATTGTTGACCGTTTCTCCGAAGTTCAGAAAGCTTCCCAGGCCATGAACCTCTTCCTGCCTCGTCGCGCTAGCTCCTCTGCAGGCCGCTCACGTGACCAGCCTCCTGCACGAGCCCCACCTCAGCGCCCAGCTCAGCACAGCCAGACTTCTCAGCGACGCCAGGGCGGCCGCCCTCGCCCTCGCTCTCGTTCTGACAGCCGCCACAGACCGCCGCCGCCCCGCGGGCCGTGGCCTAACATCACGCTGAAGCCTGATCACTCGAAGTCTGCCTAGCACAGCTGAGAAAAAGACGGCGCTCTCCCGCTGCGGCCGGACCGCCGTCAAAGTACCGCCCTCTGCTAGTCCCCGCGCACGCGGCTACTACAGTAGTGTATCCTGCCATTACCAAGCCGGTTTCCCTTCCCGCTTGCATGAGCACAAACGCCGTTTTCACGGCGACCCAAATAAATCTCAAAAAGTGCAAAAAGACATCTTGTGTAAAAAATGTGCCCACAACACTGTGTTCACTCATACACAAAAGCACACCAGCTCCCGTGTCCCACACAGAGCACACTCTTATAAAGCGGTCCCGACCCGCTCGAGTTTCAGAGTACATAAAAGCGCCCACGGCCCCGTGTACGCTTCCCCCCTCTGTTCACTCTGTTACACGGCCCATAAACTCCTCTCTGAGTGTAAGTCCCGTTGTTATAAGCACTTTGAGCGCGCGCACTCAGCCCGCCATGTGCAGCGACGAGGACCGGGTAGCCATTCACCCCCTAGCTTTGCGCTTCAAAGCGTGGGAAGATATTACAGGGATTTCCCAGTGGGTGCTAAACACAATAAGGCTAGGCTATCGCTTACAGTTTCGCCGCCGCCCTTCAAGTTTTCGAGCGCGACTAGAAACTACTGTGAACCTAGAAGCAGCGACGCTGCTCCGTTCAGAGATAGCAAAACTATTGTGCAAAAGGGCTATAGAGAGAGTGCCTCTGTCTATGAGCGAGTCGGGGTTTTACAGCCGTTATTTTCTTGTTCCCAAGAAAGACGGCGGCCTCAGACCAATCTTAGACCTCAGAGTGCTGAACAAAGCTCTCATGAAGAGACCGTTCAAAATGCTCACTATCAGAAAACTCCTCGCGCATGTGCGCCAGGGGGACTGGTTCATTTCACTAGATCTGAAAGACGCTTATTTTCAGATTCAGATAAATCCCCTTCACAGGCCTTTCTTACGTTTCGCCTTCGAAGGCCAGGTTTATCAATACACAGTCCTTCCGTTCGGCCTATCCTTAGCACCTCGTACGTTCACGAAGTGCATGGATGCGGCGCTCGCCCCCCTGCGGAGTCAGGGGCTGCGAATACTGAACTATTTGGACGACTGGCTGATTTTGGCACAATCACAGAGAGAGATACTGTCTCATCGTGCAGTTCTCCTCGACCATCTGGAAGTTTTGGGCCTCTCTGTCAACTGGACAAAGAGCGCACTTCAACCCAGTCAGACTATTTCCTTCTTGGGTATAGAACTAGACTCGGTCAGGATGACGGCTCGCCTGTCAACACAGCGCGCGCGCCGTGTTCAGCGTCTCGCCGCATCTTTTCAGATGAACAGACTCACACCTCTGAAAACTTTTCAGAAGGCGTTGGGCTATATGGCCTCAGCCTCCGCGGTGCTCCAGCTGGGGTTACTGCGCATGCGCCCGCTTCAGCTCTGGTTGAAGAGCCGTGTGTCTCACCGTGCGTGGACCACGGGCCGCCAGCTGATAAAAGTAACGCAGACCTGTATCATAGCTCTGCAGCCATGGACCGTGACAGAATGGTTCCAGCGGGGCGTTTCCATGGGGACCTTTTCTCGCCGAAAAGTCATCTCGACAGACGCATCCAACACGGGTTGGGGTGCGGTCTGCGAGGGCTCACCGGCCTTCGGCCCCTGGTCAGCTCAAGAGAGCCTTCTTCACATAAACTGTTTGGAGATGTTAGCGGTCGAGAATGCGCTCACGCGTTTTCTCCCACGCATTCAGGGGCACCACGTGCTGATCCGTTCGGACAATATGGCCGTGGTCTCCTATCTAAACCGTCAGGGCGGTGTCAGGTCCAGAAATCTTTTCAGACTGACAGAACGCATATTAGTTTGGTCGCAGTGTCACCTGCTATCGCTCAGAGCAACGCATGTGCCGGGCCATCTGAACGACGGTCCAGACAGCCTGTCCAGGAACCCCATTCCCCCCGGGGAATGGTCCCTGCACACTCTTACAGTCCAGAAACTGTGGCGAATATTCGGCAGGGCAGAGGTGGACCTCTTCGCCTCAGAAGAAAACACCCATTGCCCAATATTTTTCTCAAAGAGCGACGACGCGCTAGCCCAGACCTGGCCCAGCCGCGCGCTTTATGCATTCCCTCCGGTTTCTCTGCTACCACAGGTGCTTCAGAGAATCAGGGAAACACGCCACTCGGTGCTCCTCATAGCCCCACGTTGGGAGGGTCAGACTTGGTTTCCGGAGCTTACCCAGCTGTCACAGACAGCCCCGTGGCCCATCCCAGTCAGAGCAGATCTCCTCTCTCAAGCTCGCGGCACGATCTGGCACGCCCACCCAGAGCGCTGGGCGCTACATGCGTGGGTGATCAACAACTACCCGTTGCGTTGCCAGAAGGAGTGTTAAACACGATCATGCAGGCTAGAGCGGCTTCTACGAGAAGGCTCTATGCGTCTAAATGGTCTGTGTTCTCAAAATGGTGCACCGACAAAAATTTGGACCCACGGTCATGCGAGGTTCCCTCCTTATTATGTTTTCTCCAAGAGATGCTGGACAAGGGCAGGTCCCCGTCCACTCTCAAGGTGTACGTGGCAGCTGTTGCGGCGTTCATTGAACCCCGGCGCGGACAGTCACTGGGCAAAGACGGCTTGGTCATTCGCTTCCTCAGGGGAGCTAGGAGGATGAACCCCTCACGCCCCCCTTCGGTGCCGATTTGGGATCTTTCCATAGTTCTCGAAGCTATGAAAGCCTCCCCATTCGAACCACTAAACACCGTGGACCTCAAATACCTCTCGTTCAAAGCCGTTTTTCTGCTTGCACTCGCATCAGTAAAACGTGTGGGAGACCTTCATGCGCTGTCAACTAGCGCTTCCTGTCTGGAGTTTGGGCCCAATGACTCCTTAGTCGTTCTCAAACCTAGACATGGTTATGTCCCAAAAGCGATGGGTACCCCGTTCAGGGCACAAGTTATTTCTTTATCGGCTCTGCCGGCATCCGATAACGAATCTGACTCTAATCTCCTGTGTCCGGTCAGGGCCCTGAGATTATACATTTCTCGCACTGCTCCGGTCAGACGATCTGAGCAGCTGTTTATCTCGTTCGGTGGGCGCACCAAGGGGTTGGCCGCCTCGAAACAGACACTATCCAGATGGATAGTTGATGCCATTGCAGCCGCATATGCGTCAAAAGACCTGCCATGCCCTCTGGGCATCAGGGCTCATTCCACTAGAGGCATGGCCTCATCGTGGGCATGGTCCAGCGGAATTTCCATTCATGACATTTGTGTGGCAGCAGGATGGTCTTCCCCTTCCACCTTTGTCAGATTTTACAATCTCGAAGTTCCCGCCTTGCAGGCTAAACTACTAGCTATCTAGTATGTTACAGTTTCTCTGGTAAGCTGCACAAAAAGAGTTATTCACACAGACCGGTTCCCGCTCTGTCTCTCTTATCAAGTGCTTAGTACTACACAATCACCGGCCCGCTCTGCTGGCCCTGTCACATGTACATGTATTTTTTCCCACTATTAAGGGTTCCCCCGGGTCTCCCCTGGGACTCATAAGTGGATGCTTAGCACGCACGGCGTTGACCAGGTGTTCCCGTAGCGTAAGCTAGCTTACGCAATACGAGAGAACCTCTCGTAAGAGAACGAATCGGTTACCTAACGTAACCTCGGTTCTCTCTAGATGAGGGAACGAGTATTGCGTTCCCGGCCGTGCTTGTGCTACTAGCGTTCTCGCTTCATTCTATGAAAACCAGAGTTACAGCCTAAGACGCCAGTATTTATACTCTCTGACCTCGCCCGCTCAGGCGGGCTATGACGCAATGAGAGCATCACGACTCTCATTGGACGAGAGTTCAATCGCGTCTCCTCATAGGCTTAAGCAGTTCCCTGTGAGCGAGCCAATGAGCTGCTAGCTAGCCCGCTCATGCTCTGCTGCAGCTGAACTGCGTTGACAATAGATACAAAATTATAGGATAATTTTTTGGCTTCAATTTCTCAGAAAGATGAATCTTTCCCGTAGCGTAAGCTAGCTTACGCAATACTCGTTCCCTCATCTAGAGAGAACCGAGGTTACGTTAGGTAACCGATTCGATTTCACTATCTCACTCTTAAAACTCATTCTTTCCTCACTCTCTTTCTTTCTGCAACTTGTATGAATGCGTGTGCGTGTGTTTGTGTTAGATATTAGTTTTATGTTTTAGGATAATCAATAAAGTCTTGTTTATATTTGAAAAGATATTTGCCTTGTGTTGTGCTTGCACATTTAATGTCTTGTACTGTCGATCTAAAGTTACCTTGCTAATACATAGTGTTTCACTATAGATTGGATATTTATATCTGTGCCAAGGTTATAATTACGGCCCGTTCAAATGAACTCTAAACGAGTCATTTGCTCGGTTCCATAGTGATTTGGTCAAGATTCATTGCAAATCGATGAATCATTCCCTTTGAGCTAAATTGGCCTTCCGGCCCCCCTTAAATACATTTTATGTATATTATTATTGATGTACATTCGTTACATGATATAGGGTTGTACTGCTATTAAATGTGTTTGTGGATTGTTCTGCTGACGAAACCATGCAAAAATATGTTTCTGTAATATGTTAAATTACAGTAGACCAAATAATCCAGACAATATGATGTTTAAAATTATAAGTGATATAGGAGCTTTATACAGCTTTTTACAGCGGATCCCATTGAAAACACAGTAAGTCTATCCCTCACACCCACTAAACAATTTAATGTCCAAAAGACGTCTTTTCAACGTCTTTGTTACAAAGTCGGACGTTGAATAGACGTCCCCTGAGGAGCCAGAATGTAACGTTTTATGACGTCTTATTGTTGACGTGTTCTGGACGTCTGATATAGACGTTCATGGACCCTTCTTACAAGGTTAAACTAGTTCAAATGTGGCCATTGTGGACATATTTTCAACATCATTTATGGTCTCATTTAGACAATTTATACTGTTTATACCGTACATTCTTCCATTGAGAGCTTGAATAATAGACACTCCAGCCCAGTTGGTGGCGATAATGCACCTTTGCCAATTGCTAGCGTAGACTACGATACCACGCGCGACTGCATAACACTACAGAAAGAATACAAACAACCCCATTTCCGTTTCCGGTGGCGGAGTAATACCGTACCTCACAGAACATCCAATACAAGTTAATGGAGCTGGACAAAAACTACGATAAAAGCTGTTGGAAAACATCTTTTGCAGCGAATTTTGTGTGAGCATATCAGAGAATACCCCAGACCACTCGGTGAGTTTCACGTCTTTGTAAACTAAAGTTTAATGTGTTTTTATGAAGGATTGTTCCTATGCACCTATGTAACCATTGTGGAGGTGGGGGGGTGCTACCACAAAAACCTAAAATTCTCGGGCCAGTAGCATTAGTCCAAATTTCAATCTTAACCATTCTATTTCATTAGAAACGATCTTAAAACAGGGCTTTATGTGTAAAATACCAAACTTGTCCTTTAAGTATAGACAATGGCAAAACACCGTACTAAAGTGGACACAGATAACAAACCTCGTCAATGGTAGCCATCAGTTTCCACATTTTTTGTCCTGCAATTCCTCCCTTTCTCCGGTAGATGCTGGCCAGCTTGCTTGTGTAACCATCCAGTTTTGACATAAATGTTTGAATTAGTGGGACGCTAGTGATTCGAGTGAACTCAGCTGCAATCTGCAGATTTAAGACACGTAAGATTATAGTAAGGATAGCTTTCATGTTTAAAAATATATTCAGGGTCATTTATTGACATCTGAACACAAAAGCATTTAGGCTAACTCTGCATGGACATGAGTAACTAAAGCACAATTAGACATAAGGGAAATTAATTACCATTTGTTTCACCACTTAAAACTATTAAAGAAATAAATAGTTACACCATCATATTTACCTCATGTTCACAAAACAGAGCTGGCCATCTGCTTTTGAAGTGAACAATGAAGGGCATCTCTTCAATTACTTCAAGTCTTCTGTGGACAAAAGTTTTTTCCATTTTGTGTTTAATAATTTGATGGTTGTCCCTTTTCTGAACCTCAGACAGCAATGCCAGTCGCTCTTCCTCTAGGCTTTGTTTGTTCTCTCCAGCTGGATAATCAGGGTAGACATTGACTTCAGCCTTCTTCGGCTTTTTGACTTGGTTTGGACTTGTATTTTCACCATGTTTGTGTTTTAAAGAATTTAGCTTTACTTCAGAACAGCCAGCTGCTCGTAGTGTACGCCGATAATTCGTCATCTTCCACTGTAGACTGATTTTCCAGCCATAGAACCCACCAACTGATCCTTTTTCCTGTAGGCATGGATACTTTGTAATCAGCGCTTTCACGACCTCTTCATATTCTTCAATTCTAGGGTACACTTTGTACTTCACTACTTCTGCAGCCAAGGATTTCAGAATTTCTGATTTTAGTTTAGGCTTTGAGTCTATGTTAAGTAAAGTACCATCATTCAAGAACTCTTCGTGGGCTTTCTGCAGTTCCAGCTCTACCTCATAGGGAAACTTAGGGATCGGAAAGTTAGTTGGCCAGGTTTCACTCCTCAGCGTTGTGGATGAAGACAGCTCTGAAGTTGAGGCAGAAGCCACATCTGATGTTGTTTGAGAAACTGACAGGCAAGATGAAGTTGATGAGCGTATATCAGTGTCCGCAGAAGAGAGAGAACAGACATCATATGCACTTTGTGCTACCACTTTAACTGTTCCCTTGTCCTGGAGATCCAAAGTTGAGGTAAGATTCAAGAAATCATCAAAGTCAGTATCAAGATACTGCAGCCTGAAATCTCCTGTGACACCACATTGTTTCCTAATCTCAGATTTAAACTGTTCAATAGATTTGGGTATTCCAGAGGGCAGCGTCAATTTCAATGAATTACTATCACCTTAGAACAATTTTTAATTTAGCTGGATCAGTCATTTTCTGTTTGATCAATCACTCTGAAAGAGAAAAAAGAAAACTGGTCAAGCAGCATGTATGTACCTTTTCAAGGTAACCATACAGATAGCACCAACTTTATAGTCACAGAGAGGGTAACGGTCTGCCAA
This sequence comes from Semotilus atromaculatus, assembly GCA_031834385.1. Taxonomy (NCBI): domain Eukaryota; kingdom Metazoa; phylum Chordata; class Actinopteri; order Cypriniformes; family Leuciscidae; genus Semotilus; species Semotilus atromaculatus. The sequence continues at coordinate 14,030,670 of JAULUF010000050.1, read as the reverse complement.
TTCACCCAGCTCTATAAACAAAACATCCCTTGGATGTGGTTCCAATTCAAAGGATCGATAGTGTTCATTGTACCAGGAATCTAACTTTCTTGCTATAAAAGCAATTCCATCTTTCAAAACACAAATCTGCAACCCACTGTTTGTTCCATGCACAATGATCATACCCTTTGTGTACTTTATGCCATCAGAAAATACTGTCTGAGCTAAATTAACAGAAGTGTTCGGGTATCTTTGATTAAAGGTGTAAGCAACGGCTTCATGAAGAACATCGACAGGGACAGTTGAAATGCGTGCAACCTCTACAGACAATTCATCACACCGGCCTGGCTGCATAAATTGACCAACCATGAGCTGATGTTTCCTGGCCAAAGTCTTGGGTGATATTTTTGAAACAGTCAGTGTGCCTAGCTACTCGTTTAAAAAAAACTGTGCTTGGCTTCGAATCTCATTGTTCAGAATGAAACAGGTCGCCTAAAGAGACGGATCATCACTGGATAATGTTCCAGAAAGTGATGTTTTGGCAAAAGCTTTCTTTCTGGAAAAAGTACTTGGAACAGATTGCGGTGTTCAGATATTTTGCTCTCCAAGTATGCAACAGACTCAGTAGTATGCACAGGACACACAACAAGTTCAACAATGTCTTTCAGGAGGAGGGGTTCCCAAGCAGGTTCATCCTGAGGTATACGTTTTCCAACAATTAATGGTATTAGCCGCAGCAAACACCAATTCTCATGTGCGTTTCCCCCAATAGTTTGTTTCCTTGAAAAAGGGAGTGGAAGCACATGAGGGCGATTGGTTTTATCTCCCCACTTGAATGGGAATTCCTGAATCAGCTTATTAAGTTGATCAAAGGTGAAATATTTCTTTGTAAATATTTCAAAGCATCCAGCCAACTCAACAGGCACTATACCTTCTAGGAGATCGTGGGCCACATCTGGCGGAAAACCTGCAGTAACTTTAAAGTATGAGAGGTTCTCAGATAAAGGACAAGCATTTTTTACACCACAACATGCTACTCCTTTCTTACATGCATTTGCTACATGTTCATCATGCTGCTCTTCAGATCTGAGAGGAAAAATACCATCTATGTGCGTGTAGCAGTGCAAAGCCTACAAAAATATTCCCCAGAAAAATTGACTGAAAAAAAGACTGTCTGCAACCACATACTGGACTGTGCCTCTGATAAATGTATTCAAGTTATTGACAAACATACCCTGTTGCTCTAAAGTGATGAGATCGTTCACAAATTGTTCTATAGCCATAGGCCTTCACATCATCACTTTTGCATAGCAGAGCGAGATGAATTGAGGACAACGATGAACTACAGCCTGGTGGTAAGTTCCCTAAGATCCAATAAACCGCACAGATCTTATGCTTTTTGCGTGACATTCCTAATGGATTACACAGCTCAAAGTCATCTATGTGAGGGTTTGTAAGGACGAACCCAATTGCAGACAGTTTGCGAAAACACACAAGGTTTATTTGACAAAAAGGGAAAACAAAACCCACGATGGGGTAAAACAAGACTGAAGGGCAAAAACAAAGACTAACAGCACTAGACTAAGACTTGACAGGAAACTAGACAAATAACTGATAAAAGCAACAAGATCAGGATTGTACAAGACAGAGTTCTTCACGAGAGGGTCAACACACAGGTATAGTATCACAGGATACACACTGGGAATCACAATGAACCGGCACAAGACAGCAAACACAAGATGATTAAATAAAGAGTCTAATGATAACAACAGGTGACACAGGTAAAGCAATAATGACAAAACGAGGATAACAAGGGGGCGGGGCCAGAGGACGAGACAACACAAGCACATGGCCCAAAGGCCAAGTGCTTGCACACAAAACATGGTTCTGTCATGATCCTGCCTCAAGAATTAAAGAACAACATAAACTAGATGGCAGAATCATGACAATCTATGTACAGACACAAGGAGAGTCTGAGCTCAGTCTATAAGAGAAACTCATTATCTTTAAAGTGCTGACCATCTTTGAAAGATCTGTAAGACCCATCATTTATGATTTGCAGCCCTGTATGAGCACCAACAACTTTATCAAGTATGTCTTTCTGATTAAGCAGTTGTTTTAATGATTTTAGGATAGGTATGTATTGGAAAGATCTATTTTTTTTCAGACTGAAGAATCATTTCAACAGGTTCAATTATTTCAAAATCTTCCCTGTAATATTTAATGCGCTTGAAAGCAGTGGCTAAAGGACCATCTTTTGAAGTAGTGCACAACAGAGGATTGGATGATAACAAAGAACTGATAAGCTCTTTAATGACCAGCTGATCTACATGAAGATCATGTTTCTGAAAGGTATCAAGAATAACTTGCGTCGATACGGATCCTGATGCAGAACTACACTCTAAAAAGAGATGTGTTAAAAATGACACATCATGTGTAGAATTTTAACACATGTGGTGAGTGTGTTCAGGGACTACACATGTTGTGTCAAATTTAACACAATAATTGTGTCATTTTAAAACAATAAAGCAAAAGGGGAAGATGTAAAAATATGCATGTGCACACAAAGTACAAGACAATGTCTCAAGCTCAATGACTGGACAGACTCACTGTACTGTACATTATTCTGTTATTCACACTTTAACCCCTGATTGATAATCTGCTTTTGACAAAAGTTCATGAAGAGATAACAGTTAACTGAGTTTGCACTTTAAATTTTAATTAAAATGTAGCAACTAACAAAATATTGTATATAAATAACTTTTATTTACACTGGCGCGCTCTTATAAAATGATGTGTTGAAAACAACACAACCTGTAAAAAGAGATGTTAAAAATGACACATGTTGTGTAGATTTTAACACATGTAGTGTGCGTGCTCAGGGACAACACATGTTGTGTAGATTTTAACACATGTTGTGTTGATTTGAACACATTGTGTAGAATTTAACACATGTAGTGTGTGTGCTCAGGGACAACACATGTTGTGTCGAATTTAACACACAACCTGTGTTGTTTCTTAACACATCTCTGTGTTTATAAGGACTACACATTTTGTGTTACGTTTAACACAACTAATGTGTTATTCCTCTTAAACAGAAGTGTGTTGAAACCTTTTACACACTAATGTGTTATAGTTACACAACTTGTGTCAGATATGTGTCACATGTGACTAGTCGGTGTGTATTTGCCGGAGTTTCTTCCTGTTTTTTTTACAACTGAGTGTTTGGATGAACACTGACACGTATTGGTACCTTGTGTTTATGGAGTCCAGTGATGTTTAATAAGAGTTTGTTTGAACATTTGGATGTTTTAGACATCATGAATCTACATAGACAAGCTCTTATTGAGAATTAACAGAGGTTTGATGTTTCATTGAATGTTTTATTTGAAGTCACCAGAATCGTGATTAATAGCTCCTTTATTTGAGCTATTGACCCTTTAATATTCTTTAAGTTTTTCTCTGATTGCTGTAACTGTATTTTAAGAAAATACATCTGTTATGGTGAGAAAAAACATGATCAGATGGTTCTTGATGATGTCATAATCAGCAAGTTTAGATCAAGTTTTTGAATAAATTGTGTGCATTTATTTTATTTATGTGCTGTTAGTTATAACGGTTTTGTGAAACCACATCATGCTATCCAAAAGTGCAGAATGACTTCAAAAAAATAAAATAAAAAGTTCAGAAAATTTACAGCTACAGCAGAAACTAGTCAAACACAGATATCAAGAATCAGCATATAAATCTCAACAATGGTGACAAACGAAAACTTCATGCCGCAATGCATGCTGGGACTCATGGATGAGCTTTGTACTATGGTAGCACCCAGCATGCATTGCGACATGAAGCTTTGTCACCATTGTTGAGATTCATACGCTGATTCTTGATGTCTGTATTTGACTAGTTTCTGCTGCAGCTTAAAACTTTCTGTTAACATCTTTTTTAAAGAAATAATAATGTAGCGTAAACGGTAAGATTCTGTACGCACGGAGTATTTAAAATCAAACTATAAGCCAGTTGCAAAATGTTAATTTTGCTCATCACTTTATAAGTCATCTTTTAGATATTAAACTCATCTTGCTAAGCTTAATAAAACTACATGATGATAATATTATCATCTGATGATCTTTTCCTCATGATAAGTTCAGCTGTTTCAAATGTGCAAAATAAATACACAGAAACAGCAAACAGAGAAATCTAATATTAAAGAGTCAAGGGTCAAGAGCCCAAATAAAGCTGACACTAATCACGATTCTGGTGACTTCAAATGAAACATTCAATGAATCGTCAACACCAAACCTGGTAATAAGAGTATAAGTATAAGAGCTTCTGTAGACATCTGACAGAAATAAATTGTTTGCTATAATAAATTGGTTATTAATAACAAGTGAAAGCAGCATTTGAAAAATACAATGAAAAAAGAGGCATGATGTGATTGGCTGCCAAAAAACACCATTTAATCTTTAAGTTTTTATGAAATAAGATTTTATTTATTTATTGTAATGTATTGTTTTATTTATTTTAGAGCTTGTTATGGGATACCATATAAAATATACTACCTATCATTATTTTCATAAACACAAACTTCCCTCCACCCGGTGCTATTCTATCCAGTTACATTTTAACACACATTGTGTGTTAACATCTACACAACATGTGTCAAAATACCATCAACACATGCTGTGTGTTGTTTTTTAACACATCTCTTTTTAGAGTGTAATCAAGTTCTGCAAATCTGTGATAAGTTGATCAATAGCATTACTAGGAACATGGATGCAAATTTTAGCTCTATGGTTTTGGACAAATTTGTCCTCCTGTGACCATTTCAATACCTGAAACATCTACATTCTCCTCTTCAGCTGGCAATGGATCTTCACTGAATTCCTGAGTACCACTTTCTCTAATGACCCCTGTTTTGAAGTCCTGAAGAGAATAAGATTGTGTTTCCTATTCTTATGGGACTTAAATGTGTCATACACATTTGTCTGAAAAGAACAGTGCTCAAACATACAAGGCACAGTCTCACTGTTTTTTAGGTGGTTGGTTGTGACTAAAATACTCTCGTTCTGACGCTATATTGCCGCAAGAACACACATGGCAATTGAACTTGGCTACACTTGCAGGTAACCCAGTGTTCTCCTTTGCATGGTTACGACTGAGATGGCTGTGTAGCGCATTCCAGGTTTTAAAACTACAGGGACACTCGGAATAAGTGCACGGAAAACGATTACCGCGACCATAATGTCCATGCACTAGTGTTTCAACAACTGTAATCTAGTCGAAACTGTTATTTTGCAGTCCTTGCACTGCCACATGCTTTCCTTATGTTTAACGCGTGTTAGCATAACTGCCAAAAAATAAAATAAGACTCTAAATTAAAATAACTCTGTGAACACCCACGGCACTTTTTACTGGCGATATTTAACAGGATGGTAAAGAATTATTAAACATTCATACCTGACAAAGTCACCATCTTCTCCTCCTCTATCCACCTTATTCTGCTCTAAACAATGCGCGCTGCCATGACGACGACTCCGGTTGTCAACTTCCGGTTCGAATCTGGTCTACAGTATATGCTTTTGCCATGTGTTTCAGATTGTCATCCCTGCACATCGCTAAACTAAATCGAAAAATCGAAAAAAAAACATTCATAAAATGTGATCTGATCACGCTACTTTTTATTAAATCACTGATAAAAGATAAAAACAAAATGAACTTTTTTCTTTTCTTTACACCTTCCAAAGGACAGCTGATGCATGACTGCACGATCTCCCTAATCCAGCAATAGGCTACATGAATATCCGACAGTCTCTATCCCCCGACTGCTGCAGCATAACCCAAGCAATGAGCTTAGGCTGGTTAGCACTTTGACTCCTGTCTACCTCTGCTTTCAAAAATACAAAGTCTATATATTTCTCAGGCCTGTGAGGCAAGTAGGCTACATACCCTGAGTTTTGGTTCATTTATGAGACGAGAGTCCAGTTCACGCGCCTCCGTGTCATGATGATCTATTTTCTACTAGGCTATATTTACTTCTTATTTATTAAAGGGACTATAAGTAACATTTTAGGTAATTTATTATCTAAAATCAATATTTTTATTCATAAATATGTCCCCAATGGTGTACAAATACCTCTGCCAATTATCTGATTTATCCTCGTAAACGAAGAATTTATTATTTTTATATACATGGGACGGGTAAGTCCACGGAGGCTTCCATGTAGTTCCCTCCATCTTGAAAAACTATAATAGCAGAGAGGGACAAAAAGTACGCCAACGCGTTTTCGTTCAGAGCCAGCGTGACGTAACTGACACAAAAGAAAACATTGCTCTCTTAAACATTTTCTATAGCTCTCTTTTTCATAAACAATCAATTAGCTCAAGTTGTGAATATTTTGCTACGTGCATAAGATTGTACAGAGAATGAAAATGAATTGCTACAGTTACTGCTAGCCACATTTAAATTGTACAAACCTCGGTCGCTTCTCTTCTCTGCCTTTGGAAACTTTCAATTCTATCAAGATCGTCTCTTAACTGCCAGGCATCTTTGTCGTCGTTGTATTGACTCTCGCTCTCCTCCTCTTCCTCGCCTAGATCCCACTGATCCACTGCCTCTCTGTCCTCTTCCTCTTCCTCTTCTTCCTCTCCCTAATCATCTGATGATGATGATATCTAACAATGCACGTACTTCAGAAAATATAACGAGTAAACAAAACCAAAAGTTCATGTTTTTAACACTCATTAATTCATACTGTAACATTCGTTTGTTCGTTGTGTCAATTTGAAGTTTGTTTAAAATAACAAACCTGTTCACCTAAAAGTTAGCAGTATTTTGCCACCTAAAAGTTGTTGTGTTATGTCACATGTGTATTTCGCTCATATTAAATATAAAACGCATGTGTAGACTGATATTTTTATAATGTTTGGACTAGAGTGCTAGCATTCTATGTAAAAAAAACAATTCAACCGGAAGTAGAAAACCGTTTAGTCAGTTGAAGCTGCTATGAATCATGGGAAATAGAATGGGCGAAGAATAGGTTTGTGCTTGGCGCTTTCGTCTGTCTTCCGGTCTGTTCCGTTGCTCCGCCTCCAAGTGAGCAGCTACGGTATCCGCAAAGATCAAATTTTATGAGGTTTTGCGTTTTATTTAAAGGGCACCTATTATGGCATTTAAAATGTTCCTAATATTGTTTTGGGAGTCCCTAACAACAGTGTTACAAGCATGCAATGACAAAAAACACTTTTGTTGTTTTATAATATGCATTTATTTTTACCTGATTTGCTCAGTGACTCCCATATGAATCGTTCAACGACTCATTTTTCCAAACCCCGCCTTTGCGTGACACTAATCTGCGGTGATTGGTCAGATGACCCAGTCAGTTGGTTAACACGGAGTACATGTGCAATGCTTTTGTCAATTACATTGTGTTATAATAATGATTATAGTGCACCGCTTTGTAGGGAAAAATTTTAAATAAGAAAAGGAATTTAAGTTGAGTTATGTTAGCGACCATAGCCCAAAGTTCAGTGGTAAAAGCACATTCAGTCTTTGTTTGCGTTAGCCCAACGCATAAACATATTGATAATGCTAATGCTCCTCCCTGGGCAGATGAAAAAAGTTCGCTTTCACGTCGCACTTCAGAACACAGCGTCTCGTCGAAATTATGTTTTCAAGTTTTCCCTGGCGTCTACGAGCGCAATAAGTGGGCGTGTCTTATTCAAATAACTTGTCAAGTTGACGTCATCTAGACAGGGAAAAAGCATCGTTCGTCTATCGATTCATATCAGCGACTCAAGAGTCGACTCTTACTTTTGAGAGACAATAACTTTGTATACGGTGAACTTTCATATTTAAAACTTTGCAGGATGTTTTCGTTCACTTAGATCTATGTTACACACTACATGAAAGGTAATTTTCAAAATTCCATAATAGGTGCCCTTTAACAATGTTAACAATGTTGGTTGGCCAATCAAACCCTTATTAAGTAAAGTCTACAGTACAAATTTTTTGTAGAAATAACATAGTTAACTTATGTTAATTTACAAGTCTCACGGAGACTTCAGATGCCCCAACACCTGTGATGAGACGACTAAACGCCTGTGCAGAGACGACTCAACGCCGGCGATATGTTATGCCCTAAATTAATACGGGATTAACTAACTGTATTTTTCTATGTACATTTCTGAAATCCACTTTCTGTAAAGCTGCTTTGAAACAATGTGTATTGTGAAAAGTGCTATACAAATAAATTTGAATTGAATTAATTTAGTTACTTTTATGTTTTACGTACTGTGAACAAGGGTGAGTGTAGTAAAACTAACAATAGTTAAAGTTAATTTTTTTGAGTGATAGGAACAATGTCTATTTCTGATATCAGGAATTACATTTGCATTACTAGTTTAAGGAGGGAGGATTGTAGTGGGAGCACAGGGGTGTCAGGTGTGACTGTGTGGCCTCTTTGAGGTATGAGGGCCCCTTAACAGAATTTTGCTTAGGGCCCCAGGTGCCACATGTGTGTCCTGTGTTTCCCCCATCATTGTGTTATTGGTTTAGTCCTGTGTCCTAGTTTTCCCGCTCATTGTTAGTGTTTAGTTCGATCACCTGTCTTCTACCTGTCATTATCAGTTAATTTGACCCATGTTGTGTCTTGTTTCCCTATCTGTTCTCTGTGTATTTAAACCCTGTGTTTTCCCTCATTCCTTGTCGGTTTTCGTTAATGTTATACTGTGTTAAAGTGAGTGTTCTCTTGTGTTTTCAATACAATCTGGTTCATTCCTATTCTCTGGCTTCATCGTGCTTTTCACTACACCCCGTTACGTAACACCAGGGAGGTCAGGATCGGCTCTGACTGTAGGAGACCTCTAAAACAAAATTAACGTTTAAAATGGCAAGAGGGGGGTCACTTTAAGAAAGTGCCTAATCAAATTTAGCTAAAAACAAAAACAGCCAAATGTACAAAACAAAATACCCAAATCTATCCTTCCTCCTAAAGTGAAGATGGTTCACCATGGCTGGTGTTTATGTGCAATCTATTGAACTACATTGTGTGTTAACAAGTAAAAAAAAAAAACGGATCATCACCCAAATAATACCAGACAAGTCAATATGGTATTATTCAGTTGTGCAGAAGAGTTCACAGGGAAGTCTGCGCTAGTTGCTTTATATAAAACCTGTGACCTGAAGTCATTGCGAAACAAATGTGCTGAAGGATTTTCTATCACCACAGGACTTGATTAGTGAACCACATTCAACTGAGCACTATTACTAATTCGTTAATCAGAGTTTCTTGTTAGTTCATATTAGCAACTAATGTTAGTGTAGTTATTCATTAATGACAGAGCAGTATCTAAAGTGTTGCCAAAGGTTATTGCGACGCCCCTGCCAGATCCAAACCACAAGTGCTAAATACTAAACCACACTTGGCCCAAACTTTGTTGCTATCTAGAGCCATACGCAATTGCTTTCTTTGTTTTTCTTGTGCCATTACTTTTTAAATAACACTAATTAGACATACTTTTGAAATGAGCAAATAAATCAAATTTCATTCATTTTGAGAAGAGAAAACCTTTCTCATATATTTAGCTGCAGGCATCAAAATCATCATTCATTGTGTTACTGTGTTGGGTCATCACTTGACCTTCAATGTAAAATCTGCATCCTGGTGCAAAACCAGTTGAGAACCACAATGCCAGTGATAAATGTAGTGAAGTGTGAATCTGCCTCCTAGTGGGGTTTTGTAAAACTGCACGAAACTTCTAGGAGCAGTGAAACGGACTAGTGAAAATCACATGACTCATACATGAGGGTGTTTGAGTTCTTATGGGATTTCAGATGTAATCTTTGTGGTGGCTTGTGAACCGTGGAAAGATGGCATCATTGATCTGTGTGTATGGGCAAGTCATGCAAAGTCATGCAAAATCATTCAGTGGCTAGAGGTACAATACTCTCCAATAACATTATATGGACTATATGTTTGTGACTTATTCAATTTGACAGTAGTTTGCATTTCAATTTAAGAAACAAGGGTCAAATTTGATTGTCTACCACAAGCCAAACGCTGCATTTAAAAATAATAATAATAATAATAATGTCTTCATGCACTAAAAAAAATGATATGTTGGCTTTACTTAACTTTCTTTTGTAAACAGGTTCCACCGGTTCCACATAACTATGTTTCGTTAAACAAACATAATATGTTCATGTAACTTCAACATCATGGAATTTGGTCATTTTAAGCGACCCAATTAAACTCTGAGCTAATGAGTTAATTAAGTGAATAATTGAGTGATGATTGAGCATTATTGAAGACACCTGATGTTAACAAGCAGAATCACTGAAGGAGAAAACCGGAATGTTTAAGTCACCATTATGGAGATAAGTGTGTGTTTTAGTTGGGCTCTTGACCATTAACTCATTAACTTTAGAGTTTGTTTGGCTGCTGTACGTGAGTTATAACAGCCGGATGAACAATGAACAAAGGTGATCTGATGGTGTTGGTTGTGTTTAAACATAATCATTGTTTCACAATCATTTGACCTGAATCACTGAGCTTATGTTAAACCCAATTTCTGAGTTAAGTTTACCTTACAGATTATAGCAGCACTGTCATTGTAGAGCATATTATTTTTAGCCTTTTCAATGAAATTTAAATGATCAAATCAATAATTAAAAAAGAAACTTCTTAAAAAATATTTTGTGTAGGCACACACAGACATCAAGAATCCGCCTGTGAATCTCAGCAATGGTGACAAACAGATCATAAGCTCATTATTTATTCATGCAGCAATGCATGATGGGAGCCATGAATGAGTTTTGATTGGTGGCACCCAGAATGCACTGCAACATGCTTTATAATTGTCACCATTGTTGAGATTCACATTGAGATAGATCATTTTTAAGAAGTTTCTTTTTTATGTATTGATTTGATAATTTGAATTTTATTAAAAAGGCTCAAAAAAGTATGTTCTACAATGACAGTGCTGCTATAATCCGTAAGATAAACTTAGAAATTGGGTTTAATATAAGTTCAGTGATTCAGGTCAAATGATTGTTAAATAATGATTATGTTAAAACACAACCAACACCATCAGATCACCTTTGTTCATTGTTCATCCGGCTGCTATAACTCACGTACAACAGCCAAACAAACTCTAAAGTTAATGAGTTAAGGGTCAAGAGCCCAACTAAAGCAAACACTGATCTCCATAATGGTGACTTAAACATTCCGGTTTTCTCCTTCAGTGATTCTGCTTGTTAACATCAGGTGTCTTCAATAATGCTCAATCATCACTAAATTAATCCCTTAATCAACTCATTAGCTCAGAGTTTAATTGGGTCGCTTAAAATGACCAAATTCCATGATGTTGAAGTTACATGAACATATTATGTTTGTTTAACGAAACATAGTTATGTGGAACCGGTGGAACCTGTTTACAAAGAAAAGTTAAGTAAAGCCAACATATAATTTTTTTGAGTGTGGGAACAAAAGCATATATATTTTTACTAACAGCATATTTACAAATTGGACAAATCCAAAAGAAAAATACAAAACGAAACAATGAGAAACAATTCAATCACAAAGCTAAATAGTTTGCACAACTTTCCTAACTGATATTTGAAAGCCTTGAGGAAGACAATAGCTGACAGTATTTGTCACACAAAAGTACATGTGTAATTAATGCATAATGTGTATATGGGCGTTTTTCTTTAATCAGTTTTCCTACACAGACATCTAAACAGATTAAGTCATCATTATGGTGATCAGTGTGTCATTTAGTTGGGTCTTTGGCTCTTAAATGTTTTTAATGCAGGTAAAGCCTTTTCAGAGAACATTTCTGCAATGACAAAAAAAGAGATAATGAAAAAACACATCAACGTCTGCTTTAAGGGTAGTAAATGACTGCATTAAAGTGATTAACATTTTTTTCTGTAGTTTCATGACTGATTAAATAAAAAAACAAAAGCATTACTGAATAGAAAAAAAACACAAATAAATTCAAACTTTGTAATAGAGTATTGTAATGCATTAACACTGAAAACATGAAGAATTAAATGTTTTACAGCATCATTTATGTCAAAATTCATACATCGACACTCAGCAATGGTGACAACGATCAAAGCATATTTATATATAAATACTAAAAGAATAGGGAGACACACAGCAAAATGTCCCTGGTTCGAGTCTCTGTGTGAAGTTTGCATGTTCTCCCTGAGTCTCCTTCGGTTTCCCTCACAATCCAAAACATGCAGTGTAGGTGATTTGGAGACGCTAAATTGTCCGAATGTGTGTGTGTGTGTGAGACCCAAGCCATGTATTGGGGAGGATTTGGGAAAGACCTGGCAAAAAAATATTGGCATTAAAATTTATAGACAGTTTCTCGCGTATGGCGAGAGATGGCCATAGAGTCATGGAATACGACTGAAATGGTTAATGAGAGAGAGAGAGAGAGAGTAAAGGAATTCAGCTTCATAATTTATTAATGCCATATATCCTGGGAGCCATGAATACGTTTTGTATGATGGCACCCATCATGCACTGCAGCACGAATAATGTCACCATTGTTGAGTTTGGCATGCGGACTGTTGACACAATAAAAAAGCTGATTGTTGACATCTGTGAAGAGTTCCAGCTTTGAACCCTATTAATTTCAGTGTTTATCAGGCACACTTTAGTTTTAGTTGACCTCTCAGAAATCTAGCTGGTAGTGGTATTTTATGTAGTGTGTTATAGTTAATGTAAATTGTTAGATACTATATAGTTAGACTCTATTTGCAGTTAAAAAACATGAGCTACCAAATCAATAGCTACCATAACCAGATGCTTGTTGTCTTATTTAAAAAAAAAATAGTTTTTAGTCTTTCTGCACTCTTTCTCTTTCTTTATGAGGTCGAATGAGTTTCTATGAAGACTGCCCATTTAAGGAATAACTTATCCCTCACCTCACAGTAAGTCATGCCAACATGGCTGGGAGTGTCAGACCAACTGCATCAATGAGCAAGTAAAGACATATTAAGATGAATTTTGGCAAAATGGCTGAAAAATCAAATACAGTCACTAGTAATAGGATTTAATTGCTTATCACTTTTGACCAATAGGTGGCACTGATAAAAAATGATGTGGTGTGGACAGAGCGAGGTGACAATGACACGTGCAAAGTTTGGTGTCAATATGTCAAAGCAATGCAGAGATACAGCCTGAGAGTCATTTTGGCATCATGCCTCATATTTGTTTTGAAATAAAATCAAAATGGCGGACATGAAGTTTGGCCAAGCTCAGGTTATGGTTATCATAACGCACACAAAGTTTAATCAGAATACGCTAAAGTGTTACGGATATATAGCCTCATGTTCATTTTGGCGTACTCTTCATCAAATTCATTTGTGCATTTTTCGGGAAAGGTTTGACAAATCAACTTGAGTCCCATACATTTTTGTCGGCATAGTCTGAATATGATCTGGTTGAAATTTGGAGAAAATCTGAGCAATGGCCTAGCAGGAGTTTAAAAAAAGTAGGTTTTACAAAAAAAATCTAAATGTCGGAAACATTTACATAATAGAAAATGACGAATTGTCTTGAGCCAAGGAATCAGAGGAAAAAATATTTTTGTTTCTGGTCCTTCAGTTCAAAAGATATTAACATAAACGTGAGTGCAACTTTGGAAAGTTGGTGGCAGAGTGATTGATTTAGAGACTCCAAATTCACTGCCCTGGAGACAGCCCATCTGTGTGCCACATTTCATGTGGTTCTGGGCTGCCAATAGACTTCCAGAGAGGAAGAAGAATGCCAACAATTATAATTGTTTGGAGACCTGTTTGGAGGATTCCTACTGTTCCTGAGTTAAAACGTTGCAACAACTTTTATATAAACAGGAGCTTGGCCCTGCACTGCTCTAAACACAACCACAAGGATTCTAAATCTCTTTAGATTTAGGTTAGGGTTCGGGTTAGTAGAATAAGTTGACGTACTTGCAAAGTTACATTTATTCAGAATGTCTGTTGGGGAGCATCAAAATAAAGTTTTGGCAGATATTAAAGGATTAGTTCACTTTTTAAAAAACTTTGGCTGATAATTTACTCACCCCCATGTCATCCAAGATGTCCATGTCTTTCTTTCTTCAGTCGAAAATAAATTAAGGTTTTTGATGAAAACATTCCAGGATTTTTCTCCATATAATGGACTTCCGTAGGCGGAAGTACAGAGTCAGTGTTTACAAATGTGAGGAAGGAGGACCATATACACATATTCAAGTGTCTCTGTGTCAGTTTATCATTTAAAATGCCCATTTCGTGTGCGTATCCTGGGTGTTTTGATATTAAAAAGGCTAAAAGTAAATTTTCGTCAGGACAGAAGCGTGACCTTTTCAACGTAATTGCGTATTACGTGAGTCACGAACACGCATCACAAAACAGAGCAAGGCGAGCATTTGTGCTTATAAATGTGCTTATAAATTTGCCTTATTCATCGTCTGGTGTCGTTTAAAGCCCGTTGAAGCTGCACTGAAACTGTCATTTGGACCTTGAACCGTTTGGGTCCCGTTGAAGTCCATTATATGGAGAAAAATCCTGGAATGTAGAATGTCATGGACTGTCGAAATAAAGTGTTACCATTCCCTAGATTTTCTGCATGGCAAGCAGTTCTTCCACTGAAAATATTGATTCGATGATCAGTCTATCTTGCAAATTTCATTTATTTAAACCCACCAGATATTTGGTTATTTTATCAGGTCTTGTGATATTTGGGTAGGAGCTGAGTTGATTTTTAAAAATTAAAAAGACAAACAGGTTCTCAATGAAAACATAAGGGGAAGAAGGAGAAGAGTCCATGATAAACAATGCTGTGTACTGGTACTTCTATTTTGACTGAAACCAAAACCTGCTTCCACTGCCACTGCCACTTCAAACTCTTGATATTTAAGATATCGTCCATTTTTGATCGACCACAGAGAGCAGTTATATCTCTCTTCATTGTCTTGAATGTTTAGGATACTTGAGATGTTGAATGTTCCATCAGAGTTCTTCAGGCTCGTGATACTGGAGTTGGAAGTCACGTTCTTGTCGTAATGAAACCAGTTTATTATTCCGTCCGGATACACGCTATTAAAGCTACATGCCATTTGTCCAGGCCCAGTAATGCCCGGGACGAATTCCCCACGGCACTCTCCTGCGTAAATACATTTACAAACACAAGTTATCAGGGTTAATGATGTGATGCCCAGTTTTTGTGTTCAGATCTATAGTTTAAAAAAAAAAAAAAATTTAAACACAGTAAAATGCAATTCATACGAACAATGACTTGAATAAACCCTCTTCTATGATGAACATGTTTTTATTTTCCAGAATAATTTAATTTTTTAATTGGGGTAATTTAAATTTTTTTTTTTTAATACAAATGTTTTAAAAATACAAAGAAGGTTGACAAATGTTGACTTATATTAAATTATTTTTAAAATATTACTTTTTAAGTTTCTCATAAGCATGTAGCGTTTTCAACATATTGATTGATTCACTCGTACATTCAAACATTCATGAATTCATTAAAATATAAATCATGCATGCAACTTTGTACTGCTAAATGATCATAATAATAATGGATCAATGAACTGACCTAAAGAAACGTCGATTTTCTGTGATCCATGTGTAGAGTCCGCCTTTATACAACAAAAATATCCATCTATGTTTGCTGGTGTAGGATGTAAAATAGTTAATGTTAATGCTTCCCTTGTGTAGTTGCACTCAAATCCTGGAGGGTTGTTGCTTGATGTTGGATCACATTTAAAACCTTTATCTGCTTGTTTTTTCCAGAATATTTCAACAATGTTCAACTTCATTGATGTGCTGATGTTGCACTGTAAGACAGTCCTCTCCTTGCAATTCATTGTCTGGTTTGGGATAGCATCCAGCACCTTTTCACCTGCATGTCATAAAGCAATGTTAACATTGGCTGAAACATTTCTGTGCATTCTGACAACTTAATATATGCCAAGCAAAATTATAAAACTTAATGTCAAAGGTTGAAGATCAAAAAGAAAATCAAAGGCTTTCAATGTTATTTTTGAAACCCATGCTATGTGGTAAAACTGCAAAACAATTAATTAAATTGTTAACAGCATGAACATTTCCTTCAAACATTGTAGTCATACATAAGGTGTTTTTAATTAATTTCCTTTCATTTTATTTTATGTATTTATGTTGATGATAGTGCCTTGTGAAAAGGAGTTACGCTTTAGAATTTAGAAAATACTTATTACAGAAATAAAATGCTCTAAAATAATATAATTCTAACTTGTAATGGTTATTTTTTGTTTGTGGAATCATGTTGTTTCCTTTAGTTCCCCAGTTTTTTTATTTATCAGTGTTTAGTTCCTGCTTGCTTAGTGCCCTTGGGATCTCCTTTGTTACTATGGTTACTCATTGGTTAATTGATTATGTTCACCTGTGTCTTGTTTGGTTCCTCATTTAGCCTATATTTAAGCCCTTGGTTACTCTACCCTTTGTCTTATATTGTCTTTGCATGTGGGAAACAGTTTTTTGCCTTCTGGATTGCTGTTTAAAAAAAAAAAAACTTTTACTTTTTTTAAGTAAAGTTTTTCCTTTGCTTTTTTCGTGTACAGATGACAACATTGTCAGAATGATCACCGTTAGCACAATTTAATATTAATCGTAATTAAGTGAAAATGTATTATTGTTTGCATTTCTATTTAATGAAATTAGTTGAACTTTAGAGTGATTTTTGACCCTCTCATGTGTGACTTAAGTACACCTTGTTATTTCATAATTATTCTGATGTGTGTAAAACAGTGTACTGCTGAATGTACCGACAAGCATGAAATAAACTTTAATGCAATTTCTATTGAAACGTGTATGTCATGTCATGAATATACATGCAATTACATGATCAATGAATTTGCTATTTGGTACATTTAAAATATATTAACTTTAAATGTAATATAAAAAACCACACTGGAGTTAAAATTATAATCAAGAACTTTACATGTGTTTTAGTATGTTAGTCAACACATCAAAATGAGTGCACTTCTTTAAAGTAATTTGGTGAACCATAATATGCAAGGGAAAAACTAAATGTCTGAAATGTCTTACCTTTGGTGTTTCCTGATATCAGGAGAACAAATACAAATGCCACAATGACTAACATACTGTTTGTCGTTCAGAAGTTGGTAGATGTGTGCTGAGTGGAAGAAGAAAGTGTTGAACAGTCTCGGTCTACACTCCTCTGACTCCTACACGGACTAAAGAGGAGAATTCTCCCCAAAAGCTGACAACAAGTAGTCACTTGCCCACCCTGTAACTATGGCACGTCTTGTTCATCCCTCTAACTATCCCTCTTTGGCTTTAAAGGGGATTTCAAAAAGCAAATGTGTCATTAGTGTCTCAGATTTTCTTGAAATATCCATGAAATAAAGGGATTAATTACATGGAATATGTATATACCTCCCATCCTTTCACTTATTAAGAGATTTTCTCAAAAATCCAACATCTCCTTGTGTTTCATTAGCCTATATCTGGAATGCTACTGAATTTATAATATGATTTGTACCGGTTTAAAAGGCGAAAGTAAACTCTACCAGGAAATGTATGGTATTTACCAAAGCTCACACAGCATTACTCACCTCTTGTGTAATGAATTGATCTAATAAATGCTTTTTCGAAACACATAAACTCAACAGCAGGCCCAGGCAGAAACTTTGGAACTCCTACAAAAATGCATCTTGCCTTATTGAGTTGACATGTTTTCATTATTATTCTGGCAGATGTTTTATATCCTAAAGTATGACTGGAGATCATGATCAGGGCGGCAGAAAGTTGTTTACAGACACAATCACAGGTGACTGAGACACAAACTCTGCCTCCTACATTTATCTGATAGTTTAACACCTGAATGTTCAGATGCTGGCATGCTGGGGCAATGCAGGACATAAGATCTTCTGTGCAGAAATATGACTGTAGAAAGTGTCTTTTTACTATGCTAGATTTATGTCATAATGCCTTTAGGGGTTCATTTCTTTGCCCCTTTGCTTTATAGATGCAAATAACATGTCATGAATCATTGTGTAACTAATCTCTCAAAGTGGAAGGCATCCAGAAACACATGCTCTCTGGGAGACAGCTGTCTTCACAGGATAGAGGGGGAATTGTGCTCCCACTCATATTACAGAGGTTCACTCATCTGGCTCTAAGTCAAGAAGAAACCCAACACTCAAAACACAATCTTTTATCTCAGTCAGAAAATGTTCTCAAAAACTTCTTCATTTACATTTGCATTCATGCATTCTGCAGACGCTTTTATCCAAAGCGACTTACATTAGATTTCAAGGTATACATTTACAAAACTTCTCTGACCAGAATTGCAACCGTATATATTAAAAAAAAAACTATTTTTTTTAAAAATAATGATAAACTGCATAGCAAGAGTTAAAGATACACAGAAAATAAAAAAAATAGAGTCATAAGCATAACACACATATAAATCAGTTCAGTCATTAAACTCTAGTGGCCCTATCATACACCCGGTGCAATGCGGCGCCAGGCATTCAGTGTTTTTTGCTAGTTTCAGCCCGACGCAGTCATCACTTTCACATCCTGCGCCACGTTTTTTTAAAATAGAAAATGCATTTGCGACCATCTGTGTACCCATGGGCTACTGGTCTGAAAACGAGGTGTGTTCAGGTGGATTGTTGGTGAGTTTCTGTTTTGAGGCAACTGAAATAGACTTTTTTTTATTTTTATTTAAAGGGTGCATTAGTAATATGCGCCTATAAGGCGGGTGCACAACATTTGTACACTCTTCTTATTACACGCACAGCAGCACACAAACATGCCAGATATTAGAAATAAAAGGATTACAATGTGAAATATTATTATTGTGTACATAAAGATATGGTGGAATCCGGCTTGTCCCGTAGCTTGCGCACTTTAACCTTGCGTACGAGCAGATCTGTTTCCTCTCTGGAGAAGCGTTAAGTGTTTCCGATTGCAAATTCCTCCATTAGACTCTGATTCGTTTTTGGCATGTTACGCACATAACACACACATTACTCATTAAGAGAAGAGCAATGGTCTAACCCTTTTAGACCATGAGCCGGGTGCGCAGACCATTTTTCCTGTGTTAAACTGTGGATCCGGACACGCCCTAACTGCACTTCGCAAAGACCATGCGCTTAGATCGTTAAAATAGGGCCCTAGATGTTGCAGGCTGATAGGTCCTTTACATGCATTCTGATAGCAAACACATGATTTACCGCATGGCACAAGCTGATTGGTCTCTGCTGATTCTGTAGCCAATGAGATTGATTGCTCAACACACTGCAATAAATGCTTTTCTTACTTGTTTAAAAAAATCTAAATGATCTATAGGGATTTTTTTTTTTTAATCTTGTTTCTGTTTGAATTAAGATTATTTTTCTAACCCCATTGGCAGATAATTTTGCTTGTTTTAAGCAACAACTTATTTAATTTGGATTAATTTCCCCAGAAAACAGGACATACTATCTTATGGCAGTTTACTTTAGTGAATAAGATTTTTTTTTGATATTTGGACTGGAAACAAGACAAAAATACTAAGTAAGAAAAGCATTTTTTGCAGTGCATGCTGCACATTATCAGAGTTCCTCAGAAACCCTCCACCTTCCCCAGCTCCACCTGCATAGATCTGCTACAGGATCGTGTACAGCAGCGTATCCGTGAATTTATAACAGCAGTGTAGCAGATCTAGTCCGCCAAGACCAAACAAGCTGAACATTTTCATATCCACAGACATGCTAAAACTATACAAAGGGTTGTCATGACTGACCTTCACATAGCACTTTTTAGCAAACATAGAAAGAGATTGCATAATCAGATTTTTAGAGGGGAAGCAAAAGACAATTTATAAATAAATTGTTTTTAATAAAAAATGTATTTAATAAATACGTATTTGTTGAAAATAAAAAATATTTTCAAAATAATGTTCTCAAAGTAAAACACGGGAAGGGTATTTTAGATTTATTTTTATTTTTCATGGAATGCATTTTCCTCCTATGCATAGAATATTTCTAAACTTTTAATCTTTCACATTTTTCCGATCTAACATGCTTTTTATCTCGTTATGTTATTCTGTTCGAGCTGCTATTGACAGATCAGAGAGCATGAGAAATTCTGTAAACATAATCCTGGGCTGTCTTGCTCCACGCTGTTGAGTCAGCTTGATATCCTTCTAACAATGTTTGGTTTGTTAGATTGTTCTTTGTTAGCTTGTATGTTGATGTTCTGTCTTTGATGTTCTTGGCTCTGTTCAAAACCTGTAAAATGCTGAAGGAGGGCATTGAGGCACGTCTGAATCCAGTTTTGAAGGCAGCATTAATGAATCCCTTTGCTTCCAATTAAATCCCAAAATCCTGCACTTCAGTAGTTTGTAAAAACAAAAAAACAACGAAAAAAAAAAACACTTTGAGAATGTGATACCCTAAGAAATCAGCAACTAACAGTCAAAATTTGGAGACGCTTGACATCACAACAATAATGACACTGTTTTGAAGACAAAACAGTGTCAGTGGTGCGAAAGGGAAGGGGGAAAATAGAGGTAAAACAGGTTTCCAGACCTGAACACGTACACGTTTTCATTGCTGATATTCAGATTGTTTTAACCTTTTAAAAATGTCTTTGTCAGGACAACATTCAAAGTTTGCAATGATGTTTCATGTGTGGCTGATTAAAATGAATTAGAGTCAAAAATGGGTGAGAAATGGAGGAATGTCGTAGAGAAGGTTCATACATCTTTACATCTTAAATGTCAAAACAGAGCATTATCTTCTTCACCCCCAAAAGCAGAATTCCAAGGGAGTTTGTTGGACTGAGATTTGTGAAGGTTGAAGGGAGAAAGAATGTGAAGAAAATGAAATCCATATAAGGTGAATGTTTTCTTCTACGTCTGATTGTTTAGGTTCAAATATAACATTTTCAGAAAACAACAAAGACATGAGCATTTTTTTCACAGAATCCAGAAACTCAAAATTACAGTGATTCTGGCAGGATGGAAATGCAGCATAAATCACATTATTAAAGTTAACATGCATTACCATTTGTAACCCGTTTTAATACTTCTGAGTCATTTTTATCAAAGAAAATACTGAGCATCAGTGTTGGGCTGGTTAGCATGGACATCCAGTTCCTACACGTCCTGCAGGGTTGACATATTTTTGTGGGGCAAAACTTTGAATCGAGTTGCATTTTAGCACTTCCGGTATTCATTGTCCCAAATGTGTTTTGGCTGGGGTTTTTGGTTAAATGTCTGAAATAAGGTCTGTGATTAACACAAGCTCATGATATTTTCAGGTTATATTACAACATAAAATACAACTGTAATACCCCCTTTTTTACTATTTTTTACGATATTTACTTGTCTTGTACAAGGTGGCTGCTATCAATCTGTACAGATAAACTCTTTCACAGCCTTATCGTGCTTAAGATCCCCTTCTTACAAACTATAACTCAAACTCTCAAAGAAGTTAAATAAAGACTGAATAAGTTGTCTTTGCTTTGATACAATCTGTATTGTGAAAAGCGCTATATAAATATACTTGACTTGACTTGAACTTTGTGTTGATGTGTTGTCTGTTGTGCTTATTATGATTATTTATTTACTTAATATTCATTCTACTGTACACCGATCCTCTTCTACAAGTCCTCTGAAACTAGGAAGATTGAATGATATTTGATAATGTCACTTATGAACCAGCAGATGACACTGTTGCTGTTTTTATGTCTATGCCTTTCAGTGTCTAAAGCTGAATCACTGATGGCCAGTCCATTCCAGGGCTTCTGATGCAAACATACTTTTGTAAAAATTCCTTCTTCTGAATTATTATCATTCTTTTAATATTCTGATACGCACCATGAAGGGGATTGATTTAAAAAATGTAGAAAAGTTGTTTCTTTAGGGGTTTAACAGGGACACTACACTAAAGGGACATCTTTGTACCTTCTTTACTCTTACAAGTTTCATAGACATCTAAAGTACTAATATGGATCTTTTAGCTGTATATCAGGTGCAGGGTTTTCCTTCTAGAGAGTAACGCTGTTGTGCAAAAATGTACCATTAAAATGTTTTTTTTTCTGACAGTACATGATTATTGTGTTTAGCACTTTAAAAATTGGCAAGTCTTGCAGTATTTGGCCTATCTCCAGCTTCAAGCTCATTGACATCCATTTAAACTATATCTGAGTGTTGTTTACACCCACACATTTTAAGGATAATGAGACTGGCGTGTTTGTTAAACAGACAGGATCATCCTTAAGTATATAACTTCAATGCGCTTCATAGTACTTGATACCAACAGCTGCTGGTAATTAACATAAAGCACTTCATTTCCCTTCGGTGTAACCTATATGTGTAACTCATTTACAGACTCATGTGGAATCTTCTACAAAGAAGATATTTATATACAAAGTGCATATACGTGTGTGTGTGTGTGTGTGTGTGCACTAGATTTATTTCACTCGTCTGAAAGCCTCCTGTCCACTATCTAGCCGAGATCATTAAGATGCACTTCACCAGGAGAGGTCGCTGTTACTGAAGCTTTGAGTAATGAACACATTTTCAAAACAATTCTTCTCAGTGGTTCAGTGCTTCATCAAAGCCTCATTTACCCATCACTAGTTTATAATCCCTCTATATTTGTGACAATCTTGCAGTTTATCATGCTTGAGTCACACAGACTTCAACATTCAGCATGCAAAACACAACAATGGTAAATATATATATATATATATATATATATATTATTATTTATTTTTTTTAGTTAAATTATCAAATGCTCTCTACATGTCTTTTTTAGTTTTAGTCTCTTGTGTAAGTGAACTTTACTAAGCATTTGTCAGTACCACATACTATTCCTATTTCACTGTACTTGTTTTTGTTAAGGCATTTGGTTTGCATGCTTTTTTTTAAAGTAAGTCTAACTAATTAGATTTTACAGTGTGATGTGATTCGACTGAAATATGAATGCAAAATGAATTAAAGACTTCTAAATGAACCACAAACAGGATGTGATGTCACAAGACACAACCCTAAAAAGGACAGAATCCTCAAGTACCGTTTTTTATTGTCATATTTGTAGCCAATTACAGTTCAGTACAGGCGCTGGAAACGTCGTCTTGCAGCAGATCTTCGTCTGTGTGTGTGTGTGTGTGTGTGTGTGTGTGTGTGTGTGTGTGTGTGTGTGATGGACGGATTCCTGCCGCTGTTTTGACTCCTTTACACATTTTATAAGCTCTTCACGAGTTCTCAGCTGGTAACAATACAACCATAGTATGTACACACGACAAGCGCATTTATCGCATCACACAGCATTGGTTTGGATGTTCGGTAAATTCTGTCTCAAAATATACGCCATAAATGCCAGGGTCGATGTTGTTCACAGTGTGAACGCTAAGCAAACCAGGACTAATTGTATCATTTTGGAAAATGTTGTTTCTGTTCTTTTTGGATCTTGACGAGCAGTAAACCCGGGAGCTCAGACATTCTGCAAAACATCTCATTTTGTGTTTTCCACAGAAGAAAGAATGTGATTTAAGTGTTGAACGATAATGAGAGTGAGTACACAAGGACAGAGTTTTCATCATTACATGTTCTCTCCCTTTCTTTGCTGTAAAAGAACTGGAAACCTATAGATTGTGTGGAATGAATAGTTATTTCAGAAGATTTTCCCAGAATAAAGGCCTAGGAGACTCTAACAGAAAGCATATCTGTGTGTGCGTTTGCCCTGAACCCATCACTGCTACATGTTGTTGAAGAGAAGCGCTGGTCGATGCTGTGGATCAGTGAGTGTGACAGAAGCTTGTGAATCTACCATTCTCAGAAAGCCATCTTGAGATCTCAGCAAAAGCACTTGCTCATTAAATGGTCATTTATCTCTCATCTTGATACTTGCATATAAAACACTTCCCGCTACATCTGTTTGTTTTCCCCCGTCTTGCTCTCGGCATTTTTTTGTGTGTTATTCATAAGAAACTCTTTCAGTTTTTACACATTCTCTTACTCAGTGTTTTGTATCTGTTCTTGAACATACTAACTAAATCTGTCCATCACGTTCTGGATTCATGTTCAATGGCAACTAATGGTCATTCTGGGAGAATAAGAGTTGTTTACGATTCCTGTAATGCATGTGCTTACGTTTGCGAGGGTGCTTGTTTTTAATTATTTGTGTTCGTTTGAGAATGTTTTCTATTATTTATGTACTGTATTATTTATTTACACTTAATTTTTCTGACCAAAAGAAATGGACACATCATTCTGGATGAACGTCAATATTGAGCTTTTATGATAGTGTTGGCACATTATAAATATATAAGATATATAAAATAGTCAATGATTTGAGGCACATTATGCCATGCATTTTTTAATATAGTGTCCTGAAGTAGGAATTTATATATGTAACCATATAGAAAAATAAAATATAATAATAAAAATATAATGATAAAACCAATACAAAGCTGCATTTGTACCAAAGAAAACTGTAATATAAAATACTTGACAGATGTATGTGTATATGGAATATTTCAATAATATAGTAATTTATTTTATTTAGCAATTTAAAGTACTTTTTGGGGCATGTGTAGGTGGTCTTTTTGTTCTCTTTTCCCAACCACTGCACAATAAATAAATAATAACAAAGCCCAAAACAATAAAATGATAAAAACATGTTCCTCAGGCATGAAAACATCAAGAATTCGTTTTTGTTTTTTTTGCTGAATGCACCCGAGACGCTCAATACCTGTGCTAGGAAAACTGCACGTAGGATTTTTTTCTAACTTTGTGAAAGTTTCTGTGAAAAATATCTTTGATGACCAAACTGCCATTAACCCTTAAATTGATGAATGTTTTACCCATCATTATTACATATTCGGGTCTTTAGCGACCTGTAGTGATGTAGTACTCGAGTCCGGTCTCGAGACCGATTTCTGCTTTCTCGGACTCGTCTCGGATTCGACTCAGACTCGACCCTTCAGAGACTCGGTCTTGACTCGGACTCGACCCTTCAGAGACTCGGTCTCGAGACCGATTTCTGCTTTCTCGGACTTGTCTCGGACTCGACTCAGACTCGACCCTTCAGAGACTCGGTCTCGACTCGGACTCGACCCTTCAGAGACTCGGTTATTCATCACTCAATGACTCACTTAATTAGCTCATTAACTTTAACACTGCTTCAGTGTTAATTTAACACTCATATTTTAACACTTTAACACTCTCGAGTCTTGAGCTATATAAAGTCCCAGGAGAGTTAATTTAACACTGGAGTTTTTGCTGTGTAAATAACAGTGTTGAAGTTGAAGATTTATGTTTGAAGCGGTTTTAAAAGCTTGAAGTTTAGGTTTTAAGACCACGCAGTCTACCAGACAGCAAGATAGATAGATAAATTAAGTTTAGTTTATTATCAAAGCATTAGAGTATAATTGAAGTAAAACCTGCAGAAAATGTAGTGCAGTTGTTTCAACTTACATTTATAAGTTAAAATAACAAGTATACTTGTTCATTCAACTTTCAGTCTAGTTGAGGACAAGAAAACTTAATATTTCTTGTTGTCTGGACAATCTAGTTATCTCTACTAAAAAATATAAGTTGAAATAACTAAATTGCACAAATATTTTTTACAGTGTACGTCCCTATACACTTTTTACAAAACACATACATTATACTTGTTATTCTTGTTTTATTGTTTATACTTAATAGTTTAAGGAATATTAATAAAAAAATGAACGAGGAGTGTAGTGAATGACATCCCTGGTGAATAAACACCTGAGGTATGCATTTAAGGGTTAAATTGATCCCCTTTTTTTTAAGCTTCAGAGATGTCAAAATGATTGTCAGCAAAAAGGACCGAATTTTCATTTTTGTGGACTGTCAATAAATATGATAAACTGCCATTGAAATATGTCCATATTTTTCCACTACATACTGAGCGGGAAAGGTGACAGAAAATGATGTGGAAAAATCACTGCATACCTCATGTTGTTCTATCACTATACTGACAGGACTGTGCTTTGCTATTTTTCTGCAGTTAAATATATATTTCCAGTAAATACTAATGTGAACGTGAAAGCATGCTGGGCTCTTCTATTTTTCACAGGAGGAATCCACAGCAACAGACCACAAACGCACGTCATGTTTCCTTCTGTGAGCATGTAATCATACGGAAGCGTCCTCACTTCTATTTAGTAATTTAAACCATCAAGTGCATGAATTATTAAACCACAAAGGGGAAAGATTTCTTAACATTTCATTTCGATTTAGCATGTGCACTGGGAAGCCATATGTGGGAAGCAGGAAGCTGAGAGCGTGCTGACGGAGCGGATCATTCAAGACGTTATATGTATCTGTTAGTTTGTCATTTGTTTTGCTACCTTTGACAACACTGAGATGACAACTCCTACACCATCTATGAATACATGCAACAATATAAATAGTGCAGCTGTTTTCTTGCAGGGAGGGTTTTGGAAATACGAGTCTAATTCAGAGGCTATGTCTGATGGAAGTTCAAGAAAACATCACCTACAGCACCATTAAATGTTGTAAGGCTATGAAAATATATGAAGTAAGGATATTAATATAATATAATATAAACGCATACCTCGGGTCTTAGTGACCAGGGGCGTCAAAACCCTTCTCCTCATTCATTTTTTAAAGACATCAGGAATAGGAAGTATCATCAGCGAAACTGTAAATGGCTCAGTGATTTACTGCAGAACAAGTTCTGTACGCAATAAAACATTACTGTCACTGTCACTCGATGGTGGATCTGGTGGAAAAGCTAACAGAATATTGAATTTTGAAGATGTTGAAAATGATAGTTTTGAGAATATGTTTGAGATTGTGAATATTTGCCAGATGCTGAATGTACTGGGAAATATTCTCTGATGAGGAGAGTGATGATGAAACATCTGCTCAACCTGAACCCTTCCAAGCTACAAAAGGTAACAAAATATGCTTTATTTTACTCCTCTGTGATTGTTACTCTAATATCAGGAGAGTTTTATGTTATCACGACAGGTAGAGATCCATCCGTGTTTCATATAGATCCGGGTCACTAAAGACCCGATTATGTAATAATGATTGGTGAAACATTCATGCATTTAAGGGTTAAAGAATATCTCTGCTGAACAAACATCTTAAACCAGCCTAAGCTTGCTATAGTCTTAGCTGATGTCCCAGCCTTGTTGAGCTAATAAATTTTTTTTACATTTTATCATGTAATGGGTTATCTGGGGTTGTGTTTGGTTTGGGTGGGTTATCATGTGTTTTCGGTTACGTCTACACACCAACGATGTGCTTAAAGCGGAAAATTTTTCCTTTGAATTTTCCGTGTACAGACGACACCGTTGTCAAAAATGATCCCTATTCACACGGAACCACGAACAAAAAACACTATATTCTGCTGCCAGTCCATTAGATGGCGATGAAAAACTATAGACCGAACACGTAACGTGCATGATGTCATCGTCTTAAGAGATTCACATTTTTGTTGTTTCCATGGAAACTTGGAGTTTTCAAAAACTTGCACTTTGAAACCCGTTTTCAAAAGTTTGCGTTTTCAGGCATCCAAGAATGGCCAAAATGCATAAAAAGTTTTACGGTTTGAAAACAATGTAGTGTAAAGAGCCCCTTAGTTCAGTGTCCTTGGTTTTAGTCTATTTCTATGGTTTTTCATTGTTTGGTTAATTATGCACCTGTGTCTCATTTCCTTGATTAGTGTATTTAAACCCTGTGTTTTGTTTAACCAGATGTTTAACCAGATGTCAATTAATATTTTTGATAGTTGCCTGAGTGCTTTGTTTCTTTAGTGTTTATGTTTAATACAACGACTGTCTACGATCCAGCACTTTTATGTCATTTAGTTTTCAACCGTGTCACAAATCTCACAATTCTGACTTTTTTTCTCAAAATTGCTGATAATTCCTTTATTTGAGTCCACACTTAAAAGTGTTAAAATGAACTCTGAAGCAGTGTTAAAGGTAATGAGATAATTAAGTGATTAATTGAGTAATGATTGGCCATTAGTGAAGACACCTGATGCAGAATCACTGAAGGAAAGAGTCACAGTGTTTGCTTTAGTTGGGCTCTTGACCCTTGACTTTATAGTACTAGATTTTGTCTGGCTTCTGTAACCGCCAGACAAGCCCATAGAAAATGTGATCCTGTGTTGTTGGTTATGATTTGCCATAGTCATCATATTGTCTTCTGAATCACTAAACTCATTAATAGCCTAATCTCCGAGTTAGGTTTTCCTTCCATATTACAGCAGATCTGGCCATTTTTAAAAAGCCCAACGTAAACAAACACCGATCACCATAATAGTGGCCTAAAAAGGTGACTCTTTCCTTCAGTGATTCTGCTTGTTAACATCAGGTGTCTTCAATAATGGCCAATCATCATCTAATTAATCACCTAATTATCTCATTAACTTTAACACTGCTCCAATGTAAAACACTCTTGAGTATGAACTCAAATAAACTCTGAGGAGTGTGTATGTAAACAAACATACATATTGCACGTGCACAATATGTTTTTAATCTGATTGAGAAAAAAGTCGTAAATGCTTACGTAAATGCTTTTTTTCCTCCTACTAATAAGATTTCAGGTTTCAGGTCAATCTACACAGATTGAAATTCATTTGAATCAAGCTCAGTCGAATTGAATGAGGTGTTTATGAGCGGTAGCCATTTTGATTTTATGATATCCTATACAAACACACGTTGGGTTTCCATGTTTTATGGGGACTTTTTTATACAACATGATCTCATTAAAGTGCGTATACCACAAATTAAATTTCTCGTACCATTTATACGGCAAAACATTTTTTTTGCATGCATATGCTACGCCCTGTAAACCCCTTGGCAAGGATTATGGGTGTGGAGTGTGTGCGTATTACACACCATAAAGTGTATATCACATGCACACGAAAACTGCATATCATATACACGGCAAAAACTTTTTTTAGCGTATAAATGGCTCGAAAAATTTAATTCATGGTATAGATACGCAGTTTCATGAGACCGGGCTGCTACAAACTGTATATTCTATCCCATAACCCTAACCCTAACCATAACCATAAAATAAAATAAAAAAACATCACAGAAAACTTTCTGCATCTTAACATTTTCTGTTTTCCATGGGGACCATATAAATTACTATTCTTGTGAGGACATTTGAGGCTTTATCAAGACCGCACAGACACACACACTTTAAATAAAAAACAACAGTAGTATTAGTATGGTTTGGCATGCTGGATAGTTCAAATGACTTACAACATAAAAGTCTGTATAGTGCACACCATGTATCAGAAGGTCAAGGCACCCATAGGGATGAAAGGAAAGACAACCAGTGAACTTTATAAGGATTTGATGAAACATTTGCATTGTTGTGTTGTGAAGCTAAATGACTGGCCTATGACAGGCGATTAATTACAGAGCCATTGTTTGGCGAGGAGCGCTGACATTTGGCTCCGGTTCTGGAACATCGGTCAGTGACGGTGTGTGTGAAGCTCATGGAGTGTCTTCACAAATAATTAGATTGAACAGAATAGAAAGCACCGGGCCCGGGGCTCTGCTAATGTCTATAATAGAAAATGTGTCCATCTGTGCATTTTAAGCAAATGTTGTGGAGCATTCATTTGTTGTATGATTCAACTTCTTCAGCACTGACAAACATAGTTCGTCACTGTATATAGTCTCAACATAAAGCAGTCAGAAATATCTTTGTGTAAAAAATGGTGTAGATACAACTTTGACCAGCAAGGGCAAACATTGATTCCTTGTATGACACAAACAATATTGCACTGTGCTCTACAAAATGTCCAGATCTTAGGATATTTCTAAGAGTTAAAGCCATTAATATTCATATGCCATACTGCTGCAATGGGTGGCAGAAGTCAAATGTATGCATTTCCCATTATCAGGAAGTGCTGCCCTTGTCCTTTTTATGCAGATGAAAGACAGTGGTGTGCATCGAGGCATCGACAGCCCCTCACAAACACTAACCCGCGTGACAGTGCTGATTGTGGAGCTGTAAGGGGCAGTGGAGTGTGTGATGGAGTCATCTGCTGTCTGTCTCTCAGCCTGCATACTGATGGCCACAAATTATAAAGTCTTCTGCTGAAAGATTCCTTCATTTCTTTTCTTTTCCTACATTGTCCACCTCAGTGATGTTTTCCCCTCTTCTCTTTTCACCGAAGCACTAGAATAAGATAGGTTCTCCTTAAGAAGGAAGGAAATAAAACAAATAATTTTTGACGATGACATAACTGTTTTCTCCGCTATCTATATGAAACAACTCAATTAATAACTTTTTTACAACAAAAAAAGAACCATCACTGAACTTACTTCGGCTGGACTATGGTGCTATTTTTTTTTTTCTAGACCTGCTGTACGCACATTATTTTATCTGTTATCACTGCAATGCTGCTTGTAAAATCTGTATTGTAAAAAGCGCTGTATAAATAAAGGTGAAAGGTCATGAGGAGGTTTCCAACAGTGAACTAGTAGTTTCTTTGCAGAAGTCATGGCAGCTAGCCAACATTTCCATACCTTCTCAAATTGAGAATTGTCATTCAACAATAAATTATCAAGATTTTTGGGAAAACAAATCCTTATAGCCTTGTACAAAATCGTGAAGCACCATATCCCAGAAGTTCTGCACATCTGGACAGTCCCAAAGTATTTGTATCAAGTATTGTATAAATCTGTATCAAAGTCTCCAGGCATCCGGGTCCACTTCCTGGGAAATTGCCACAAAATATCTGCAATAAAAATGGATGTTCCTGCAGTGCTGTGGCTCTTTTATCCTCCATCATAAATGACTTGCGTCTCAGAGTGCGCAGATGTGATCTTGTGTTTGAGAACGCAATCATGTGAGATGCTCCAAGAGGGAGTTAAACCCAATCATGCTGATGACAGAACCTTTTTCAAAGTTCTCAGACAAGTTTTATAAGAAAACAGTATTTCAAAATTTCACGTTTAATTGTGTTACTTTGTTACTTCATTCAGCTTAGACACGTTTAGTTTTGTGGAGTGACTCACAAAATCTAATTTGGAACTCGACTCCTTAAAACGTTGCTCATCAGGACCCCACCGGGAAGTAAATAAGATTTTCTAGCATATGAGTTTGTGGGAGAGTTTTACCTCCTACTATTAATTAAGTTTATAATGTTCATGTGGAACTTCACTGGTGTGCATTAATTCAGTCCCGCAGCAGGACTCCTCCGTAATAAAAGAGATTAACAATCATAAAGTAAGTTAAAGCTTTATTTATTTGTGTGGATGTTAGCACACGGGAGTCTGCTGAAATGCACAGCTAAAACAACCAATGGTGGTTTTCTTGTCTTGTCTGTTCTAGTCCAAACCCCTTCTTAAACCAGCAAACCAGACCAGCCTAAACCACTTGGGCCAGGGAGACTAACTAGTCTATGGTTTAAGCTTGTGTACAGACATTTTGACCAGTTACAGCATTTTGCACTATACATTTTATCCAAATGTCTTTATTTTAACCAATTTCGTAGATTTTAAGTAAAATGTCAGTGTGTCAGCTACTGATTTAGAAAGTGCATACCAACTCACCATCCAAACAAAGATAAAAACTCAATTATGATTGGCCAAGCGGCATTTCGAGAGTACTGATTTTTTTACATTTCACATCACTCTGTGTTCTCAATACTCCCAACCAGAATATTATGTGAACAGTACTTCGTTTTTTGAGTTCTCAGCAGGAAAGGAAATTGCTTGTTTTGTGCATGATGCCTTATTTCCCCAAGAACATTGTAAGTCAATCTTTTTCTTCATGTGCCACCACAAGGTGGACATCGACATCATAGATTTTTTTCGAGACTTAGGAAACATGTCACAAAACGTACTTTCCCCCCCGACGGTGCCTGGAACCTCAGGGATAATTTGAACCCTCAATAAATTTACTACCGTTATCCAGTCAACCAACTCAAACCAAGGCCGACTGTTCTACACAAGAATTTGTTTTGCCAAGTGAAATGAAGCGAAGCTGTGACTTGGGCTTTAGGCTGGGTAGTCCCAGGCTTTCTGAAAACGGTAAAGGCCTGTCAACGCTGCTCCTTTGCATAAGTGTATGCATACTGCACGGACTTGCTGAGTTATAGTGTTGCTACATTACTGGAGGCCACTTTTCTTTTTCCCTGAGCTGTCAGGAGTCATGAGAGCCAGATGAGATGCTGAGGAGATGTGACAGAGGTTGTCTGCTCTAATAGATTTTACCCCATGAGAGCAGCTCCATTTAAATCAGACTCTGTGTTAATGTGTTAATGAATCTACTGGTAGAGCTCCAGGGGGAGAGGATAATGTGGACGGGTAAAGTTTTCATCAGTCTAGCCACTAACAGGGGCAGGAGACACAGCCTTAGTGTCTGCAGTGGTCAGCACTGGATGTGTTATTGAACATTATCTATTTTTTTAAAAATTATTATTATTATTAAAAAAAAGAGATCAGTAGAGGAGACTATCCAAATTTTAACCTATAGGCTCATTGGAAAAAAACGTGCCTCTACCTACATTTTTGCAAGACTCCCCAAAAATCTACCCGCTATGAACACTAGCAGTAAAACACAAACAACATGTATTCCGTTTCACGCAAACACACAATAAATAAAGACTTATTTTCATGCAATTATTTGCAAAGTAAAATTGTTATGACCTTAAAACACATTCATGTGTGGATTTTCTGACATAGTAAACTTGCTCAGTACCTCACCTGGTACAGCAATTCACTTGTGAGTCTCGTGAAACACGATTCATAATAAAAGGGCTCAAAGACTTGTAGAAACAAGCTAAAACGGCATGGTTGCATTTGGATCTCACGTTTGCTTTTGTTTACACTATGTGATGTTTGGGGAGGGATGAATAGAGGTGAGAATCCCGTTGCAGCTTATTTTATTCAAAACCTAAATAAATAATCCATGCTGAGAGTAAAACCAGGAACATGAAACATAGACCATAGACCACAGAGCAAGAGTCCAAGACTGAAACAGGGGCAAAAATACACATGGAACCGAAGGGCTAATGATGAAAAGGTGTAGATGATAAGTTACAATGGAAACTAATGAGGGTAACTGCGGAGATAAACGAGGCAACAAGGCAAACAGGAACTTAACACAGGAAGAGAACATGGGCACTGAAAATAAATCTTCTCGTCTACTAACGTTTAATCGACTATAAGGGGCAGCCCTAGAAAATTGTAACATCATTCATTGCTATTTTTTTTAGTCTCTTACTGTTTCTGACTTAATTTTTCTAGCTTTATTTGATTTAATTTGGAAAGACTTGGATAACTCATTAATTTAGCTGTGTGAAATTAAAAACCAACTAATTGTGTTGCACCTAGTGTGAACAGGAGAATTATATTTGAGAGCTGTGGAGGAGGTGAAATAATGCCTTACATATTCAACGGCACATCACACAAAGTTGTGAAAACAGGGACCATACATTCTGCAAAATATCTTAATGTTTCACCGAAGTTAAGCAGGCAGTAAAGTTAAGAAGTTTAGTGCAGGTTTGGAACAACATGAGAGTAAAAACAATATCAAATCAAAGAGATTGAATATATGTACATCAAGACACTCACAGAATTAAGCAGATGTTTTTTTTTCAGCAGTTTTATTCAGAAGCCTTTAAGCTCTCAAGCATATTAATATGTCAAACCACAGCTATTGATTACAGTGGTAACGTCCTCCATTAATGCTCAAGAGCTCACAGTCAGCAGCAAATGTTTCCTTATCAGCATACACTGACTCATGCTGCCTGTAGAGGTTGATGAGGCACAAACAGCATTTTGAAGGTGGAAGTTACTCTGATGAATGTTTATTAAGAGTACAAGTTAAGGGAAGGAAGGGGGGAGGAGTCGTGTGGGTCCAGGGTGCCATAACAAATCTAGAGTTTGTGTATTTCAGCACTGGCAGTATTTAGAAAGGCATTCAAGGATCTGCTTCTTAGGTGCATATTGTCTGGTTTAAGTTTAAGTCTAGTAAGAAAAATAATTGCAAAAA
The DNA here is from genome assembly GCA_031834385.1 of Semotilus atromaculatus. Lineage (NCBI taxonomy): Eukaryota > Metazoa > Chordata > Actinopteri > Cypriniformes > Leuciscidae > Semotilus > Semotilus atromaculatus. The sequence goes on along the minus strand of JAULUF010000050.1, from coordinate 13,996,639 downwards.
CAAAATTCCTGCGTTCTGGAAATGTCTGGCCGTGCAACCTTTGGACAGCAGGAATGTCACTCCAATAAAAACGTGTAGCACAGGTGAGGATGGGACTCTATCTTCTGTGTCAACCTTGGGAAGCTTCGCTAAGTTTTGGGGTCTCGACACAAATACAGTTTGCTTCTGTTGCAATTGCCTTGTTGACTTCAGATTGCAAGGCATTTTTATATATATGTACATACATATGTATATATATATATATATATATATATATATGTATATGATGGTACTGTCACAACCTGTCTTGTTTTCTGTTTAGTGTTCAAGGTTTCGTTACTGTTTAGATCTGCTTTTTACATCTGCTTAATCTCACTTCATCTTCATTCTCATCCAGACTCTAGACCTAACAAAATAAAAGATTATGGATCTTGCAGCAAAGTTTATCATCCTTGCCCATGAAGGGTTACCTATTTTAGAATATACTGCTAGTTTCTGTCATCTAGTGCTTATTTTTGGATAATGAAACTTTGAAATCATTATACTGGGCTGGAGCAATTTATTATAGCTTTTTAGGCTTACCGACTAAGAGTGAAGGAGCATGAAGAGAAGTAGTTTTCCGGTGTTTGGGCTGTTCGTACCTCCCTGTTGATTTCATCAATCACGACCACTGCAAATCATGGAATCACGCCAACCGCGGAAAAGAGCCAGAACCCACCGCAGACCGAGAGCCAGAGCTTGTGCCCACTACAAACCCTGTGACAGAGCCAATGACTGCAACAGAGCCAGTGCCTGCAATCTCGTCCATTCAGGAAACAAATCCTGACTTGCAGTCTGACCAGGTGTGTGAGCCGGTTTATACATCAGTGCCAGTGGAAGTTCTAGTGGAGCTGGATGATGAAGATTGTGGTCACCCCCATCCTCAAGCATCAGAAGTCAGTATACCTCAATCTGGAGTGATCGATTTTCTGATGATTTCTAGAGTCCAAGCCCTTCTTTCTCTGCTGGTTTCGCCCAGTTTTAAGCCTTCAAATCTCCTTCGTCGCTGATTGTCCCACACAGCCTCCCATTCCCTCCTATTCCAAGTAAGTCATCCAGTTCCACTTCATCGAGTTAGCTCTGTATGTCCAGTTCAGCTCCTTGGCTCCTACTCCTCCATTGACTCTGCCTAATGATGCTGTTACGCTTTGAGCCTCCCGGTCTTCAGCTCTGCCATGGTGTGATGATTCCCTGGCTCCGCCTCGGGCCTCCAAGCCCATAACTCCACCTCAGCCCATCGACCAGTCGGCTTCGCCTTGGATTCTCACTCCCCAGCTGGGACCATTAAAACCTGAGACCATTGTCCTTCCTGCTCCACTGGCCACCACGTCCCTCTGCCTCCACCTTGGTCAGTCATCGTTCTACCTCCGCCATTGACTTCGGAACCTTCGGCTGCACCTCTGCTCCTCCTTCCCTCACTCCTCTTTCACACCGGCTCCACCTCAAGTCATCTGCACCCTGGCACTAGGCACTCTCCGTTGGCTTGCGAGCTGGAAAAACCAAACTCTAGTCAGGCCAATCACATCGTGTATAGAGTCGGTGGGTGGGCTTATGGCTGCTGCTGCTGGGAACAGCACTGAAATCATTCTTAAAGCTGCCGTCGGCAACTCTGGCAGATTGAGTGGATTTAGGAAAAATTTTGAATGTTTACAGCTCTCATGCCCCTCCCCACTATCAACGAATACCCTCCCACCGAGTTCGTGCTCGTCAGTGCGCCATCACTCTTCGCTACTGCGCGAACTTCAGGCACACGCATGTGATTGACAGTCATATCTCACACCCCCCTGTGCTGATTGGACACAATGAACCGGCAACGATTTTTGCAAAACAAATAACACGCTCCAGGCGAAGTTAGAAGCTCGTTTTTTTTTGTAAAACCACTTTATTTATGTTGTTCTGTCGGAATGTCGAATTCGCTGAATATGATAAAAAAAAAAAAGTTGCCGACGGCAGCTTTAAAAAAGGAAGATGTGTTCGGAGTTTTGCCGACCAGATAACGGCAAAGGTTTAATCTATCAACTAGCCTTGCTCTGGTTTGCTATCATTGCAGAGGGAATCTGAAAGACAACCGTTTATCCCGCCCCTCGGATTGAGCTCCGTCAATGGTGAGTTCCCAGACCCAACATATTGATGTGGATCTGGCTTGTCAGGCTAGTAATGGATAGCATAATAATAGTTGGAGTCGTGGATCTTCTGTAAACCTTCTGTAGGACAATCCAGGTAGCAGCTAGCACTAAAACTGAGCAGCTAAAGCTCTAGCAGAAAGCTATAGTGCTCACTAGCAGCACTGACAATCAACAATGATCAGAGTAACCCCACCACAGACTGTTCACATAAAGTCACAATCGCCTTGTTTCCCTTTCTTTCATGTTCTTTCAATGAGTATAAACACATGGAGGGGTTATGCACAAGATATATACATATATGTCATGGAAGGCCAATTGGGGCAAAAAAGAAAACTGGGAGTAACAAATAGGAATTGGAGCGTAAAATTAAAATTTTCTCCAGATATCTCTGTCTCTCTCTCTCTCATTCAAATGGGCAGTTTGGGCGGCCATACCGGGCGAGATCGGTCGTAAATATGCACCAGGTGTCACCTTGTGAGTGGGAAATGTCACAACCTGCTGTGTTTCCTGTTTCGTTTTCAGAGACTCTTACGCTGCGCCCCAATGTGCATACTATGCCCTATTGAAAATTGCTAATGTCACATACTATTTAGGATGGATAGTATGCACATTGGGAAACAGCATTAGTTTGTTAATTGTCATTTCCTGGGTTTCCTATCTGTTTACGCTTGTTGCCATGGTTATTCATTGTCTCATTGATCCACACACACCCGTTCCTAATTTGTTTCCTCAGTGTTGCCCTCTGTTTAGTTAGGCTTGGTCTGGTGTTGTTTGTGTTTCATGCAAACCGTTACGTTGCCTTCGCTTGTTTAGATTATCTTCATGTTGGATTATATTCTTTTGATTTGTTTAATAAAGTTTACACTCACATCATTTTCATCCTCTCCCAGTCCATGACAGACACATAAATATTGTTTATTGGTGAACTAGACTGAAAATGGCTAAATTAGCTTGCAAATTACAGCCAGTAATATATATGCATAAATGTTTTTTTTTTTTTATGTACACAATGTTATTTATGCATAAGAAACACACACACACACACAACTCCGCTGGTATAGTTGGTTGGGCTGATTGTGCAACTCAAATTATATCAGGGGAGAGGGCTTGCTCCTCTGTTCTGCCTCCAAGGAGGGTCCATGTTTGAATGTTGAATGTGTTTACAAACTGTAACTTAATTGTTGACCCAAGGCAGTGTGGTAGTGTTTAACTACCTACGATCTGCCTATATCAAACTCACCACATTGAGTCGCCACTTTTGTCCTATCCTATTTATCTCAAATAATGTACAGTCATTTGCCCACATAAGCGGCCTAATATGTTTTCCTACTGATGGCTTCTGGTTGATGCACAGGCACTGTACAATATGCCAACAGAGGTTCCACGGGAGTCATTTTATTTGGCACCCGAGCATATGCACATGCTGTCATTACAGGAATGCCGATCCATTATCATTATCAGAGATACCACATACTCATGTAGACATTCATGCAATGTCCATAATGTGTGATCTAACAAAACCTTTTGAACCATTTTTGTTTATGTAATGACAGTTGGTTGAATAATGATTATGAATTCAACCCCAAATGGCGACCTTTCTAAGATGGATGTGCTGATGATCAGCCAAACGCAGCATATATTCCATATCACAGGCAGATGCTTGAACAAACGTTAACTCTGGCTTACTTCCAACAAAATTAATAATAATAGTAAATATTATTTGAATTTTATTTAATTTGATTTTTTAATTATATTAAATCAGAATGAAACAAAGGTTGTGATAGTCTTTTCTTCCCTATTGTGACGTATATCCATGTGAAATGGCTTCTGGTAGGAAGTTGATTGTAGGAAGTTGTGCGTTCTGAACGCCAGTTTTCAGTCAATTGTGGAGGATATTTAGCCCAACCCTCCACCGAGACTCACGTTATGAGGAGAACAGACATTGTTTTAAGGGGAAGGGGAGGTTAACGTTTTGGGTTAAAGATTATGAGGGCATTTGAATTTTTAAAAATAATGATGCGCACAGATAAATAATTTATAAGCACTGCACCATTCTGTGAAAAAAAATAGAACTGTCGATTTTGATTTCATATTGACTTTAAAGGTTGCTCCAGAAATGTATTTTTTATTAACAGGCAGTGCAATGAAAAATAGTACGTTCCACTGTGTAATGAACTGGAGGCAAATGTCTGAAATGACTGCAGTCTTTGTAAAACGAGTGCTTGTGGAAGAAACTAATTTCAGCAGTTCAATGGCATTTAGATTTGTTGGTATTATATAATTGAATCAAAAATAGTAAATAATGAAATTCTTCAAAAGAAAACAGTTTGGCATAATCTCATATTATTATATTTTTTTAGAGTTGTTCCGATTCCGATACTAGTATGGAAATGCCGCCGATACCAATAAAAATTCCGGCATCGGTATCGGCGAGTACTTCTATCCATGTACCGATCCGATACCATTTTCTTAAAAAATACCTAGTTATGCACGCGAGCTTTGCTTAACGCTGCAAATCGGAGGTCAATTCTTTTTCGCTGCTCTAAACAGTTGTTGCTTGCGGCGACACAGGAAGTTGTGCTGTTGCCACAAGCGACCACTGTTTAGATCAGCGAAGAAGAAAACGCGCGCGCGCTATCAGTGCGTCCGCTGTTTAGTAGTATTTCAGACTGAACCAACCAGCCAGTAAAACGGCGACATGTCTCGTATGCCATACTGCAATTTCGAGGGGTGGAACAAGTATTAGCAACTTCAACACGAGTAACTTAAAGCATTTGAAGACGCGTCACCCCGCAGAACACGAGGGTTACACACAGGCAAGGGCAGAGAAGAATGAGACGCGCCAGAATCAACAATCTCTGGAAGCTTCATTCAAACAAAGAGAAAAGTTTTCAAAAGACAGCCAAAGAGCAATAAATATAACCGACAAAATGATCGAGTTTATTGTTCTGGATGACCAGCCGCTGTCAAAACTGAAATGCCGTTTATTTAACAAAATTGTTTCTGGACTTTTATGTCATAAAGAGATTATTTTCTTATATTATTCATATATAATTTTTTAGATTCCTAGATTAATTTGTTGCACTTTTTTATACAGTTATATGGTAAAACTAAAATACCCTTTTCAGTTTACAGTATTAGATGTGTGGCTGCATTTGAAGTTCTTTTTCACTTAAGAAAAATAAATAATATATTGCTGTGAAAGGTATGTCAGATAATAAAAATACTCTAGTTCACTGTATGTATTTGTTCATGTTTAATTAAGGGATGAGTCTGAAGCACACCATAAAATAATTATATCAATTCATACAGGGCTAGTATGAATTGCAGCTGTATAGATGCACACACACCCAGGTATAGGATCAGTACTCGGTATCGGCCGATACCCTGAGTCCAGGTATCGGAATCGGTATCGGGGAGGGAAAAAGGGTATCGGAACATCTCTATATTTTTTTAAATAGTATTTTAACTGCATCACTGCTTAATTTAGGAAAAATACGTTTCTGTGATCTCAAAGTCGCATGGTCCAACCAACATCAGAGACAACAGCTTCGTCCTAATTCAAAGACTGTATCCTTCGAATGACGCAGACTTCAAAGGCCACGTCTTAAAAAAGTGTGCAGCGGTCAAACCGAGCATTGTAAATAGTCTAGCCTAAGGAGGATTACTCTTGTCGCCCAGCAACTCTAAAAGGTGCAGCACTTTTTTTAAAAGTTATATTCAACTGTCTGAAAGCAAAAAAAAGAAAAGGGTTCATTTCACAACATGTCTAAATATGTTCACCGTAGTCCATTTATGCACTAATAAACAGTATCAAATATCTATAAAACCACATTTTGGTAAGATATAAGTCAGCATTTGAACAGCTTGACAACAAATTTTAATTACATCCAAATTTAAATGCAAACAACCACCTCTTCAATCAGCAAGCCAAGCGTTTGGTGTATCATGGACCAGGATCCCGCAGGCATCCCTGTTTGTGGACATTTATTGGCTCAGCTGCTGTTTGTGTAATGAATCTACTTTTTCAGCATGAACACTCAACACGTGGAGGATGTTCAGCTGAGACACACAGCTCACAGGGTCTGTGATTTGCTTGATAGGTGTATGGGTTGAGAGTAGGGTCAGTTTGGGAATTCAACACAGTCATCCATTGTGATCCAGAATGTCTTGATGTGACTGCAGACAAGGTTTGGTTATGGCTCAGTGAGCACAGTTTTATCAGTGCAGAGAGAATAGGCCAGTATCCCTGAGGGTTCGTGAAAAAGCTTCTCGTCGTGCTTTAAAATAGCAAAGCTGTCATTCAGTACTGATCTCAAGCATCAGTCTTGGTGGATGAATAATGGGATCTGGCATTTCACTCACTTAGCAGATATATATTTAAAGTGTTTTGAGCTCAGTGTCCTTAATACAGTACATACAATGCTGGAGAAGATTCAGATGAATGACTGAAGCGGGGCGGAGTGAGCTGTCGGCTTAAAAGCTTCCCATCAGAACATGGATGAATCCTGAGATGGCATGTCTGCATAGGGTCATAGGACCATATTAATTGTTCTGTGGGACAGGAACTTCTGCTCATCTGTACATTAGCAGAAAGGCATACAGAGAGCGCACCCTTCTTACACCAGACTCACAGCATTCATTCGAGAATTGGCAGGATATCCCACCCATCAAACAGAAGTATAATAACTAATGTTAGTAGCTTCATTGTTTTGTGACTAGTAAGGGAAAGAGGGGGAAAAGCTTGCCGCAGCTGCAGTTTTCAGCTAATTTGAATAGAGATTGAATTATTTCTTTTAAAAGTCACTTAAATCGTGACTGAGATACAATTATGGAAGTGGGAAGCCCCACTAAATAGGGTTTAACACAGGAGTGGGCAACTCTGGCCCTCGAGATCCAGCTCCCTGCACAGTTTTTCTCCAACCCTAATCAAACACACCTGAACAAGCTAATCAAGGTCTTCAAGACTACACAGGCTGCAGGTGAGTTTGATTAGGGTTGGAGCTATTTTTATTATCTAGTAGTTTCAACGCATTCTCATCCCAAGGCGTAATATTCTGACACTTTGACAAAGCGTCTATATCGAACGCGCATGGAACCCTTTAGCGTCAATATAACACGCAGAGAGATGGGTAGGTTTAGGTATGGTGTAGGGTTAGGGTTAGACCGCTAGGAGGCGCCTTCTGACCCATATATTTCGGCGTCTCATATTGACGCTAAAGGGTACCATGCGCGTTCGATATAGACGCTTTGGCAAAAGCGTCATTATATTACGCCTTGGGATGAGAACGGGCTGGTAGTTTAATAGATCACTCACGGATAAAAACGCTTATCATGCCAGGCAGGGAGATGACGAGCTCACTTTGTAAAGGAAACTAAATTATATATTGTTTTTGTAGTTTACATGGACACAATAATGGGATAGCTTTCATAAACCTGTATTTTGAAACCTGTTTTCAGGACCATAAAACGCCATTGTTATGTACATGACCGACCAAAACGCATACAAAGTTCTCAGTTTTTAGTTGAAACCAGTGTTATGTGAAACTTAGGGCTGATCGGATAAAGAAAGGCAACTACAAAATAATAAGTAACTTGGGCAACTAACAAGGGTGATTCATGAACTAGATAATGAAAACACAAGAATCAAGAATGAAATGAAAACTAAACTAAAAATAACTCTGACAGTAAGTATTGCCTAGGTATTCAAATAAATATACTTATAAATGAATAATAATAATAATAATAGTAAAAATGTTCTCAATGTTCCAGTGTTCTGAATGGTAAAGATTTTGCTACTAGTGGCATTAACATAGTCCGATGATGTCCCGTGAAAGGAGTAGAGGATATAAGTGCAGCAATTATTAATGAAACAAGAAAATCCAAAGAGAACAAGAAGAAAAAGTGGAAGGTGAAAACACAAAACAAAAGTTCAAATGTAACAGCTTAACTATTAAACTGCAAAACACAGGCTAAGTCAAGACAACTCATGAGACAAAGAGCTACATATTCACAAGCAAACAAGGAACTAAACTAGTGCGAATACCAATCGGAAGTGAGCATCCCTATGGCCTACTGACTCCGAAACAAAACAACTTTAATTATTCTGTTCATATGATAATTCATTGAAGTGGCCATTGCAGGTACCATTCGCTAACGGACAGGCTCTTGAAGGGATTCAGTTGTTCACTTTCGTTTTGAATGCCCCTACAAATGACGTTCCCTTCCCAAAGTGCCATTCAAGGGCACAAAAACGTTATTTGGAGTTTGTCCAGGTTAGACAAATTGGCAACTAAGGAAACAAACTCAAAACAGGAAGTAAACAATGGAACCAAGTACAAACTAGAATTTTTGGAAAAATTCAACAAAGCAATCCTTGGGAAACACAACAAACACACTATTAAATATACTGATTGAAAGAAACACAGTGAATCAGCATTTAATCATCATTAGCTTGATTGAAACTTTTCTGCCCTTAGCAAAAATATTCTCGACCAGTGACTGAAAAACAAGCCATGTGACAGCTCTTTTTGAATGGCGTGGTGATAAAGCTTTCTAGTAACCTAAAGGTTAGTGATCTGAAGGAATACAACATGAAAAGTCTGACATCCCTTTTCACTGTGGTGTCCTTGAGAAAGACACGCTACCCAAGTTGCTCCAAGAAAATATCCCTGGGCAAATGTTCCATAAGTTATCAATCTTTTCAGGTAAGAAAGCAGCTGCTAAAAGATTAAGACAACTATATTTGGCATATCGCTTGCAAACTGTGTGCAGGATCTGTAATAAAGGACACAAATAAAGGAACTAAATATTTTTAGATTATTTATATGTATGGTTAATTTATTCCTGCAGTTGTGTCCTCCTCTACAGAAGAACTTCATTATATTAAATCAGTTAAGGGCAATATATAACACAACTGACTGACACAACGAATGTAAAGATTTTGCTGTGGTTCAAGTTGCCCAATGAAACTTTGACCTCTCTATTGCCATCTGTGGTACACGCACAACATTGCATGTCACTTGCAGAGTAGATATTTAATGACAATTGGATTGAAGAACCTGATGGTTTGAGGAATCCCCATAGTTACTGGTAAACACCATATCAGAGGGGATCTGCCATTCTGCACCTAAAGATAACGGTTCTTTATTGTCATCTGGTTTCATGATTTTGGACACCATTAGGTCACTTGATGGAGTTTTTCGGTTCCTTGCCACTGTTGCCTTTGGCTTGCTCAGTTGGGGATATTCAAATTAATTAACCAATCATTAATACCATTGATCAGCCCAACCAAACGTGGATGTTTTTCATTGTTATGTTGTTTTGATTGATACTGTGAAGCTGCTTTGATGCAATCTATATTGTTAAAAGCGCTATATAAATATACTTGACTTGACTTGACTAATTGAATATTCGCTTAGTTATCACCAAAGCTCTCTCTATTTTATTGTAGATCATTAAACCATTCCACTGCCTCAGAAGTCTGTCTGATTCCAGTTTTGTGAGGTGCCTTCGTGTAAAAACGCTGCCTGCAAAGTTAGGGCAGTGAGCCAACAAGTCAGCTACCTAAATTTTCAAACACACACACACACTAAATGCTTGATAAATGATAGCTAGTTGAAGTTTGAATTCCCCATCAAATCAAATCAATTCAGTCTTGTGAAGTGGTATGGTAGCCATTGTGGAACAAACTGAAATGTAAGTTATTTACAGACAAATATTTCCCTCCACTGCAGTTCTCAAATCTCATTTCCATTTGGCTTATTCATGTTTGCTTATGCGATATACATCCATGACATAAAACATCAATGCTTTTTTGAGTTGAATGTGAGTGCATAGGAGGTTTTGAGAGGAAAAAGAGAAAATTACAGCAATGGCATGGCAGGAGAGCTGTGCCCCTAATGATGTGTTTGGCCTTGAGCTCAGTGGAGATGAGGAACAAGAGAAACATCCAATTACTCTCAATCAGTGCATTAGTGCTAATCAAGGGGAAGAACATGACTGCGAATACTGTGGAGAAAAAGGTCAGGATGAAAATGTTCTATGAATTAGGCATGTCTATATCAGACATTTAAAGGAGACTAAACAAATTGTGTTGGCTTTACAAAGTTAACGTTTATAACTGTTATTGTATAAACGTGCTAATGTACACACTCAAATCACTAAAGGTAGCTTTGCTTTTGCTTCTGAACATTTACTGATCACAGTGAAGCTGTAATTGACTATGGAGCCTAAACCTTACAAGTATACCCTTATGGAACAAACATATATGAATATATTTTTATATAATATATGCACCGTATATAAAGTTATTGTCTTTCAAAAGTAAGAGTCGACTCTGAGTCAATTAAATTAATTGTTTTTCAAACGAGTCATAAGCCGTTTTGTTGTGACGTCAAGACGAAACATCATCCCGCCCACTTATTGCGCGCAGACACCAGGGAAACTTAAACCTCAGACCGGCAGCTGATCCCGTGGATACTGGAGAGATCATGTCAAGGAGACGCTGTGCTCTACAATGCGACGGTAAAGAATTTTTTTCCCCACTGCCCAAGCATTTGTTTTCCCAATGTTCATGTTACATCAGTCATTCACGCTAAGGCTCGGCTATTCCCTCAAACTGAGTAGTGAATCACTGAAACGTCCTGCTCGAGTCGTCCTTGCGATGGAGGTTCGGGTTGAATGAATGGTTCTTCTTCTAGTGTTTCATCATCGGACTCGCGCTGGGATTGGTATGGTAAAATCAACGTCATTGTTCGTTACTGTGTTTAGTTTACGGTGAAGGAAGCCTCAGGACACACAGAGCTGTCGGTGTTATGGGAATGGGAATTACGCGGTAAACCAATCACAACAGACTGAGCTGTCTGGCCAATCAGAGCAGAGTAGCTCGCGGAAAGGAGGGATTTAGAGAGATTGATTTGGCGAGTCGTTTGAGAATCATTGAAAATCTGGTGATGTGCAAATGTATATTATGAGAAAATGAAACAGTTTTTTGACGTTTGATGCATGCAAACCTGTTGTAGGAGACTCCAAAACAACATTAGGAAACTTTAAAAAATCCATGATGGGGCCCTTTAAGATTATTTAAATTAGGTTTTCTCTGGCTGCTTTAACTGTGTGTCTCTGATACATATTTGTTATTGTAGGGATCCAAGAGAAACTCAGATCTGATGATGTTGATCACTTATTAGAGATAATATTCATCATACAGTTGCCTGCACCACCTGAAGTGTAATATCTGATTAAGACGTTAAATATTAGTTGTTAATTTTGCATGTCAATACTGCTATAGGAGATCCTGCAATGCTGAGATACACAGATTTTATGGAGTAATTATGTAGAAAATGTTTTCCCAGGATCATATAGACTCCCACAGACATCAAGAATCAGCGTATGAATCTCAACAATGGTGACAATGAAAAATAATTCTGATCAACTCTGAACTACTATAAAGTCACAAAAAGGCTTTGTTGATTGTCACCATTGTTGAGATTCATATGTTGATTCTTGATGTCTCTATACTCCTGAAACTAAAATAAACCAACTCAAAATATTTTATGTATAATGTAAGTTGCAGATGGTTATTATACTGACATCACAATATTTCAAGGGTCATGTGAAAAATGATGCATATGAATGCATATAATATGCATTTAAATCAGCATATTTCATTTAATTTTATGGTTTTTGTTTGGCAGCCGTAGCTGTCATTTGACCATTTTATCATTTAACTGTTTTGTTACTGTGTACTTACAGATTATATTTACAGTAATTTTACATAAATTTTTATGTAATTTAAGAAAACAGAAAAAATGCTGTATGAAAAATACAATATATTTTCTGTATAAAAAATGTGAATTACTGGAATTTGTCATTAATGTCACAATACCTAAAATAACAGCTGAATTTTTATTTTACTGATATTATTTGTAATTTTACAGTGTTTTGAGTACAATTTGAAATTAAAGAAAATGATCATCAAAAAGTCATAGTTATTTTCTGTAAAATTAGGATTTTTTTACGGTGTATATATGTGTGTGTTTTTGCTGCATGAGTAAATATCTCATATACACATGCAGTACCATTTCTAATCACATATACATCTAGATATTATGAAGTGTATTTACTGAATATAAAATTACATACATTATGATATATTAATAAATATATTGTCACATATTTTTCAATATATGAAAAGCGGCAATTCCTTGTGTATTATTCAATATATTATTCTGTATATTTTCAAATACACTGTTAAACCATTTAATATATTGATCATTCATAATTAGGGAAATATATTTTCCTTTCATAAGGATAGCCCTAGACTGAAATGTTAGGGTGCATCTCAATATGGGTGTCAGGGGTGTCTCAATCACAAAATCCTTCCAGTGCATTGTCCCTAAAAAGTCCCACAATGCATCATGAAAACCAAGGAGCATCGATGCTCACTATGCAAAGTGAGTAAAAAACAAATCATGTGAGCCAACTCACAACAGATAACAACACAAAAACATTTTTTTCAGGATAAACATACCTAGACAGGTAGTGAACATAATCAGGCTAACATTTATAATTTATTTACTTCTGAAATGTTGCATGTATATGTAACAAGCAAAGTATTTATCACTTTAAAAAAAAAAAGAAAATAACTAAATATATAATATATAATATAATAACTAAAAAACTAAAATATAATGTCAGAAAGATGTACACGATAGTACACTGATTCACGACCTAGGAAGTTAGAGCTGTTTGAGATGCACTCATCAACTAAGCTTAATCTTTATCTAGGAAATAAAGCCAACATCTCATTGAAAACAGTGACATTACAAGAAACAATTTGCAATAGGCAATGTGTCCATTTGAGAAAGCCTCTATTGAGGGATTTTAAAAGTAAACTCCTCAAAATTTGCATTTTGTACTATATTTAACTTTCTCTTCTCTGACACCTCCTGCTGCGGACTAGCAATAATAACACATAATGGTTTTGTCTAGATGTGATTGAAACTAAAAGGAAACAGACCACCAATGAATTGGAGAAATCACAATGCTCAAAATGAAGGTTATAAAGAGGGAATTGCAGACTTTCAGCCAAAGGAATAAATCACCTAATTGGTAAAGGCATTATCTTGTCCTATTGCTTAAGGGTACGTTTACACAACGATGATGCACAAAAAATGGAAAAGAAGACAACGTTGTCAAAACGATCCCCATTCACACGGATCTGTGAAAACAACTAAAACGCTTTATTATTCACGCCAGGCCAGTAGTTGGCGATGTCACTTTGTAAAGAAAGATATGCGCCTATAAACTGAACACATAATACACATGCGCATGACAGGTTTTTAGTGATTACACGTTTAGTATCATTGATTACTATTATAGTTTTTATTAACATTTTGATTAATATTTTATTAACATTTTGATTAATATTTTATTAACATTTTATTAACATTTAAATGCCTATTTAGTTTTCATAAACATTTATTTCAATTTTAGTTTAATAAAAATTAAATAAATTTTATTTTATTTCAAGCTATTTTTTTATGGTTTTGATTTTTGTTTTACTTAACAATAATAACCCTGATTCCAAGCGTTTCAAGAACTGAATGTATTTCAGGGTTCATTCTTTTTATGACCAGTGAATTTATGTTTTAGTCTAGATAATGTGTAACATTTGTGTTTGTTTCTGAATGGGTTTTGTCTATGTTTAGTTTTAGTGTTTTTTTTCTAGTGTTTTTCTTGGAGTTTCTTTGCTTTGCTCATTGTTTGATTATTATTCATACTGATTGGTTTGAGTTTTATTTAAGCCCTGTTTTGTTCAGTTCTTTGTTCTTTCATGTATTTGATAGTTTTACTGTTCATAAGATATTTGTGAGGAATCCTGAGTTTTTCCATGTTTGGAAACTACAATTTCCCTCACAGTAACAAGGTTTTCAAGGATTTTATATAAAATGTCAGTTCTCGAGAGAACTAATTAAATAAATAGCATGCTTTTTACATTTGTGGCCCCCTTGGAAGTGTGTTGAGAAGCACTGCCATAGAAAAACAATTATGCAGGACTAACATTAAACGTAGACTTTTTTTTAGCCTGATTTATGTATTTGATAGAATACCACTTTTGTAATATTTTGTAAGCTATTTGAAATATGCTTTTGGAATGTGCTAAACCATCCATTTTTGTCTTACCGTATTCAAGCAGATTGGACGTATATTTGCATGTCTATTACCTAGATTGAAAACAGCTGCCTGAAGGTGTTGCTAGGATGCATCATTACTCATGGGCTTTCAGTTCTTTCTAATTAATTTAAAACTGCAGTCATCAACTTTTTTGGGTTAAAAATTATCCAAAATAAATTTTTGAGCAAGTACATAACCAGCCAGTGTTCAAAACTCTCTGCTTGCCGTAAGCTCGATTCAAAACGGTAAGCTTGTAATAATGTTTTTAATTCCAGTGGTACTGGTGGATATCCGCGGGAAATTCGAGCATGCCTTTGCGTCATTACGTCACATCTGTACACATAAAGAAGAGTCTCGGCTAGTAGGCTATATTGCGTCATTACGTCACATCTGTACACATACAGAATAGTCTTGGCTTGTAGGCTATATTGCGTGTGAGGATGTTGCAGGTGGAAGTTTATTGCCTTTTCTCACAGTAAGCGACAACTGGAGATTCACCCATGGTAAAATGCAAAAAGACTTCGGACTTCGGAGTGGCTACAGAAAAAAAGAGACTGCAACCGGGCCCATGGGAAAACAAGGATAATATCTGAAGGGCTTTTGAAAGGTGGACAGGTAAGACATAAGCGATCGTTAGATTTAATCAGCGTGATTTACTGAAATGCTTTTTTTCCCTTAGTTGGTCAGATGACATTTTCCGGTGAACATTCTTATGGTCATACTTTCAAAAAGTAGAATCTGTGATTGCGGATGCTAGTATTCACGCCGGCGCGGCGACTGACAGCCTCACATTCTCCTCAAAACATTGGATTCATCCGCACTGTGCCATGCCGAGGCACAACTCACGTAAAGTTGATATTTCCACAAATAACTGCAATTGCATATTCCGAACAGAGATGGCGACAAAGAGGATAAACTATGGACTGCAGCTTAAGCTGCAAATGCCATGTGACTAATAACTCTGAACATGCAAAACTATGCAATGATGGCACTCTGAAAACATGCACATTCTCAAAACCTTCAGTGGTGACTATCCTGAACTTCAATGTTATAGGCAGCTGTTACGTACGCCGCGCTACGTAGTTATGTTTTTGTATATGTTGCTGCGTGTGTGTGTCTTTGTGTACTCTGTTTCAGGTGTGGAATTTGATTGGAGGCTTCGCCTGTCAATCAAACTGACGTCTGAAGTCACGCCACCAATCCCCTGTTGCCGGGTGGTTTATGAATGACTCCAACTTCAATGGCGGGAGTGGAGACAGACGCTGGGTTTGAGAGAGAGCCTGCGTGCTCTGTGAGGACGGTCTTTTCTTTGTTTGGGAGACCAGTCTGAGAGATAATTGAATCCTATCAACTGTAGTTTGGGCTGTTGTCTTGTTTTCTTTTCTTTTGAACGAAACACTGTACGACACGTATGTAGACTGTACGACGATGGCACCTATAATCGCAGGCTATGACACAAGTAAGCTAGTGGGCGCTAGTGGTAAACAAATAGAGCAAGGTGACTCGCACTTTGGCAATTGTAGTTTCTATGTGCACTGAAAAAAAAGAGGAGGAAGTGAAAGAGGAGAATATGGATGCGGTCATGGCTAGGGAAAAAGAGGGAAATGGAGCTCAAGGTTAGTTGTTTTTAAGTTGTTGCGGCATGTCACGTTGATCAATACGGCATATTATGTTGCATATTTATTGGCTGGTCAGTAAAGGTAGATGTTAGCAACAAACACACTGTGTATGGCAAGCCGTTTTAACTTTTATTCATTTCCAGGATATGAATCCTTGATATCAACAATTAAATTTTCACTAGTTAAAATTATAATTATTGATATCAGGAATAATATTTATACTAGTAACAATGGCAATTTTTGATATCAGGAATTACAAATTCACTAGTAACAATGCTAATTCTAGATATCAACATTTACATTTTCACTAGTTAAAATGATCATTGATATCAACAATTGAATTGCAACTAGTAAAAACTATAATTCTTGATATCTGTAATTGTATTTTCACTAGTGAAATGTCACCATAGGCTGCCATTCAAAATCAATTGTTGATATCAAGAATTTAATTCTTACTAGTTGAAATTCCAATTTCACTTATCAGAAATACAATTCTTACTAGTAAAAACCTTTATTTTTGATATCAAGAATTGAATTGTCACTAGTTGAAATGTCTATTCTTGATATCAACTATTTAATTGCTACTAGTAACAATGTTCATTTTTGATATCAATAATGACATTTTCACTAGTGACAATGTTAATTTATGATATCATGAATGTGATTGTTACTAGTAAGAAAGCCATTTTAGATATCTGAAATAATATTGATATCAGAAATACATTTTCAGATATCAAGAATAAACATTTTTACTAGTAGCAATTCAACTGTTGATATCAGGAATTCGCATTTTTACTAGTAACAATGTAATTCTTGATATCAACAATGTAATTCTTGATATCAACAATGTAATTCTTGATATCAACAATGTAATTCTTGATATCAAAAATGTAATTCTTGATATCAAAAATGTAATTCTTGATATCAAAAATGTAATTCTTGATATCAAAAATGTAATTCTTGATATCAACAATTGAATTCTTGATATCAAAAATGTAATTCTTGATATCAAAAATGTAATTCTTGATATCAAAAATGTAATTCTTGATATCAACAATTGATTTTGAATGGCAGCCTATGGTGACATTTCACTAGTGAAAATACAATTGTTGATATCAAGAATTACATTTTTGATATCAAGAATTACATTTTTGATATCAAGAATTACATTTTTGATATCAAGAATTCAATTGTTGATATCAAGAATTACATTTGTGATATCAAAGCAATTGTTGATATCAAGAATGCAATTGTTGATATCAAGAATGCAATTGTTGATATCAAAAATGTAATTGTTGATATCAATAATTATAATTTTAACTAGTGAAAATTGAATTGGTGACATCAAAAAATGTAATTCTTGATATCAACAATTGAATTGTTGATATCAACAATTCATATCCTGGAAATGAATAAAAGTTAAAACGGCTTGCCATACACTGTGAGATGATCAGGATACATTTCTGATACTGACTGACAATTATCGCAGTCTATGTTTGGTCGCAAGACCGTGACAACGGCCGTCTTTGAACCTCTCTCACTGTTTAAAATAGGACCACCGTTTAGGAGCCGCAACCACAGATATCGCCCCAAATCGTACAATGTGTACCGGACAGTTGTTAAAAGAACAGCTTGATTAGCTGCTTCAGGTGTGTTTAATTGCGGTTGGTGCTAAACTCTGCAGGACACTGGCCCTTCAAGAGCTGATGAGTTCAATTGGGTGTGTTTGATTAGGACAGGGTTTCTCAAATCTGGCCCTTGAGCTCCTGCTGAGTTTCGCTCTAATTCTAATTACCTCCTATTCAAACACACAAGAACAAGCTACTTAAGGACTTCAGAACTACTAGAGAGGTGCAGGTTTGATTAGTGTTGGAGCTAAACCATTTTCTAGGACTTTTGAATGTTATTTAATGGGAAAAGTTGCTTTTGGGAACCATAGTGTGCTGTTTGAGCACCAACAGGGTTAATGAGACTAGTCCAACCTATGGAAAATAGTTGTCTTTCACAGAGATATTATTATTCATTTTGTAAGCTGCCTCGGGCCTTTAGGGAATGGACATTCTTGGTTTGACTGTAGATGAGGAAAACCACTGATTCGAACCTATAGACCACGCAAAAGGTCAAAGCTAATTTCTTTTCCTAG
The DNA here is from genome assembly GCA_031834385.1 of Semotilus atromaculatus. NCBI lineage: Eukaryota > Metazoa > Chordata > Actinopteri > Cypriniformes > Leuciscidae > Semotilus > Semotilus atromaculatus. The sequence goes on along the minus strand of JAULUF010000050.1, from coordinate 13,978,553 downwards.
CACCCTGTGATCATTCATTCTCAGTTATTATGTTATAATGAAACCTAGCTTCCATTTGGACCTAGTTTTTACTCTGGTAGATTCACACGGGTCAATACAAACCCCATCCTTGTTTCATTAGAATTTGTAATCAGTAACAGATTCATCATGATGATTGATGTGTTCAATATGGCAGGAAGGAATTTGCTATTTTTTTCTTTCTTATTACTACTAAGTAATCTCCATCAATATTCCTCACACACAGGACCAGGCCATAAAATAATGACTAAATGACAATATGACTTGACATTTACATCTGTTTTCTTGAATCAGTAGCGTTCATATATTCTCAGATATAATTATGCTTATGTGCCAATGTTGTGTTTAGTGTGAATATGGAGCCATTAGTTTTGCTTTAAGATTTTGTTTAAATCATATTAAAGAGATATTTCACCCTAAAATTAAAATTCTGTCATCAATCCTGTCGCACAAAAGAAGAAATTTTGAAGACTGTGCTGGTCGCTCTTTTCCACGCAATCACAACTAATGTGGACTGAAGCTTTCCAACTTTAAAAAAGTGCAAAAGCACCATAAAAGTGTTATAAGAGTGATCTATAAAACTAGACTCTATCCCATCCGGCAAAATAATTTTTTTCTGGTCAAAATACAGTATGTTAAAAATATGTTGTACAAAGTTTGGCTTGCTGTTAAAATGTATCCTTTCATATCCAAAATATGTCAAGTCAACTCACCATTATTTATATAGTGCTTTTTACAATACAGATTGTTTCAAAGCAGCTTTATGGAGATAACAGGAAAAATTTTTGTAATATTATTGTTAAATATAAAATTAACCAAGCAAGCCAAAAGCCAATGGCGACAAAGGCGAAGAAAGACGAACAAGGCAACAGTGGCAACGAACCAAACCTCCATCAGATGACAGAATGGAGAAAAAAAAAACTTTGGAGAACCCAGGATCAGTCGGGCCAATGAACGAACAGTGTATGATTATGATTCAGGCAGCATTACAGGTCAGAGGTCAGATTGGATTATACATTATATTATGCAGTTCATCTGTTTGAAGACCGGAGTCATCACGCACGTATGGAGACAAGTTTGTTTTGGCTGTCGTGTCGATGAGGCCTTCACAGGAGAGAGTCTAGTTGACGCAATCTCCCCTGACACTTCAGGAATGTAGTAGGCCTAACTATTCAGCTACAGTTATGCACAGCTCAAAAATGAGGCGGTTTCATTTCTAATAAGAATATTTATTATTGTCAGCCACTTTAAACATTGTAAAAACACAGTTTGAACATTAACACTGCACTGTGCAGCTTACATACAGGTAAATAAAAAAAATAATAATAAATAATGTTAAATAATGATTAAATTCAAATGTATTGCACCTAAAAGTAAAATAAACACTGTAGCCTACTGAAAATATTAAGTAAAAAAATAAAGTACTGTACTTAATAAAAAAAAACACAAGCTGTGTACATTTAAAATATTCTGGCTGACCCCCGTGAGTTTTTCAAGGTGACCATTATTTTTAGAACGTACCACTTTATTGATTCCATGGTGACGGACGCGTCATTGCTTGTCACGTGACACACCGCAGTCACAATAACGCTGAATGACTGATCTGCTTTTATTTCCTTTTTTCATTCAAAATATTCACAAATTTGTTAGCTATGGCTTGAAATATCTGATATTCCGATTGTCAAATATATGCAAGTGGAAGTGATCGCGTTAGTTGAGCTATATATGCGCCGCCATGTATAATAGGGAAATATTCTATTTCGGATGCAGCGACTGTATTTGCGGTCATCCAGTTTGAAACGTTGACTACAAACACAAATCTTTTTCAGATGTTCCATCACAGTGTTCTCTCTATATTTAAGATTATTTTCAGCCTTTAGCCACAGCCTAACACACTGGATTCTTCTCGGAAACCCAAAGTTGCCGCTAAACGTTAACTCTTTGAATTCTTGCACCCGGGAACAATACAAGTCAACAAATTTATGACTAAAAGTTAGTTGCTTAAAACTAAAGCAAGGCAGTATTTGACTCTGGTCAAGCGTATTCATACATAGCAGACTGGAGGGAGTGGCCTTGGATGGCAATATGCCCAGTGCATTATGGGTGTTGTAGTTTTCCTATAGCTATAAGATGATAACAGACTGTTTTCTTTAGTCAGGCATGCTGATTTAAAACGTTATTTTTTTCTCCTTTCTACTGTGTATTTTTATTGAAAGTCCATTTATTTCAAAATATATCTGAAAATGCAGATTTGTTTTACTGTATGGGATAGATAGCTTTGTGAGAGAAAGAGTGAACAAATCAAATAGAATTTAGTGAACGAATCAGTCATTTGAGTTGTATGTTGTCTGGTCTGAATGGTTAATTCATGAACTGGAATTCTTGTTTCTTTGAAATGTATTGTTTTATTACACTAAGCTATCATATGGCCACAGAAGACTTGGAATAGTGCACTACTTTTATGTTCCTTTTTTGAAGCTTGAAAGCTTCAGTCCATGTTCATTATTTTTGTGTCCAATAGAGCAGCCGCCACAGTCTTCAGATATTCTCCTTTTCTGTACCACAGAAGAAAGAAAGCCATATGGGTTTGAAACGCCATGAGGGTGAGCAATTGATGACAGAACTATTCCTTTCATTTGTGCCACTATCCTATGAATGCATAATCGCATTAACTCAACAATTCTGTCTTTCTGTCCTCCTACACTGTCATAACTCTGAAAGCAGGGCTAATGTTTTCAGCCTTCTCAGAATAAAGATCTGTCTACATGTTAGTGCTAAAACATCAATAAAACAAATGAATCTGTCGCTCTGAGTGCAAAGATAGCGGCAATAGGCCGCATCAAGGTTTATGTAAGATTTATTAAATTGTTGTCTGAACTGTGTGTCCCTCTCAGAGAGTAAGCGATGCAGAGAACGACTCTTTAACACAGATAAATAAAGCTGAGCCCATGGGCGTCCTTCAGCGAGACTAATAAAAGTGCAATGTATAATTGAATTCATCAGGATTGCTCTCAGAGCAATAAGAGAAAATGTTATTTAAAATGATGCTGATAGGGAGCGTTTGGCAGTGGCAGTGCTGTGACAGATCACTCGTGCAGTTCTGTTCATGTGAAGGGTCCAAAATTAGCACTTGTAAAAGACACTTTCATTTCCCATTGAAACAAAAAATTAGGGTCAGGACATATCGAAGAGCTCGTCTCTTATATATATATATATATATATATATAAAAATCCAGTTTCATTCAGTATGTCTTTTGGAATACTTTTCGGGAAGGTCATAAATGTTCAAGCAATTTACTTTTTGCCCTTCTTGTGAGAGTGAAATTGCATGGACCATGTTCAGTTGTAACTAATTGGATTTCATCTTAATAAAAGCTTGTAATGAGGAAGACTGTAATGTGCGCTGGAATCCATGGACAGTGATTCCACAGAGAAAAAGTGTAATCCAGTATTACAACAATCATGAAATACAGTCCAGTTAACAATCCAAAAAATCAACTCTTGCACAAAACCAAGAGAGCATACACAATAATATAAAGGTGTGCAAACGCTCAGAACTGGAAAATATAACAGGTGATAAAATTGATGAGTAGTAAAACAGTTTATAACCTTTAAAATCATACATAAAGTTTTAAAAATAAAGGCTTTTAAAGTTTTCTTTTCAAATCGTTGCTGTAGAAGAATCATTTTTGGGTACGCCATAACAGCAGCAATCTTTGGCTAGACATAAATGCAAAAGTAAAATTTGCTGAACCAAATGAACATCCTGGAGTTTTCAGCTTTGAGACACTCTTCTGAACCTTTAACAGTGTCCAATAATCCACTTACTGTATATGTTTCTGAAAAGAGTTATTCACTTTCATTAGAAGCTCTTTATTGAAATGCATTAAGAACTGTCTGTAAAGCTCATGGCATGTTGCGTTGATGCCACAGAGAGCTGCGTATTCCTAGAGAATGTGCTTTCAAGCTCATCGTGCTGAATGCAATGTGTATTGGTGATAACCAAGAGATGAAAGCAGCCGTTGCAGCAGCCAACCAGCGTGACAACAAACCAAGCGAGCCACTAAATGGATTGATATGGAGAGACAGTAGTGTTCTAATGGGGCCAACACTGGCAGTTTAACCATATGCAGACAGTGACAGCCACACTGAATTTCCCCTGCAGTCTTTCTGTCATTTAAATGCTCTTCTAGTACTCTCACCAGGAAAAGAATGCAGGAAATTGTCCATCAGTCTAAAATCGCTTCTAGCTGTGACCTTATTCACTAGGGATCCCAGGAGAAAATTAAATATATTTAAATTGTGCTTTTTTGGACATACTTAAAGGATAATTTCCGATATTTAGCACTTTGAGTCTATTTTCTAGTTTGTTTTGGATGAACCAGAGTGGTGGACACAGATATTTTGACGATGGGTCGTGTCTCGACTTTTTGACTCTTTTAGAATCGCCTTTGACCACTTCAGAGTGGCTGTCTACGGGCATGCACAAACATGTCCTTAAAACAACCCTTAACGTTCGTTTTCAAAACTGTGCAACTCACCGAGTGGTTAGTGGTGTTTGTTGATGTTCCAAAACAAGTAGCGTAGCGAAAAACAGTTTCTGTCGTGTTTTATTTGCCATTTTGTAAAATCACATTGATTTCTGTTGAACGGAAAAGGGGGCTGTTAACATTTGGTTGTAGTCTTTTCGTTCGGTTCTCATGTCTATGCGCTAGACGCAGGCCGTTTCTCAATATGCGTTCTTGTCTGTACTTGTGTTCTTGTGGACTTGTGAAACGTCATCAGTCGCTGCCCAAGTACTGTCCCAATTCAAAGTTCACATCTAGCCAAGTCCAGTTCAAATCCCCGGATGTGTTCTTGATCCGCCCCTTTTACCGAGGATGCATCGAGTGGTGACTTGTGCGAACTTGAGACAGCCATGTATCCCAGAATGCATCTCGCACCAACCAGCAAGTGTCAATACCAGAGGAGAAAACCCGCGTAATATAAAAATACTACTGTTATTGTGTCATGAAATGTAATTTTAAGAGTGTTTCAGGCGAGAATGTTGTTGTTTAAAGCTCAAATCTGTGGTTTGTTTATAAAGATAGCGCCTATTTGAAAAATGTATCTGAGGCTTTCGGAGCTGTACGATCCAGGCGAGCACCGGGTGTTCAACGCTCATTAACCCCGACTGGAACAGCTTTTCCTCGGCTAGTGCTTCTGACATGTGGCGCTGACTCTGGTGTCTCTAGTCTAGTGGATAAACATGACGTATATTCGTCTTGTGTCGATCTTTGTTCTCACTCATTAATCTCTATTTGTTCCATGGCAAATCGTTTTGGCTGAGGGCAAAGTGAAGTTTCATAACTTTATATATTTAGGCTATTTAACTTTAACTTTGTAGCCTAATTGTTTGCTTAATTTCTCATTGTAAGTTAGCTTCTTATACCTGTTATACTGGATATTATTGATCAGTAAAAATGACATTTAACAAAAAGAGACAGGGTCGTGTAATTTTATTTTATATAGGCTACTAGATATATTTTTTATATTTATTTTAACATTCTCTTCACTATATGTAAAATAAAATGACACAACCCTGTCTCTCTTTGACAAATGTCAATAAAAATCAAGAATGTTTCATATTTTTTAAATGAAATAAAAAAGAAGCAGGTTTGTTTTTTAATATTTCATGTTGTTATAAATATGCAGTGAAGATAATTAATGTACGCGTTGCACTGTAAAAAATTGCGCTGTAAAATAACGGTAATCTACTGGCAGCTGTGGTTGCCAGCAATGTACTGTTAATTTACAGCCCTCTACCGTTAATATACAGCTCTCCTTTTTTACAGTATGTTACCGTAAAAATACCATGGAAGGAAACTCATATAATTTGGGAAACCGATTGCTTCAAACAGTTCGAGTTTAAAAACTACTGATAGTACTGTGACGGAGGTGGCACGTGTGAAGTTACTTCATTTGAGTCCACTGAAAATGTATATCTCTTAATATTAAACTGAAACACCTTATGTGTAATAGTGAATTAATTAAAAACATGACATTAACTCAAATCTTTGCAGTTCGCATTTAACGAACATTAGCATACATGTATGTGCTAAAGTACTTAGCAAGGAGATTGTCACTGGATCAGCAATACACAGTTACTGCTTTTAATTAAAACAACCGGCAGCATAACATCAGTGTTTCTCTGCTCATCTCTGACTGAAGCACAGACTCTACTCTCCACCACAATGGTGATTCACAAAACTCATTAATTAAACTAACAGATCTCTCCTATATCATCCTGTGCAAAACACATAAAACACTTCAGTTTAATATTTTCTCTCCTTATCAGTTATTGACTTTGCATAACTTTTTTCTTTAAACGTTTACTAATATTCCAGTGAAATTAACTTCTTTTGTTTAGTAAATCTGACTCTTAGGTTTTACAGAATATTACTGTTTTTCCTTGATTTTACGGTAATCTACTGGCAGCTGTGGTTGCCAGTAAATTGCTGTTTTTCTACAGTTTTATGCCGTAAATTAATTTACTGTTGATTACTGTTAACTTACGCTTCACTCAGTTTTTTATTTATTTAACACATTTAACCCTTTCAACCCCACTTAAGTTTTAAATGAACACTTGTGTGTCCACACTACAGAGTGTTGGAGTAACACTGAAGCAGTGTTGAAGTTAATGATATAATTCAGTGATTAATTAACTGATGATTGAGCATTAGTGATGAACACCTGATGCTAACAAGCAGAATCACAGAAGGACAGATGAACAACAAGAAGAAAAAAAAGCAAAACACAAGACCTACAACTGACTTCAGCGACATTAAATCTGTGAAGATCTCAGCAGAGGAGGATTAAACAACGCTAAAAAAAATAACATCACTATCTTCACTTATTACTAACCGGATTTACTTTATTTGTTTATATACTTTATTTGTTTATATACGTCTACAGAAATTCCTATTGAGAATTAACAGAGGTTTAGATGTTGTTTTGTTTCATTTGATGTTACCATTATGGAGATCAGTGTTTGCTTTAGTTGGGCTCTTGACCCTTGACTTTAACATTAGTTTGTCTTTGGTTGCTGTAACTGAGTTGTTAAGACACGTTTGTTATAGCAGAAACCAAGCCAACAAAAAATTAGATCAGGTGTTGCTGATTACGTTTTGAATATTTCATCAAATATGGATCACTGATCTCATCCAGAGTCTAATCATTTATCAAAAGTGTGTTTTTAATACAGCTTAATTTTATTTTACTGCACTGTGAAACTACAGCAAAAAATCAAGCACCCTGCACAATCAGTTATGAAGGATTTTAAACCTCATCATTCACTAAAGAAATTTGAACTGCGGCTTCAGTTAGACACACACAAACATCATGAATCAGCCAATGAACCTCAACAATGGTGACAACCAACAAAAAAGATAATACCAAATCTGAACATCACAAAACACACTACTTAAAGTCAACACAAAACCAACAGCAAAAATAAAAGCAAAAAGTAAACATTAAAGAAAATAACCAGACAATTCAGCTGCATAATTTATTCATGCCGCAATGCATGCTGGGAGTCATGCACAATTTTTGTTGCACTATTCTGGTACCCAGCATGCATTACAACATTACACTTTTTTGATTGTCACCATTGTTGAGATTCATACGTCGATTCTTGATGTCTGTGAAATTTTCTGAGAACTGGCTTTTTAAAATTCTACATATTTTTTGCTTGTAAAAACCGTGATAGATCTCGATATGTTAAATCACAGTGATAATATAATCACGTATACAAAAATCACCGTAATAAATTCACTAGACTTTAAAAACACCAGTGCATCAGACCATTATATGATGATTGTGACCATTAACAAATAATCACTATCATATAAAAACGTTTTCTATCAGCTTTTTTGAAATAGCTAATGCAAGAGACAGCTACCACAGCCAAATAAACACTAATGTTCAAAAGTCAAGGGTCAAGAGCCCAACTAAAGCAAACACTGTTCGCCATCATGGTAACATCAATAAATTGACATTAAAGCTCTGTCACCTTTTAATATGAACTTCTGTAAACGTCTGACAGAAGTAAAGGCAATCTGATCAGTAATAAGTGAATCTGGTAATGCTGTTTGTGGAGTTGTTTAATCCTCCTCTGCCGAGATCTTCAGAGATTTAATGTATTTTATCTTCAGATGATTTGATATTTTTTTCTGTTCTTCTTGTTCCTCTTTCCTCCAGTGATTCTGCTTGTTAACAGCAGGTGTTCATCAGTGTCTGAATTAACTTTGAAATTGAACTTAATTAACTATGCAATTATTCACTCAGTCAAGTGGACTATTTTAGTGAACTAATGTAGGGAATAGTGAATGAGGGTATAGGATGTGATTGGGAACACAGCCTCTGAGTGTCAACTTTGATCGCTGTTAATTCACAGTATATTGCTGTTGGCTACTTTCTCGAAAACGACATATATCACCCAGAATGCATTTTTTCAACGGTATATTGCTGTTTTAATGGAAAACGGCATGTTACTGTCAAATTGTGGCCGTTTTTTTACAGCAATTTTTTACAGTGTGCCTGAACCACAATTGTGTGGCCATTTAGGCTAATATGTTAAAGTTTTTTTTTTATGAAAAGAGGCAGAGTGGTGTTTTATAAAATATTTTGTTTTATTGTTGACGAAAAGAGGCAGAGTTAGCATATTTCGTTTGATTGTTGCCTAAAATATATACAATTTCGTATGCTATTTCATCACTAAATTCACTTCTGAGAACATTTGATGCGAGAAATCAACTGTGAAGATTTCAAATATTGGCATTTTTACGAAAATGTATGGCGAGTCGTAGCCTAAATGTTTGGGTTCTGCAGACGGCGTTTGTGCGGGGGTATTATTGCGCAATACCCGCAAGAACACATCGTCTCAAACTGTCAGCAGCGTTCTGTGTGCTCGTCACCTTGTAAGTTCATTCTTCCAAGAACATCTAGCAAGAGCGTTCTCCCCAAGAACACAAGTCCGTTCTTTGCATTCTTGGTTTTGAGAAACGGCCACCGTGTTCCGTACAGCGTCCTTGTACTGCAAAGTGGTTGTCGCCATCAAGTGGTTGGGAGTGTGCTAACGCTTCAGACTCAAATATCGAGCGGAAGTTTATACGTGGTTGTGAGGTATCTAAAAAAATAGTTCCACTATAGCAAATAAGACGGATTGAAATCGTAAATTGCGACGATATATTTGTTTTTAATCATCGACGAACACCACTAACCACTTTGTGAGCTGCACAGTTTTGAAAACGAACATTAAGGGTTGTTTTAATAGCATTTCAGCTCTTTGAAAATGTATTAGCATTACACTAAAAGTTTATTCTGAAGCTGTTATATTCAGTATATTTAAAAGTGCAAAAACACTATAAATGTTAAGACATACACAGACTTTTAAATCAAGAAAACTTTAATGTACTACATTGTTGTGTACATTGCAAAAAAAAATACTTAAGAGTAGCCTACATTAAAAAAGTACAGCAGCATATAAACTCTTTAACAAAATATAACAAAGATTAGTGAAATGCTATAGCAGAGCTATATATTTATAAATTGTTTGTAGAATGTTTCAACCTGTATTACTGAATATTACATCACTAAATAAATAAGCATCACAATACAATTTCAGAAAAAATAAACGTTACTGAAAAACAATGTGCAGCAGTGAATAAAGCATTATTTACAAACTTGGGCCTAAAAATGGCTGAACCAAAGAAACAGAAGAGTTTGAATGTCACATCTTCATCTTCATGTGGAATGGTCACTTCTTTAAATACGACTCGCATTTTCTGCAACTGAGGGCTTGTGGTTCAGACACGGTAGTATTTGAAGACTGCTTTATCACAGGATCTGTGAAAGGGAAGAAGAATTTATATAAACTTCCGACTCCGTGTTACACATATGTTAGACCTAAAGATTGCTTTATTAATAATCTTCCTCATCAGTTTCATCATCTCAGCATCCCGGATAGCTTAGAAGAACTCAATATTGAGAAAGAAACTTTTAACTCTCTCTTTTCCAGCACTTTAGACACAGTTGCTACTTTACGCTTAAAGAAGATTAAAGAAAACAATCCAACGCCGTGGTATAACGAGCACACTCAGGTCCTTAAGAGAGCAGAAAAATGGAGCGCAACTGGAAGAAAACAAAATTAGAAGTACTTTGCATTTCATGGAAAAAGAGCATGATTGCGAGGCCTTAAAAGCTGCTAGATCGGCTTATTTTTCGACCCTATTAAGTAAGAGCAACATAAGTGTGTTTTCTGTAGCCTCCTCAGACCTGGTTGTCCACATACGTGGACATCACAAAGTCCAGGGGTCAGAAAGTAAAAGTCCTGCCATATTTTTATTCCACCCACAGCAAAAACTCCAGTGTTAAATGAACTTTACTGGGAGTTTATTTGGATCCAGACTCAAGAGTGTTAAAGTTAATGAGATAATTAAGTGAATAATTGAGTGATGATTGAGATATTATTGAAGACACCAGATGTTTACTAGCAGAATCACTGAAGGAGAAAATCTATATTTTAGTCACCGTTATGGTGATCAGTGTTTGCTTTAGTTGGGCAGGTGACCTTTAAATGTTTAACTAAAGATTTTGTTTGGCTGTTTTAACAGCTGGATGAACAAAGAGATCAGATCAGATCAGATGTTGTAGATCATGTTTAGACATAATCATCATTTGACCTGAATCACTGAACTCATTTAAAGCCTACTCTCTGACTTGAATGTATAGTGATCATAATAGCATCACAGTGATTCTATAACATTAGGTCCAGAGTTTTCAAAATAAACCAAATGATATCTTAAACGTTGTTCTGATAAATAAATAATAATCTTTCTTTTCGGCACACACAGACATTAAGATTCAGTGTATGAATCTCAACAATGGTGACAAACAGAATATTTAATTAGGAAAAGGAAATTACTCAGACAATTCAGATCATAATTTATTCATACCGCAATGCATGATGGGAGCCATGAATGAATTTTGATTGGTGGCACCCAGAATGCACTGCAACATGCTATATAATTGTCACCATTGTTGAGAATCACAGGCTGATTCTTGATGTCTGTGTGTGCCCATAAAGTATTTTGAATAGAATAGCTTTTAAGAAATCTTTTGGACAATATTTAAATTTCTAAAAATGTTATACTGTGTAAGCAAAAGGTTAAACTCTGCAAATGATGATTGTGTTATAAAACATAACCAACAACAGTGCATCAGCTTTCCTTGTTGTTCAACTGGCTGTTATAACTCATGTACAGCAGCCAAACAACATCTAAAGTTAATGATTAAAGGGTCAAGAGCCCAACTAAAGCAGACACTGATCACCATAATGGTGACTTAAAATGTGATGTTCTCCTTCAGTGATTCTGCTTGTTATCATCAGGTGTCTTCAATAATGCTCAATCATCACTCAATTATTCACTTAATTATCTCATTAACTTTAACACTGGAGTTTTTTGCGGTGGGTGGAATAAAAATGTGGCAGGACTTTTACTTTCTGACCCCTGGACTTTCCACCTCTGACCAAAACTCGGGTCTTAGGAGGTTAAATACACTAAAACTTCACTAAAAGTATGCTTGTTTTTAACATATTTCTTAAAAGTACACTGTTAGCCCTTACCAGGTTTTTTGTACAGTAAAATACTGGCAACACTGTTGCCAGCAATTTACTGTTAATTGTACAGTTCTTTACTGTAATCTACAGTATGTTACTGTAAAAATGCACTAACACTCGAGTTAACTAATTTCACTTGCAGAAACCAACTGCCTTAAATTGACCAACTATCATTTAAATGTATTAACTAACATTTATAATGCATTAATAATGTGAGCAAAGTATTACTGTGAACTTATTTCATTTGAAACCACAAAAAAAACGTTTGTAAATAAAGAGATTTCCAATGGACCAGCAACTACACAGTCACCGCCTGTTAAATAAAGCAACATGCAGCGTATCATCAATGTTTGTAGATCTTCTCCTGGACTGAAGCACAGGCTCTACTCTTCAGCACAACAGTGACCCAAAAAACTACATTTTACAGTAAACTACTGGCAACAGTGTTGCCAGTATAAACCTGTTTAATAACTTACAGTTTATTACTGTTAAAATACATTTCGTGGGTGTGTCTTTTTATCTTACACTGTTAACCCTTTCAACACCACAGGAAAATCCACACTACAAAGAGTAAAAGTAACATTGACAGTGTTGCAGTGAGATAATTCAGTGAATATGTAAGTGATTGTTGAGCATTAGTGATGAACACCTGCTGTTAACAAACAGAATCACTAAAGAAAGAGAAACACAAGAACAGAAAATAGAGAAACACAAGAACTACAACTGACTTCCAGCCATTACACATTATTACACTTATTATTAACCAGTATGACTTTATTTCTGTCATTCATCTACAGAAGTTGTTATTGAGATGTTTAATTGAAAATGTTTGGTTTGAAGTTACCATTATAGAGATCAGTGCTTGCTTTAGTTGGGATGCTGATGCTAGAACATTAGTGTGTTTTTTGCAAATCACAGTTGTGCACACACGCAATTTATGAATGATTCCGGTTATGATGACAACATCGTCATATTGTCTGGTTATTCACTAATCTAGTTCATTCTCACTCGTTCAGAGTTTAATCCTCAATCAAAAGTGTTCCTTTGCTACCACTGTTAAACCACAGCAATAAATTACAATGACTCTGTTTTTAACATGCAAAAACAAAAAAAACAGAGCTACACTGTCTTTTGGAAACACAGAGATATCACAATTTAGCACATGAATCTCAACAATGGTTGCAATATTTTTTTTTTTCATGCAGCAGTGCATGCTGGGAGTTTTATACTATCCTGGAATGCATTGCTAAATTAAACTTTTGATTGTCACCATTGTTGAGATTCATACGCTGATTGTTGATCTCTGTGTGTGTCTGAGTTGAGGAGTTTAAATTTTTAATACAGTGTATGGTTACAATATTCTTCAGAAAACGTGATTGCAGAAATATTGATTTCATGTTTCACAAAAATATGCTAAATATGAAATACCCATAAATTCATGAGTATATTCAGGAAAGATCTGAAAACCAGATATGTCCAGAATGAATGTGACATCATCACAAAAGCCAAAATCAACCTATCATCTTCCTCTCCACTTTTTCTTGCAATAACATATGTGCTTTTTAAATTCATTGTTACAGCAATCAGAGAGAGATGAATGGTAAGAAGTCAAGTGTCAAGAAACCAACTAAAGCAAATACTGATCTCCCTTATGGTGACTACAAACAAACTTTATTATTAACTAAATCTCTGTTAATTCTCAACAATAACTTTTGTACATGTATGAAAGAAATAATCATAAACTGGTTTGTAAACTGGTTTCACACTCAGTGTTGCTGGAAGTCAGTTGTAGTTCTTGTGTTTCTCTTTTTTCAGTTCTTGTTTCTCTGTACTTCAGTGATTCTGCTTATCAGGTGTTCATCAGTGTCTCAATTCACTCACTTCTTTTCATTCACTCAGTCAAGTGGACTATATTAGTGAACTAATGTAGGGAATAGTGAATGAGGGTATAGGGTGTGATTTGGCACACAGCCTCTGGGTGTCTGTTAACTCACAGTATATTCCCGTAGGCTACTTTCTCGAAAATGCAAATATAACCCAGAATGCATTGTTTTCTACGGTATATTACTGTTTTAATGGAAAATGGTATGATACTGTCACTTTTTTTACAGCAAGGGCTAACAGTGTAGAGACTGTCACTGGGCTTGAGAAGCAAAAACCTGCTTAGTGGTGGTTGTAATTTTGAAGTCATTTTCATATGTATACGCATACTGGGCAAATGTTAATGAAAGCAAAGGTCTGCATCTCATAGCAGCAGAGTATCAGTATGTGTGGAAAACCTCTCATTAGAAGAAGCAGTTTCATGGCTCTCGAAGGAACAGCTGGTGCTGGAAAATGCAACACCATCTGGCCTCCTGTACATGGGTCACAAAGTTTGCACAACTAGTTCTGTAACATCATTTGTACACAACTTTGTGTAAGGTATTTTATAAAAGATCTGAAAAACATCTTTTGATGAATTTTTTTTATTTTCATCACTGTTAGAGGAAGCTGTTTTCAGACAGTGAAGGTTGTATTAAGCCTGTTCTTTAGACTTATAGAGCGTAATCCATTTAAGAATTATAAACTATACACTGTTAGCCCTTGTTGTAAAAAAAGGCAAAATTCTGACAATATCATACCATTTTCCATTAAAATAGTAATATACCATAGAAAACAAAACTAGCCTACAGGAATATACTGTGAATTAACAGAGCTCAAAGTCGACACTTAGAGGCTGTTTTCACAATCACACCATATACCTTCATTCCCTATTCCCTTCATTAATTCTCTAATATGGTCCACTTTAATGAAAAGAAGTGAGTGAATTGAGACACTGATGAACACCTGATAAGCAGAATCACTGAAGGACAGAGAAACAAGAACTGAAAAAAAGAGAAACACAAAAACTACAACTGACTTCCAGCAACACTGAGTGTGAAACCAGTTTACAAACCAGTTTAGGATTATTTCTTTCATACATGTATAAAAGTTATTGTTGAGAATTAACAGAGATTTAGTTAATAATAAAGTTTGTTGTGACCATGATGGAGATCAGTATTTGCTTTAGTTGGTCTCTTGTCCCTGGACTTCTTATCATTCGTCTCTCTTTGACTGCTGTAATAGTGAATTTATAAAGCACATCTGTTGTGGCAAGAAAAAGTCCAGAGTAAATTGATCAGGTGTTTTTTGGCTTTTGTGATGATGTCAAAAATTCCTTAAGATATTCTTTGAATCAATGTGTATTTCATACATATCATATCTGTAAAATCTAAAACATGAAATCAATATTTCTGTGATCAGGTCTTCTGAAGGATATTGTAATCATAGAGTCCATTAAAACTTTTTTAACTCCTGCTTGACTCAGACACACACAGACAACAACAATCAGCGTATGAATCTCAACAATGGTGACAATCAAAAGTTTCATGTCGCAGAGCATGCTGGGTTCCAGGATAGTATAAAATTCCCAGTATGCACTGCTGCACGAATAAAAAAAATATTGCCACCATTGTTGAGATTCATGTGCTAAATTGTGATATCTCTGTGTTTCTAAAAGACAGTGTAGCTCTGTTTTTTTTTTGTTTATTGATGATGTGTAAAAACAAAAAACATTTTAATGTATTACTGTGGTTTCATAGTGGTGGGCATATAACACTTTTGATTGAGTAAATGATTTTCTTACTGAATGAACAAGCAATATGACGATTTTGTCATCATAATCATTAGAACCATAATCGTTCATGAACTATGTGTGTGCACAAGTATGACTTGCTAAAACACACTAATGTTTTGGCATCAGCATCCCAACTAAAGCAAACACTGATCTCTGTAATGGTAACTTCAAACCAATCTCAATAACAACTTCTGTAGATATATGACAGAAATAAAGTCATACTGGTTAATAATAAGTGTAATACGTAATGTGTAATGGCTGGAAGTCAGTTGTAGTTCTTGTGTTTCTCTTTTTTCTGTTCTTGTGTTCCTCTTTCCTTCAGAGATTCTGCTTGTTAACAGCGGGTGTTCATCACTAATGCTCAACAACCACTTACATATTCACTGAATTATCTCAGTGTAACACTGACAATGTTACCTTTACTCTTTGTAGTGTGGATTTTCCTGTGGGGTTGAAAGGGTTAACAGTGTAAGATAAAAAGACACACCCACAAAATTTATTTTAACAGCAATAAACTGTAAGTTATTAAACAGGTTTTTACTGGCAACACTGTTGCCAGTAGTTTACTGTAAAATGTAGTTTTTTGGGTCACCGTTGTGCTGAAGAATAGAGCCTGTGCTTCAGTCCAGTAGAAGATCTACAAACATTGATGACATACTGCATGTTGCTTTATTTAACAGACAGTGACTGTGTAGTTGCTGCAGTGGAAATCTCTTTATTTACATAAGTTTTTTTTGTTGTTTCAAATGAAATAAGTTCACAGTAATTCTTTGCTCACATTATTAATGCATTGTAAATTTTTGTTAAAAAAATACTTTTTAAATTAAATAAGTTAATTTAAATGACAGTTGGTCAATTTAAGGCAGTCGGTTTCTGCAAGTGAAATTAGTTAACTCAAGTTTTAGTGCATTTTTACAGTAACATACATTATATATGTAGATTACAGTAAAGAACTGTACAATTAACAATAAATTGCTGGCAACAGTGTTGCCAGTATTTTACTGTAAAACAATCTGGTAAGGTCTAACAGTGTAGAATAGGAAGGCTTGTCAACCATTTTTGTGTTTTAGAATGAATTAGGTCATATGACTTGTATGTAATTTAAATACTCATGTTAAAGATAGATTTAAGTCTGAACAAACCCCATATCATGGGAAATGTATTTTAATAGGTGGCGATTTTGAATTAATTTGTGTGATGTGAATAATATGAAAATATATCACTTATAGTTTAGAAACTATAACTTGTAGAAAATATAGTTTTTTTTATTGCAGAATGTACATGGACCAAAATGTAAAATAGTTTTGAATTGGTATGAGAAAGAGTTGTTAAAAGTACTGAATTTTTTAAAATTGTGACGATAACAGCATTTCCCTCTAGCATTTTGAGCGCTGTTAAACAGATTCTTAAACGCTTCTGATTGGCCATTGTGTTGATGCGCTAAACATATATGTCCGTGATTGGCTGATTTATGCCCTGTCATTTTTAAAAAGCCTATACAGTACCCTATGTATTGGTACACAATTATTACAAAAAGGTACGAGTATGTTCTCGCTAAATTGCACCCATGTAAGATTGTTATATCATAATAGTAGAATACACTCAAAAAAATGATATGTTGGCTTTACTTAACTTTTCTTTGTAAACAGGTTCCACCGGTTCCACATAACTATGTTTTGTTAAACAAACATAATATGTTCATGTAACTTCAACATCATGGAATTTGGTCATTTTAAGCGACCCAATTAAACTCTGAGCTAATGAGTTAATTAAGTGATTTATTGAGTGATGATTGCGCATTACTGAAGACACCCGATGTTAACAAGCAGAATCACTGAAGGAGAAAACCGGAATGTTTAAGTCACCATTATGGAGATAAGTGTGTGTTTTAGTTGGGCTCTTGACCATTAACTCATTAACTTTAGAATTTGTTTGGCTGCTGTACGTGAGTTATAACAGCCGGATGAACAATGAACAAAGGTGATCTGATGGTGTTGGTTGTGTGTAACATAATCATTGTTTCACAATCATTTGACCTGAGTCACTGAACTTATAATAAACCCAATTTCTGAGTTAAGTTTACCTTACGGATTATAGCAGCACTGTCATTGCAGAGCATACTATTTTGAGCCTTTTTAATGAAATTCAAATGATCAAATCAATACATAAAAAAGAAACTTCTTAAAAAATATCTTGAGTAGGCACACACAGACATCAAGAATCAGCCTGTGAATCTCAACAATGGTGACAATTATAAAGCATGTTGCAGTGCATTCTGGGTGCCACCAATCAAAACTCATTCATGGCTCCCATCATGCATTGCTGCATGAATAAATAATGAGCTTATGATCTGTTTGTCACCATTGCTGAGATTCACAGGCTGATTCTTGATGTCTGTGTGTGCCTACACAAAATATTTTTTTTTAGAAGTTTCTTTTTTATTTATTGATTTAATCATTTAAACTTCATTGAAAAGGCTAAAAATAGTATGTTCTACAATGACAGTGCTGCTATAATCTGTAAGGTAAATTTAGAAATTGGGTTCAATATAAGTTCAGTGATTCAGGTCAAATGATTGTGAAATAATGATTATGTTAAAACACAACCAACACCATCAGATCACCTTTGTTCATTGTTCATTCGGCTGTTATAACTCACGTACAGCAGCCAAACAAACTCTAAAGTTAATGAGTTAATGGTCAAGAGCCCAACTAAAACACACACTTATCTCCATAATGGTGACTTAAACGTTCCGTTTTTCTCCTTCAGTGATTCTGCTTGTTAACATCAGGTGTCTTCAATAATGCTCAATCATCACTCAATTATTCACTTAATTAACTCATTAGCTCAGAGTTTAATTGGGTTGCTTAAAATGACCAAATTCCATGATGTTGAAGTTACATGAACATATTATGTTTGTTTAACGAAACATAGTTATGTGGAACCGGTGGAACCTGTTTACAAAAGAAAGTTAAGTAAAGCCAACATATCATTTTTTTGAGTGTAAGTACCCCTTAGATCTATAATAATTACAATATAAATTTTCTTTAAAATTCTCCTGGTTGTTACCCCTTTATTCCCCAAAGTTTACATATTGGTCCCTTATACTCACATGTAAGTACTTTATAATATAATTACCGAAAGTTACGCTGTAAATTCGTCTTAATTACACAGTACTTTCCGGGCTGTAATCTAAAGCGTTACCGTTTATGTATTGAATAAGCAAACGTACAAAACTTTACAGCTAATGATAGTGAGGAAGAAAGCAAATCTATCAAATGACATGAGTAAGTTAGTATTATAAGGCAATCAGCAGTAAGTCAGAGAGACACATACGGCCCTATTTTCTGATGTCTCTTCACTCCATTGTCTTCTTATCTCAGATGTGCCAAGGAAAGATCTATCTCTGGGGGTTTTACTGCAGTGGTAGCTTTTATGAGCTAGACTTTCTCAGAATGAAGATCAATAAATAAATAGTCTTCAGAGCCACCCGAAGCACATGCTCTATTTGAACTCAAGTGACACATTTCAACATTTGTTTGCTTGAAACTATTAAACCAGAGGAAACCCAGCAATGGGGTTTCAGAGACGGAATCAATAATTGTAATCCACTCTCAAACTTTTAATCTATCCTGCTGTAAATTAACCCTGTCACTCTGATTTCTATGGAGGGATAGAATGAACAGAGTGACACCAGAGAAACAGCGATGTGTCGTATGAACAAGCAAACACACCCTCTGTGTGTGTGTGTGAGAGAGAGAGAGAGAGAGAGAGAGAGAGAGAGAGAGAGAGAGAGAGAGAGAGAGAGAGAGAGAGAGAGAGAGAGAGAGAGAGAGAGAGAGAGAGAGAGAGAGAGAGAGAGAGAGAGAGAGAGAGAGAGAGAGAGAGAGAGAGAGAGAGAGAGAGAGAGAGAGAGAGAGAGAGAGAGAGAGAGAGAGAGAGAGAGAGAGAGAGAGAGAGAGTGAGTGAGAGTGAGAGAGTGAGAGAGTGTGAGAGTGTGAGAGTGAGTGAGTGAGTGAGTGAGTCTGAGTCTGAAATAACAGATGAGAAAAGTCCATTGTAATGCAGAGCTGCTGCCGGACACTTTTCTTCTCATGCTGTTTTAAGATCTGTTAAACTTCCCAAGAAGATTTTTCGGTTGCTTTGAATGGCCATTAAACTGGTTTATTTTAAACTTAAGAGAAGAAAAAAAGGTGGTTAATTTCACCACCATTGCTCAACCCAGGCTCTTTGGAGAAATGTGCCCAAGATGAAATTTCTATCTAAGCCCTTATGTATTTTCGGGAGTGTGTAAATTACAGGGATCACTGGGTGTTCAGCCTTAAGAATCGCCCCTGGTGAAATGATGTTCTAATTGGAAATGTTCCCAGATGTTTAACCTATTAGTGGGATCAGAGGATAATTTCTAACATTACTACATTTTAACAACACAGAGGTTAACATTTTGCAAAACAACAGCTCTTATCAGCAGGCCGTACCACAATCCTATTATCCTTACTCAAATCCATTACGGCTACTCTTTCCTCTTTTGACAGATTATTGTACACTTTATATTATTTTTAGTATACAATTTACATCATTTTCAACCAAACGGCATTACGGTGCTTGGGAGGAATAAATGTAGACCTTTTCTTGAAGTGACTATGGGCCGAGTCACGTACAGAGGTGGCAGACGAGTGGATTTGGTCCAATGAGGACATATTCCTAGTTGGGCTGTCTCTCATATCAGAATAGAAAAACTCCCTCAATCTTAAATTACAATAAAAAAAACTTCTGGAAATCAATAATAGTCTCAAAGTCATTAGTGTGGGTAGTCTTTTACTTAAGGCTGACGTACAAGCCTCAGACAAAGTTTGATTGCGCTCTGATTGGCCACTCACATCCGAGCCTGAGTCATATGATGAGGAAGACAGCCATGATTTTTTGTTTCCGTGTTGTCGTAAGAAACATCGGGTCGTGTGCGTTGTACCTGATTATTCTGGGATTTGGTTTGAGATTCTGGTTTTCCATCCCTCCAAAAAGTAGACCTTCTTCTTGTAATCCTCAGCATCCCGCGCAAACTTAGCCGTCTTGACACTCCTGACTTCGCTAGTGCAGTCAATACGATGGCGTTCTAGCTCCTTCTTGATTTCTTGCTACTTCTTGTCTTTTCTTGTCAGACAGCGCTTTCAGTTTGATTTCTGTTTTCTTGAAATCTTCCCTTGTCGATTCCAGCTGAGCAGTGATTTCACTTATAACGAGGGCCATCAGGTCAAAGGAGCATTTGTTTCATATTTCGAACCAGCGTGTGCAAAAAATCGGATTGGCCTGGCCTAAAGCAGGTGCTTTCAGTAGTCTCAGACCACGAGGAATGATCTTTTTTCTTAGATAGTCACTTAATGTTACAGCGTGCAGATGCTGTCTGATCTCTTGTTCCTGTATATTGAATAATTTATGAGTCAGTGCATCACCTTCCTTTGGATCTATATGTATGCATATATGGGTGTTTTCTTAACTGAGTAATGTGTGGGGCGAGTAGCTAATTAAACCAATTGAAATCACAGGGTGGGTGAGTTGATTGTAAGACCTATATATAGCCCTGCATTAAATGTGTGTTCACCATTTGCCTGAAGAAGACACAACAGGGTCTAAACGTTGTTTGTTCTTTAAATATGGGAGTATAAAGCAGTGTTGCGGACATTATATTTTCTTTAAAAGTTTTGTTTGATCACCATTATTGTGATCAGTGTTTGATTTAGTTGGGCTCTTGACCTTTTGCTGTTTAATAATAATTTTTTTTCTGGATGATTAAATTTTGTGTTTATAACGCATATGTTATAGCAAGAGAAATTTTGACCTGGTTATAATACTTTTGGATGAGGACATTTTCATCATGTAGTGGCTTGATTCACAGATGCCATTCAGAGATTAGAGGTGATGATACACAGGGCAACTTTTTGAGCAATGTTGCTGGGCAATCTTCCTGAGCGATTGTTGCTTGGCCACTTTCTCCTTGAAAATGGGCAATACATTTCTTTCTGGATAATTTAGATCGGTCTGGGCGCCCATTGACGGCAACATTGCTCAAAAAGTTGGCCTGTGTATCATCACATTTACTCTCTGACAATATGGTTGATTTGTAACTTTAGTGTTGTTGAATGTAGGGATGGCTGACGCGAAACAGACGTTCCGAAGCTTTGTGAGATCCCGAAGTGCAGATGTTTCGAAATACTGATTCGAAGTGATTCAAAACACCCATGTCACGTGACTATGGCCAAACGAAGCCTTGAAGTGTTTCACTAAGTGTTTCATCAGGTGTGATTCGCCGAATCAGCGTTTGATTGACACGGTCAGAAACAGACCACACAATCGCACATCTGTATAAAAGTGAAATCAACGCATATTGACCTTGTGGGTTTTTGTGAGAGGAGTTTGATTTTGAGATAGCGGATTTTTGGTGATATAGTGACATTTGTAGTGCGATTTGTTTAGTTATATTTAGGCTTACATTTAAATGTACACATTGACTGATAGGCTAGAGACAGACAGAGTACATAGTGACACATTAATAGATGCATAGATAGAAAAATATATAGACAGATAGATTAATAGATAGATAGATTCATATTAATATTTATAGTGAAATTAATTTTTTTAAATAAAAATCTATAAGAAAGTGAGACATTGTGGCTTGATTTCTTTTATTAATAGCTATTCATTTTTCATGTCATGACCAAAACAACATTATGGCCTACAGGTTACAAGCTTCACATATTAGAAAAATACAATAATAAAAAACTTTTTTTTTTTTTAATGGCTGGTTGTCAAGGTTGTTTCAGATCAACACCTGCAAGTGACCACTAGGTGTCACCATCAAGACGGGTGTCGGATTGATTCGAAGCCTCAAAACAATATGGCACATATGCTTCAACTGTTTCATTGTTTCACAAAGCCTCGATCTTCCCACCACTAGTTGAATGTAGCTCTGTGAGTTACAACTTGAGATCCTACAGCAACATGAACATATTAAAAGAATACATATTGCACAGCAGCTTCTATGTTTAGAATCAGCATATGATTCTCAACAGCGGTGACAAAAAAACACAAAAAACAAACAATCACAAAACAAGCTACTAAAGTCACAACAAAAACAAGAGCAAAAGAAAAGAAAAGAAAATAGAAACGATTCATGAAAATCAAAGGACAATTCTCATAATTTATTCATGCTGCAAAGCATGATGGGGACGAGTTTTGATTGGTGGCTCCCAGAATGCACTGCAAGATGAAGCATTTTGTTTGATTGTCACCATTGTTGAGGTTCATATGCGGATTCTTGATGTCTGTGTGTATTTTAAAAGACACTACAGATTATAAAAGCACGGTTGGAGCTCAAGCTGTAACATCACAGATTTATTGTTATGAAAAATTAATAAAATGGTGGCAGACTGATTAAATAATGCTGGATGAGATCAGTGAATCAGGCCAATACAGATAATATCTGTATTGGAGATAATATCATCATCAAAGCAGCTGCATTTTCCGAAAGCATTTTAAGTCTAAGTTGATCAACTAAAGCTGTTTGCACGATTTATTATACGATTATTCCCTGTCAGACTCTACAAACATGATCCTCGCTTTTTGACGATAGTAGTAGACAATTTGATGGTAGTCGTAGGAGAAGTCACACCGCAGGACTGTGCGTCAAATCTTCTGACACTGCCAGAATTTCTTCTGAGGAATTTGATCGAAACAGTCATTAATCGGCTGCCGGTGAACATGTCAAAATATGGATCAAAGACTTCAGATTTTAGCCTAGGATCAGTGGAATCTCTTAGGATTTACAAAACTTATCTTAGACAGTCAAATCGTGGCCAAATCATAGCCAATATCGTACAGTGTGAACCCTGCTTCAGGCCTATGATGCTTTTGGGAAACGCAGTCAAAGTCATAACTTCTCTTGCCATAACAAAAGTGTATTACAAACACAATGTTGGATCAGCCAGAGAAAACACTGATCACCATAATGGTGACGTCAAACGAACCTTTCATTGACACATTATCATCTAAACTTCCTTTAATTCTCAAAACACCCTATGACAGAAATAAAGTAAAACTGGTTAGTAATAAGTGTACTAATGTGTAAGGGCTCGAAGTCAGTTGTAGTTCTTCAGTCTCTCTTTTTTTCTGTTCTACTTGTTTCTCTTTCCTTCAGCGATTCTGCTTGTTATCATCAGGTGTCACCACTAATGCTCAATCATCACTTAATTAATCACTTAATTATCTTCAACACTGGTTTGGTTTTACTTTTAACACCATGTAGTGTTGACACATATGTATGCTGAGGGGTGTTCATTTAAAACCGGAGATTTTGCTCTGTAGGAAGAGCCTAGGCTGCCATTGCTAATGTTGTATAATTTGCACACACACGCACGCACGCACACACACACACGCACAAAAAAAAACAACTTTTAAAGCTGGAGGGCTGTATTACATTTAGAGCTAGTGCTCAGCTTTGATGAAAGAACAAACGTGAAGGTGGAGTATTACTGAAAAATAATGATAATGGATGACAAATGGTGTATATATCTATGACATCCGTGATATCCAGATCACATTGGGTTGTGGACAATATCACTTGTAAATATGTCTGATTTCTGCCAAGCATAAAAATTTAGAAATTGTGCAAGTGGACAAATTGAAAGTGGCACAGTAGACACACACACCGCCTGACCTTTGCTATAGCCCTTTATTCCTCACAAATGGGTCTGGGGTTGTGATGAATATTTGCTCCCTTGAGAAGTATAGTTTTAAAACTAGGTGAGAATGCTGAAATGAGGTCATGTTGTTGTGTCTTTGAGCCATGCTGGAGCATTAGGCAGTTGAGGTTTGGAAGGCACCCAACTTGACTGCTGTTTGAGCCAAAATGAAGCATCATCCAGAGCATGTTCATTATATGAAACTGGTGGAGGATGCTTCACATACACACAGTCTCATAGTGCCAGTTTAACTGGCTCTTTGCCTTTAACCGGCTGGGAGTGTATCTGAGCAATCATAATTGGTGCATGGAGAATTCAGTCACACTCTAAGCAGTGATAAGAAACACTGTTAGTGCCAAATACATCAAACATAAATAGGCTTTCTTCAGAAATGTGGGGTTTGTCTCTGTGGAAAACATCAGAACGTGTTGGAAATGCAACATCATCTGTTTTTCTCACCCACATTGTTTCTCATTGATTGATTGAGCGCATGCTTACACTAATGCCGAGTTCACACTGAATGATTTTAGGCCCGATTTTCGTTCGCAGACAAGTTTTGTGAGATCGTCGACACATGCCCAAAATAATAGGCAAATGCTCGTTCACGCGAATGACAATCACGCAGTGAGATATTTGGCATGCTAAATATCAGGACCTGTCGACGTTTCAAAATCCTGCTGAGTGAATGTGTTCTGACTGAAAACTACATCGGCGATGACCGACAGCCAATTAGAGAGCAAGATACAGGACAGCAGGATGTTAGGGGAGGAGTTATAAACCACAATATCAGTATTTTAATAGGTATATTTTCAATTATATCAAACAGAAATCAAAGCACAACCATTTTCTTGAGCAGCAGAAACAACAGCACATTGCAAAATTACGTATGTACCTCCAACTCTCTTTGCAGAAACACAATCCTTGTTCCCGCGTCTCCCCAACCATTTCCTCCTGGATCTTTTTTTTTTTTTTTTAAAGATCGTGCAGTGTGAACTTGGCATAATAGAGAGTATCAAGGATTGGCCCTCATGTACTGAGATTTGGGGTGTTTCAGTAGATTGAGGGGTCATTTTAGTAGATTCAAAAACATGTTTAACAATGACCAAACTAACAGGAAATGTTCTCAGAACTTTAGCTAATATATTGGCAAGGTTCTATTAAAGTCAAACAAATGCTTTTTTCAGTAAATGTAACAGAATGTTCATTCTAATTCGGCTGCTCTTTAATGATGTTCTCAAAATGTTAGCTCAGAAACATTGTTCATGGAATTTTTTTGTTTTTTTGTTTTTTTTTGGATGTCCATCTAATGATTTTATAAATGTCACTACTTGGTTGTTAAGATCGTCAGATACTAAAACGTGTTGTTTGTGTTTTCTTTACTACAATGTTTTTTTTTCTTGAAAACTAATTCGGATACCAGTCAGTTTTCTAAAAATGGATGACAACTTTGTGATAGATAGAACAGATGGTTAAAGCTTCAATAATATCTGGCAGCTAGAATTTGTCAGATGAACATGTTAAAACGGTTTGAAGGGAAAATAATGACTATTATTTTTTACACTAAAGTCATTGAGGTCTCTGGAACCCACAAAATAAAGTAACGTCAATCTCATTATAACATGAGCGTTAAGATGTAACCATGCAAAAAGCAATTCTCATAAATTATATGGTTAACAGTCTGCATACTGCAGATAAAGTATTATACATGTTTTTATGCAGTCACCAAAAGGAACAGCACAATATGGATGGTACTTGGCTTAATGCATGACACTAAAACCCCTTTAAAAAGAGCAGGAGCAACGTCACTCATCACTCATTGATGCAAATTCATGCTAATCAGACTTGCTACACCCTTTGCTGACCCATTTAACAATTTCACTAGGGAAGGATCTCTGGCTTTGTCTCTAGTGCACATGTATGTATATTAATTTTATGGATGTGTGAAGAATGATCGTTTGTTTTAGGGTGTACACACTAGTCAATGCTAATAATCGGTCAGTTTGTGTCCCGCAACCTTAAAGGGAATGTTCACCCAAAAATGAAAATTAAGTCATTAATTACTTACCCCCATGCTGTACCAACCCCGTAAGACCTTCGTTCATCTTCGGAACACAAATGAAGATATTTTTTATTAAATTTGAGAGCTGAGTTCTCGCGCATGCGTCATGGAAATATCTTGAACTCACGTCTCAGGCCCACAAGGAAGAAAAGGAATAGTCGAATAAAGTCGTTATTTTTGTTTGTTTTTCCGCACAAAAAGTATTCTCGCCGCTTGATAAACTTATAGTTGAGCCACTGTACTCACATGGAATATTTAAAAATTTTCTTCAATGACTTTCTGGGCCGTCAAGTTTCAATCCCTTAGGAAGCCTATGGAGGAGTGATTCAGCTCTCAAATTTAATAAAAAAATATCTTCATTTGTGTTCCGAAGATGAACGAAGGTCTTACGGGGTTGGTACAGCATGGGGGTGAGTAATTAATGACTTAATTTTCATTTTTGGGTGAACTATCCCTGTAAATGAATGTGTTCAATGCAGACTGAGCTACATTGACAACATTTATGGTATATTGTTAATGATAAATCATTTGTCCCTCAGTTTGTAAAGGTGCACATAGGCATTTTCCCCTCATTAGTCATTTAAGCATTTGTCTTTTTCCCAGTGTTTTCAAAACTCTTCAGACAGTCAGCTTTTTAATTGCTATGATACATAATGCACCTAATGACCACAGTCTGCAACAATTATGAAATCCTTTTCTTCACATTCAGCCATTAGCAAAACTATGAATCTACAGCCATTTTTGCACACATCTATATATTGTTTATGTAACTTAAATGGGTTCAAAACACAATCATTGAGTAAATGTGTTAAATTTGTGCAATCTATAGAATATTTACAACAATTTAAGGACGATAAAGGTTGTCCAGGTACCACTAGTATTTTTTACTAGTTTTTATTTGTTATTTATTGGTGCATTTTTTACCCTACTGGATTTGCTGGTGTAATAATTAAAATGCATAAAAAGCAAAGCACTTAAAAGTACTCTTGAAATAGATTTTCTTGTGTAATCTATTGTCTCATGTTCTATAATTTGTCAAGAGTGACATGTTTGGATAATGGTGTGTGGCATTTTAAAATGACATTAAAATTCATTTATTTTTTACAACACTGACAATGAAGTCAGAACAGTGAGCTAAATTTAAATCACAAAAGCATCTGAGCACTTGACTATCTTTGACTATCTTTCTTATGCACATACTGTAGGCCTAAAACTGCAGGCACACACTATTACTGTATAGAATTTTCATTTGTATTCACAGTGTGGTCAGTTGTCACCTGCCAATAAAGTATTTATGTGTCAAATTGCATACAGTATGTGGAGTGGGATTGAATAAATGGAGAGTGTACCTTATTTTCCTAAAAAGAAACCGAGAATTGAAGTTGGTGATGTCTCAGCACTCTCCACCAAAATGTGCTTTTCCCTAGCAGTAAATCATAAGAATGACGGGGCAAACAGAAAGAGCTCTGCGACAAACTTTGATTCTCACCAGAAGCGTTCCCCCCCGAGGAATCATGTCACAGATTTTGTAATATACGTTTCAGTGTGTGTTTTGCTCTAGGCCATCTGGCACAGTTTAACACTGAACTTTGCTCTTTTGTTCAAGCTCAAGTCAAAAACTTCTAGTGTTTTTAAAGGCATTGGGCTATGGGGATACGTGTCACATTAGCAAAGACATCGAACACAAAGCAATGCATGGATCTGAAAAGACAGTGACAGCTCTTATGACAGCCTATGTTGCCGGGAGAATGGACACTCATATCCCAGGTGGTCCAGCTGATACGGGACCTATTCAGAGCAGCACAGGCAGACCTGTTCTCCTTTCTAGACACGTCCCACAGACAGTTGTTTTACTGCCTGACCAAGAGGATCCTCGGCATGGATGCGCTGGCACACAGCTGGACCCTGGGCCTACGCAAATATGCGTTTCCCTCAGTGAGACTACCCTGAGTGCAAGGTCAGGGACTATGAGGAGCAGGTCTTGCTAGTTGACCCATACCGGCACAACCAGACCTGGTTCAGTAATGCTCCTCGAGACAGGCCCTCCCTGGTGGATTCCTCTGAGGAAGGATCTTCTTTGGCCACAGAAGATCTGGCTGTCCGACTAAGCTTGGGTTTTCTGGCGTTTTTATTCTCCTGATGGAGTTTTGGTTTCTTGCCACCGTCGCCTCTGGTTTGCTTTGTTGGGGATTTTTCAATTTTAACAATATTATTCTGACTTTACTGACAGCATTCTCGGTCAACAAAATGTGCCTGGAATTAAGATTGGCCAACTCTCACGTTATTCTGAGACCCTGTCCCAGATACGTGCCCAAGATTCCCACCTCTCCTTTCAGGGGCCAGATGGTGAACCTGCAAGCACTGCCCCTGGAAGAGGCAGACCCAGTCCTTGCTTTGCCTTGTCTCGCCTGCACTATGCACCTGTACGTGCAACCGAATGCAGAGCTTTAGGGCCTCAGACCAGGGGCCAGTTGCATAAACTTAGCCAAGATGTGTCTTAATAACTAACTTGGCCAACTTAGTCAAGAGGTAATCAGTCTTACTTTTCTGATTCAAATTAGACTGATCTACCTTTTTAATGTTACTGACTTTAAAAAGTTAGCACCAGTCTTGAAGAAAAAAATTAGATGACTAATTTTTAAGACTAGTCTAAGCAGTTTATGCAACCGGCCCCAGCTCTTTGTCCATTACGGAGGCCAGCAGAAGGGAAAGGCTGTCTCCAGAGCAAAGGTTGGTCCAGATCGTCGACATACCAGACTCTCGCTCAGGAGTGTTGCTTCCTCCTGGACACTGGCACACGGTGGCTCTGTGGCAGACATCTGTAGAGCTACAGACTGGGTAACACCCAGCACGTTTGCAAGATTTTATAGTAGAGCCAGTTTCTTCTCATGTACTTGCCACAAGTAGCCAGTAAACACTGTGAACCCGCTCAGTGTCTCACTTACTGTGCCATACCCCTCCTAAAGACCGGACACGGGTGCTTATCTTGCTTGAATTCACCAGCTGGCAAACCCTTTTGGAGTTCCTCCAGCACCCAATATGGCAATCCCATATGTGTATTTTTCCACGGTGTGTCTTCCCAGTCGTCGAGCCCGGGTCTTTCCCAGCCTGTGTCAGAACCCGCTTTCCCAGTGTTATAATAGTCTCTCGGTATGGGTCAGAAGGAAAAGCAGTGATCGACCTTCTCTGCGTAAAGTCCTGTCCCATCTTCACCCGGTGCGGGGGGAACAGGTAGCTTGCGCGGACCGCTGGAAAGGGCAGCAATAGTGGCGCTTCGGTAGGGATCCCAATTCTTTAGTTCACTTCTGTCCAAAGCCAATTTTTACTCCCTTTTGGCATGAACTGAGGGTAATTTTAGACCCTGTTTGTGAGACACATATATTTTAGTATAACTAATCTCATTATTCTTTCCTCATAAATTGTATTCTGTTAATCCAGGCAGTTACTTTAAGCCTGTCCATCTCCTTTTTTACTTTCTTGCTCTTTTATTACCCATAATGTTGTCAGAATGAATGGCCATCAGCCAGATTGCAGTGTCAGGCCGAGTGACATCTGCGGATAATAACATTTCTTCTCTGCATGGCATTCTTGCTTTGATTTATTCACAATCTCCACCATCTCCAGCACTAGGGGAGTCAAAATGCTCATCTTTGTGAGAAATTCATCTTAACATTTTATGTCTTAAGCGAATGTAAACACACATGACCAAATTCAGCAACCAAACAAAGTTTGGCATAAAGGAAAATAAAATAAACTATTCCAACGGCTGCTTCTCAGTCTATTTTGACAACTACCTTTGTTTAATTTTCAGTTTCTGAATGTTTACCCAGATATTTTTACCCATAATATTTGATGTTGCTGTCAAATAAACGTAAAAATAAAAAAAAATTATGCAAATAAAATGCGTAATTTGTACTTTTATTTTTGGTCGTCTATTTCCTGTAATTTGCTTCTTTGGTCTTTATTTTATTCCCACGAATACTTACTTGAGTAAAAAAAAAATGTTTGCATTTTTTTTATGTTAAATGCTAATGTTTTTATAAATATTTTAATAAAACAGTTTTACATTTATTTTGATGTGTATCTTTTTGAATAAAGGAATGCTTTAATATAAAGTCTTGCTGTGGTAATAAAATCTCAATCTGAATTGTGAAATGTCACTTGTATGGCCCTTCTGAAATAATAAAACTCCACTTTAGCTAATTTATAACTGAAACATCATGTTAAAATAATGTTTAAAGTCAATGTAATGTTTTCATACACTTATTGCATATTTTTTACAAGTAAATTAAAATGTAGCTTTATCTGAACTTTAGAGTGATTTTTTTCACATAAGGTACAGCTTTAACATTTCATAATTACTAGTCTTAAAAAAATATTAATTAAAGAATGTAGTGACAAGCAAATGGTAAACTCAAATACAATTTAATGTCATTTTTATTCAAACTTGTATTTCAAGGATTTAAAACATATTTGCAATTAAACATGTATTAACTAAAATGTAACAAAAATCTACAGTTAAAAAAATACTTTACGTGCTTTAGTAAGTTGGATAACACTTTAAAATAAGGGAATTTAATTATCTATAATGAATGTATAATGATTTTAAATGTACATTAATAAACTTTTAGTTTGACATTATCACTTATCAGATACACTTTTTAAAAGTGTACTTATCTGTGTTAAATGTGCGCTCTCTTTTAAATGCACTTAACAGTGGCTTTTTATTTCATTATGTTTTAAGGTTTTGTCACCGTTTGACAATTAAACATCAAAATAGGCATATTGTGGCCAGAACATGTCTTATTAATCACGAGTCTTGACCTTCATGGCTCTGAATCAAATCCAGGCTATCATTAACGTTGTTTAATGGTAGTTTGACACCCATCAGAGCGGTGGTGGAGAGCCATTCACAACTTATTAAATATCCAGCAGCTGCAAGGTCAAGGTCCTTGGCCACGATCCTGGACACAGTCAAGCACGGTGGAAAGTGTAGTGGAGAAATTAATTAGCTCATATAAAATGAAAAAGGATCCATTCCCCTCATTTCGTGATGATGGGTTGAATGACAGAGAGTCATTATGTGGGTACGCCGGCTGAATACATAAAACGGAAAAGATCCCTGCACAAAGTTTATTGATAGCAATGAACCATCTGTGAACAAACACATCGTAACACAATCCTGGATGACCTTGACCAAGGTCCCTAATCTTCAAATGTGGCTTTGACAGATATATTTCAGGACAGTTTGGTTTAAACCTCAGTAGAGATGATGTGATTACTCACATTGGAGGAAAAAAAAATTGGTGTAAAAAACAATTTTCACTCAGAAATTGCAGTAACACTTTGTATTGATGGTCCACTTAAAGGAGAACTCCGGTCAATTTTAACATTGAGCTAATATTTTTGTAAATTTGGAGTGCTGTCAGTACAGAGAACAACGACAAAAATCTGTGTTGCCTACACCGTGTTATCTTCTTTTTAAAATGTGCACCCTGTTGACTTCAATGGGGCAAGTTTTAAACCTGCTTTTAGCCTCTTAACTAGGGTTGGGTATCGGTTGGGTTTTATCCGATACCAGTACCTACTCTGTATTTTTTAAACGGTTCCGGTGCTTAAACGGTTCTTGTTCCGATACTTAAGAAAACGAAACCGCACACACTTTGTCAAAAAATAATACCCTTTTATTTACAGGGCCAAACTGGACACAATATTAACTTAAATAGGCTATTTAAAGATTTTCTGATTAAATGAAAAATTGCGCCGTTTAATAGGCTACTGATGTAAAATACTTAAGTTAAGATCAACATTTTGTCTTCACATATTATGACTACTTCAAGCAGAGAAATATCTGACACTGAGCAGAAATATTTAACACACACAGTAGCCATAGCCTCGTATAAAGAAGTGTTGGAACTTTGTTAAAACATTTTGCACACGTTGTCACACTCGCTGTTTAATGGCAACTGTGTTTGCTAGCCTACTTGATATGCAAGGTTTGCAGTTGGCATTAAAATAGGCCTAATAGACTTGTCCGAAGAGGAACGGCTGCTGTTATCATCGTCTGTGATGTCGCAACCCGATCGCGCTACTAGATCGTCTCAAGCACGCAGTGTGTTTATCGTGTAATTTATACGCGAAAATTAGTTTTTACGTGCATAGGATACGCATGGGTTGGTTATATGTTTAGTAGTGGTGTGGGGTGCGTGTGTATAATACATTTGGCTTTGGGTAGAATTAGTGGTGTGGGATGCGTGTGTATTACACGCAATGAAGTGCGCATCAAATGCACGCGAAAACTTCGTAGCCTATCATATGCACATAAAATCTAATTTTCGCATATAAATTGCACGATAAACACACTGCGTGCTATAGAGACACTGGCAGCTGCTGAACTTGAACTTTCGTCAAGCGTGTCAGAGGATCTGAGTTGTAATCCGCATTCGTACAGTTTTTTTCTTTTTTTTTTTGTTCTCATCAAAACCAATTATGCTCATCAGTGGTTGTATATCAAGCAGGGACACGTTTTTGTGAATTATATTTTGTGAGTTCACTGGAACGAATAGAGAGTCTCGATTGAAGCGCGCGTCCGAGTGAAGACAATGCTGGGTGCGCGAGCCATCCGCGCCACTGATCGCAGAGGCAAAGAGCACTTTGATCACTTGATTTAAAAAACACATTTCAGTGCTAGATCGCCTCTTATTTAACAAACGAACGAAATGAATGCTCTGCTGGTTAACTAGAGATGTTTTATTTATATGTATTGGATCATTCGTGCCGCGAGATGTTTTACAGGCACCGAAATCAGGCACCGAAATTGTCGTTCTTATTCGGTCTGGTTACTACCGTTTACGTCGGAACCGGTTCCCTATTGGAACCGAGTTTCGGTACCCAACCCTACTCTTAACATCTTTGATGTGTCATTAAAGTGCACAGCCATGTGAGTGATGTTATTAAGAGTGAACACGGTCAATCTGACTGCAGTAGATGTGAAAGATATGAATAAAAATGATGTTAATTCAGCCAGCTCACATACCTGTATTTTCTTCCTGTTTTCGGTCGAAGTCCAAAGTAGTCGATTATCGAGTTCACGTGCGCGACCAGGCTGTATGAGATCCCATTCTCCCAACTCGATAATCGACTACTTTGGACTTCAACCGAAAACAGGAAGAAAATACAGGTATGTGAGCTGGCTGAATTAACATCATTTTTATTCATATCTTTCACATCTACTGCAGTCAGATTGACCGTGTTCACTCTTAATAACATCAGGCACATGGCTGTGCACTTGTAATGACATATCAAGAATGTTAAGAGGCTAAAAGCAGGTTTAAAACATGCCCCATTGAAGTCAACAGGGTGCACATTTTAAAAAGAAGATAACACGGTGTAGGCAACACCATTTTTTGTCATTGTTCTCTGTACTGACAGCACTCCAAATTTACAACAAAATGAGCTCAATGTTAAAATTGACCGGAGTTCTCCTTTAAGTCCTCTTAAGTATTTCAACTTATTCAACTAACACCTAACAGTCTACTAATACTGTTGAGAGTTAGTTGACAATGTAGGTGCACCATTTTTGCTTTGTTAATGAGAGGATTCACAGGCGTGCAAAACTCAGCACTGAACAAAATATTGTCATTTTGAGCAGTGAGTGGAATTTGACTAAATTACAGTAAACAGAGATTGACCACTGCTTTCAAGAAATCAACAAACATGACTGTGATTGGCTGCATTTATCACTGCTGCAGAAACACATTGTAAATAGAAACATTTGACGCAAACGCACTGGAGTGTTTACCAAAATCTGTTTTGGTCAATATGATATTATTACCGTATCAACTGAGGGAGCTCTTCCTCTTCTTTCTTCTTCAAGTTCAAACGTATATAGCTGAATTAAACGCATATTTCTACTAGCTGACTGAATTGATCAGGTAATCCGAGCTGGTGTGATTGAGTGGAGGCGGAGACTAATTTGCATATTGCATATTCAAGTGAAGCAAGGGTTTAAAGATACATTCAATCTATTTTAATGGATGAAGAAATTATTTTAACAGGATTTTTTTTTATATATGTAATTTTGAATATTAAAGATGTTTGATGCAGAAAGACTGAGGATTTTCTTGTAAAAAAAAAAAAAAAAAAAAAAAAAAAATTATCCATGCATTCCCTCTTGCCCTGCCGATCAGATTCCCGAGGCCTTCTCTAATCTGATTGGCTGGTGGCATTGCAAACTGATTTTCTGATAGTCAAAGCTGTGTGACAATCACTTCTAATTAATTAATATGTAAAATGTAATTGGCTGACACACACTAGTTGCATATAGCCATCATATACAGCATGACTTTCAGTGTGGTACTATCATGATGCTACCAGTGAGATGGTGTGGTTTGGTGTGGAAATAAAGGACTGTGCTGTTTCGGCATTCACTTTCAACCACACATACTTTCCCAATGAATCCCTCGCCTAAACCTTGCAGTTACAGCTAAACGCGTAGGGTGGCGCTGTGGATACTGACACTGAGCTGAAGAGAGATTATTCTGTGTGTTCAGCCGCATCCTAGAGTGGCAACATTTTGTTGACTTGTTCTTGACTTATCGACTTGTAATATTTGGTTCTCTTATTAGAGTCATGCGTCCCACCAGATAAGGATGTGCTTTTAAGAATGAAAGAAAGTGCAAAAAGTTTTGTTCTTCTGTTTATCAGACCAGGATCTGTGTGTCCCTGCAACCTTTGTGATGATTTTCAAAACAGCAGGACGTATTTGATAGCGTGTGTGTGTGTGTGTGTGTGTGTGTGTGTGTCTCAAATGTATTACTTTGCAAATTGGTCTCTTTGTAAGCTAAACACAAACCTTCTGTGTTTTTCTTAATTCTTCTAAATAGGCTATTGATATTTTTGTAAATGCATTTTGTTTTTCAAAGGAAAACATGGGGTGTTGAAGTTAAACCATTACAAGCAGTGCTTATTTAATAAAAATGAATCGAGTGGTTCAAAACATGATGACTATATATGCAATCTGAACAAATATATATATATTTTTATACATTTGATGCATCTAAGTGGTCACAAAAATTCATATCTTGGCTGTTCACAACCGTAGAAATGAATGGGGGAGACCTTAACATTTATTGAATGTGATTATTTTTTTTAATGTGTTGATCTTCACATCACTTCACAAACATACACAAAAAAGGGAAAGGTAAGAATATAAAACATCCAAAGTGCAAAGGTGGTGAAAGTAAATTACGGTACAATCTAGAACTCAAAATCCTAAAAGAAGGGCATAATTTTATTGTTACCTCTTCAAAGAAGTTAGAGTTAAAAAATATCTGATGAAAAAATGTCTGCGTAGAGTACAGTTGGTCACAGGTTGACACTGCACAGCAATTATTGAAATAAAATGAGTTCAGCGTCCGAGGGCACGTTTACACGATAACAAAAACAGAAACGTTTTCTCTTTGCTTTTCACATGCGCCAATGTTGTCAAAAAAAGTGTGAGAAAGAGTGCTTTCAGGTTTTCAGGTAGGTCTATATACAGAAATGGAATACATTGAATGTTTTATTGTATCAATTAAATACAGAATAATTCTGCTTGCTGTGTTTTGTTGTTTGATTAACATTAATGACACAGTCAGCCAAGGGTTTATTAGGCTCCCGTCACTTTAAGAGAGATTGCTCGGGTCCAATATACAAATTCAAAATAACTCACAATTTCATCCCTTTTAATTCAGCTCAAAATCTCTTACATTGAGTGTCTTTGCTGACCTCTTGTGAAAAAAAAAAATATATATTACATGATATTTCATGACTCTTGTCACTAGATGGCCTTATATCTCTAAATGGAGGTGTTCCGCTGGGTCCTAAAGTCAGTTTCTCTTCAGTACGCATTCAGATACACATGTAGACATTATAAAATGTTTTTTGGGGTAAAATTTTAGCATTTTTAGTTTGAATTTTGAGCATTTTTGGGTTTTTCTATGTGTACTGAAGCTTTCCTCGCACTATTCATCCCTATGGGAGTCAAATTGAAGAATTTGTTACTTTTTTTAAATTTCAACAACAAAACTTCGAATCCATTAAATTTTTTCTTCTGTATTTGTGGTTCAAGTGCGACAAAAGTAATTTTAAGCGGTCCCCTCAAAAAAAAAAAAAAAAAAAAAAATTGGGGTCAAAAAATAGATTTTTTTATTTCTAATGATTTATACTTTCGCTCCAAGCAAGATGATGCAGTGTAAGCTTTGGATTTTAATACAATATAGTGCAATAATGTAGGCGAAGAGTAGGCAGGCTTTTTGTGGCCAGAATAAGCTAAAAATGGGTTCAGACTCAAGGCTGATACCATTGACTGCTACCAATTTTTTACCCAGCTAGAAGGCATGATCTTTTCCTGCAGACTAGTCCCGCTATTGAAAGTAAAATTCTTCCCCACACGTTCCTGAAGGGTGGCTGAAATAATTCAGTGTGACGTCTCAGTGAGATTGAAAAGAATCATTTATCCGGCCATGTTTGTACACAGTGTGAGTTGTGTGCTGTTCTAGAAAGCTCCACTAACAGCCCAATTACACTCCCTCCATGCACAATTTACTCCGCCTGGAGTCGCCCAGTCACCCTCCACTGAGAGAGGACAGTGAACGAGCCAATTTCACTTCAGACCCTTAACCAATTAGGGGTGAAAACACACATTCACTGTCACACAGGGGAGAGAATGCCAGAGAGAGAACAAGATAAATGGAAAATAGAGTCAAACGAGAGCACGGTTTGTTCATGCAGGGTGTTTTTTTAACACCTTGTCTTTGGTAAGATGAGGTAAAATGAAGATATTTCGTAAAATAAAATAGACACACATGGTGCATCACTAACATCTGATAATATTTCTCTAGGTTTTTGAATATGGCATTCGCATTAAATGTTATTACATATTGCATTGTCTCCTTAAATGCTCATACTGCAGACAAAATATGATGTAGCCCAACATGCTTTATTACATCGATACACATTTATCAGCTTGTTTGCAGAGTTTCAATAGGCACATTACACGAGTCAATGGGAGTATTTGGCCAGTTAAGATTACAAATAGATCATGTTACATTTCTGGTGAATTTTTTATGCTTTCAGCTCACCTTATGTACCTCTCCTGCCTCATGAATTTAACATTCATCTTATGCTACCAATGACAGGAGGACCTTCATCTTTTGCCTTATGCCTCCTGGAATCCGTGCAGGACCTGAGCATAATGTTAGCTCGAGGTCATCTACTTGAGCAGATTTACCGTCACCCAGCTGAGATAGTGGCACAAGATGAAAGCAAATCACAGACTTGGCTGGTGGATTTTTCTGGTCATCCTAGTTTCTCTGTGGCATGACATTTCTCTGAGGAAATGGAAATCTCAAACCAAAGTGATTTTCTTTTGATGGATGCTACTGTTGTGAAGGGGAGAGTTGGGAAAGCTGTGGCACATTTGCTTAATGTCCTCAAGAAAAGGTGAAATGAGATAAATTAGGTAAATTAGGTAAACAAATACACCAATAAACTAATTATATTGTATCATATTTGTCTGCTGTAAGCTGAAATGAGAAGAAAGCATATAAATGTTGATACTGGGATCAAGTATACTCCCACCGAATAAATCATTTTAAATGTCATTACACAACATCACCCTGCATAAGACAAGCGGCTCGGAATAATGGATGGATGAATCACAATGCTAGTAAATGGAGCAAGTAAATGGTACAATCAATGGCACAAATTTAACTTCAAGTCAACTTGAAGCACAGTTAAAGCGTTATAAATAAAGCATAAAAGGAAGTAGCCAATTGGAAACCTAGTAGTATACTTAAAGTTAAGTTTACTTGAATGTTCTACTTACAAGAATACTTGTAGTGTAAACTATTAAATTGGTAGTATAGTTTACTGTAATAAACTCTGATAGAAGTAGCCTATAGAGCTAGTAAGCTAACATTATAAGTTA
This sequence comes from Semotilus atromaculatus, assembly GCA_031834385.1. Classification (NCBI taxonomy): domain Eukaryota; kingdom Metazoa; phylum Chordata; class Actinopteri; order Cypriniformes; family Leuciscidae; genus Semotilus; species Semotilus atromaculatus. The sequence goes on along the minus strand of JAULUF010000050.1, from coordinate 13,940,456 downwards.
TAAGTTATCTTATTATATAAGTTATCTTTTAAATCCCTCTCGATGCGAGTAGGGCCAGTCACATTCAGAGTATAATTGCAATACAAAAAACAAACAAAAAGACTTAATGTTGTAAAGTAGTTGTGTACGTAACATTCACCACTGCTACACTTTACAATATACTTATAAAAGATTAAAATGGTCAATTTAGTTCCAAGAAGTGTTATACAAATAGCACACTTACAAGTAGTCTATAGATTGTAGTATATTTACTTGATTTTATATTACTATACTTATTTGATAGTGTAGTTGGCTGATTATTTTATTGTAATTTCCACCAAAGAAATCAATCACCTTCAAGAACAGCTTGGACTTTTTACATCTCTTGCAGAACTCCCAATTCAAGTGGCATTCAGTGCATGTAAAGTTTTGCTAATAGATCCAAAGAGACAACTATTTTTAAAGCCAGTGTAATTATCTAGATACAGTGCTAAACATCTGCAGCCTAGTACACAAGTTAAGTTTGCTAGATGATAAAGCATTCAGTTCCCCACGCTAGGAAGATGTTGCATAAGGAAACAAAATGGCAAAGCCATATCGATTGGTTTTCAGGTGTTCAATTGTCTTCCAGCAACCCGAATTGCAGGTTTAATTATCATTGAATGTAGGAACTTTGATTAAGGGATGCATTTGCCTTAACTGAATGTTCCCGTGGCATCACACATCGTAGCACAATCAGAGTTGTCCTATTCGAGTGGCATTTTATAGCATTTTTCCTATTAGAAAGAAACTTTAACTCTTCCAAGTTGAATGGGACCTAGAATTAATGATGCAGTTATCACAACTGCAGTAACATTTATCTGGAAAAAGCAAGTCAATTCTTGCTATTGCCAAAAAGGCTGTGATAGCGGGCGTTAGCATAAACTGTCTTCTTCTACGGCAAGTTTTCCCTTCAAGGTCGATTGTCATGGCAGAGTAAAAGAAGAATGAAGAGAATCTTGCTAAACTAATTATATAAAGTCAAAATGTTTATAGCTTGTGACATATATAAAAACCTCCTGTTTAATGAAATAAGAACTCAATCGCCCCTTAGGTTTTGAGGTTTGTTAACACAACACAAGAACAGGTTTAGTCTGTTTGTGAATGAATGTTTGGAACATATTGGCCATACATTCACATCAGTGTTTGTGTATTCGTGTCAGTTATGTTTCTGGTCTAATACATCACACACTCAACCGTTTACAGCTACAGTACACTCTGAAAAAACACTGGGTTCTCTTACGAGAGGTTCTCTCGTATTGCGTAAGTTTAGCTTACGCTACGGGAAAGATTCATCTTCTCGAGATATTGAAGCCAAAAAATTATCCTTAATTTTGTATTCATTGTCAACGCAGTGCAGCAGCTAGCAGACCTAGAGCAGGCAGTCTTGCGTGCTCATTGGCTGCCCTGCGGGCAACTGCTGCAGCCTATCAGTGAGCCCCGCGTGACGTACGTCCAATGAAGGGCGCCCGCGCCTTCATAGCGTCATAGCCCGCCAGAATGGGCGTGGCTTAGCGTATAAAAGAAGGGGCTCTAGGCTGCATTCCCTGATTTCTGTCTCTTCAGCGAAGCTCTTCGCATCGCTGGATCTGAGAGAAGCCACCGCCGCCGTTGAACAGCGAACAGCCAGCTTAGGACAGCGCTGAGGAAGCCGGCCGTCTTTGCCACCTTCAGCCATCCGTGCGAGCTACGCTATCCGGCGACGTATCCTTTTTGCAAATTGTGTATTTTCTGTGTATACTCCTAAAAGAGCAGCGAGCGTCTTTGTCAAGATGCCTCGCATTTCCTGTGGCTCGTGCAGGGCCCCGCTCAGCGTCGGAGACCGCCACATGATCTGCGCTCTCTGCCTGGGCCAGGAACATGCACAACTCGCCGGGGGCTGCGAGTTCTGTGAAGGGGACCACGCAAAGAAGCGCCGTTCCCAGAGACAGCCGGAACCTGTGGCCACAGCGACGCGCTCGCCGGAGAACCTCCCTAGCCTCGCTCTCGCCTTCCCCGCCTCCCCTCACCGACGCAGCTGCCGCTCACGAGCCTCACTGCCGTCGCGTCTGAGGTTGAGGGACACGCCACAAGGGACTGCTGTTCTAACCGCGGCTAGCTTCCTTTACGTTACAAGGAAGTTACCGCGCCCCCCGCAGAAGCAGTCACTCCGCCCTTTGTGGGACCGCGCAGTGATAAGCGCCGTTCCCAAAGGCCTGTAGCTCCACAGCGACGCGCTCGCCGGAGAACCTCCTTCGAGCCTCGCTCTCGCCTTCCCCGCCTCCCTTCACCGACGCGCAGCTGCCACTCACGAGCCTCACTGCCGTCGCGTCTGAGGATGAGGGACACGCCACAATGGACTGCTGTTCTCACCGCGGCTAGCTTACTTTACGTTACAAGGAAGCTACCGCGCCCCGCGCGCGCTTTGTTGTCTGCTCGCGCTACTTAGCTTACGTTGTTTACCCCGTGGCTCAGTGGCTAAACTCCAAGCTTTTCGCGCCAGAGACCCGAGTTCGATCCCGGCTCTCGCAGCAGATAAAATTTATGCAGCTCTCCTCTGAGCTCGCGACCAGCTCTCTTACGTACAGAAAGCGAGCGCGCGCCCCGAGCATGCATCACCGGCGAAAGAAGGAAAGAGTGTGGTTTTTGTCCCGCCGAGGCCTGACAAACCCCCTCTTTTACCGAAACATTTTCCATCTCCTCCTAGTTCGAGCGGCTGGTAATGTCTATACTGCAGTGAGCCTGTTATAACACGCACGCCTGCAACAGTGCCGACACACACACGAAAACTGTGATGACGCTCTCTCTCTCTTATCTGCTCGCGCCAACTAAACCTTACGTTGTTTCCCCTGTGGCTCAATGGCTAAACCCTAAGCTTTTCGCGCTGGAGGCCCGTGTTCGATCCCGGCTCCCGCAGCAGATAAAATTTATGCAGCTCTCCTCAGCGAGCCGCCGTATTCAGATCCGGCTCACGCCGATGGTGGTTTTAGTGTAGAAAGGTGCCCACATCTCAGTGTTCACCCCTACACACAAGCACAAAACTTCCCGTGTTATTCACAGAGCCCACTCCCTTAAAGCGGGAAACCGCTCGAGTGTTGAACATAGGAATTGTGTCCACGAGTTCGTGCCCACGCCTATTTTTCTGCCGCTCTATCACTAAAGACTCATATCAAACTATGAGAGAGAAAGAAGCGCGTGTCCCGCTGCGGCCGGACCGCCGTCAAAGTTTATTTCCCTGTCAGTCCCCTTCAAACAGGCTACTGCAGTGGTCCATTTAGCAGCCAACGAGCCGGTTCATTTACCCTCTCGCCTGCACACATACGCCGTTTTCACGGCGACCCAGAGAAATCTCAAAAGAGTATAATGTCTGGTTATCCGGCTCACGCCGTTGGTGTTTTAAGTGTAGTGAAAGTGCCCACGCCCCAGTGTTCACCCCTACACACAAGCACGTCAAATCTCGTGTCACTCTCAGAGCACACTCTCATAAAGCGCAGGAAAGCCGCTCGAGTGTTGAATATAGGAAATGTGTCCACAGGGCTGTGCCCACTATCTGCCCGCTCTGTTACACGATCAATAAAACAGGTTATGAATGTAAGTCTCGTGCCCGCCGAAGAGCGCTCACGCTTACTAAACACACACCTCCCCCCGGGCGGCGCCCGCGTGTTTAAATGTTATGATAAGACGCTCCCCATCCGTTATGATCGGGGCGTCAAATACACTTGTAAGTCTCGTGCCCGCGCTCACGCTTACAGAAAGCTTTTCCGCCCAAAGCGCTGCTCGTGCGTCAAAAAGTGAGAATAAAACGCTCCCCATCCATAATGATTGGGACAACTCACATAAATCAGACGGTCTCGGCTTTCAGCGAGCAGCCATTGCCCAGAACCGAGAGCGCGCGCGCCGCGCTTCGGCTCCGGCTCAAGTTTCACAAGCCCGCAAATGGCGGCGATCTGAACCCGGAGGCCATTCGCCCCCTAGCGGCTCACATAGCTGTGTGGGAAACTATCCCAGGGTTTTCAGAATGGGTTCTGAGCACAATAAAGCAGGGCTATACACTTCAATTCATTCGCCGTCCCCCGCGCTTTCGAGCCCGGACCGCGACGATAGTGAATGCGGAAGTAGCACACCTACTTCACGTAGAAATAGCAGTACTGCTGTGCAAAGGGGCTATAGAAAAAGTACCGCCTTCTCTGAGCGAGTCAGGCTTTTACAGCCGATATTTTCTCGTACCCAAGAAGGACGGAGCTTTCAGGCCCATCCTAGATCTGAGACATTTGAACAAGGCACTTGCTAAAGACCGTTCAAAATGCTTACGACCAGAAAAATCCTCGCGCACGTTCGCCCGAGGGACTGGTTTATTTCTCTAGATCTGGAGGATGCCTATTTTCAGATTCAGATATTACCCCATCACAGGCAATTTTTGAGATTCGCCTTCGACGGTCAGGTATATCAATACACCGTCCTGCCGTTCGGCCTGTCTCTAGCACCCGTACATTTACGAAGTGCATGGACGCGGCGCTCGCCCCCCTGAGAACTCAAGGGCTGCGAATAATGAACTATCTGGACGATTGGCTGATATTGGCACAGTCAGAGACAGAACTGTTATCTCACAGAACAGTGCTTCTTAGTCACCTGGAAAACTTGGGTCTCACGGTCAACTGGACCAAGAGCTCATTAATGCCCAGTCAGTCAATTTCCTTTTTAGGAATAGAACTGAATTCTGTGGCCATTACGGCTCGTTTGTCGACACAGCGCGCGCGCCGTGTTCGCCACCTAGCCGCATCTTTCCAGAAGGGCAGCTTTCTCCCTTTGAAAACGTTTCAAAGGATGCTGGGCTGTATGGCATCAGCTGCAGCAGTGCTCCAGCTGGGCCTACTGCGCATGCGCCCGCTCCAACGCTGGTTGAATGCTTGCGTGTCTCGCCGAGCCTGGGTTTCTGGCGGCCAGAAAATCAGAGTGTCTCAGACCTGCATAGCGGCTCTGCAGCCCTGGTTAGTAGCCGACTGGTACCAGCAGGGAGTGACGATGGGAACCATCTCTTATCAGAAAGTCATTTCGACAGATGCGTCCAACTCGGGTTGGGGCGCGCTGTTCGAGGGCAGACCGGTCTTTGGCCAGTGGTCAGACCAGGAGAGGTGTTTCCACATAAACTGTCTGGAGATGATAGCGGTCGAGAACGCGCTGAAGCGCTTCCTCCCGTTCATACAGGACCAACATGTTCTCATCCGCTTGGACAACATGTCTGTGGTTTCCTATGTAAACCGTCAGGGCGGTGTCAGATCCAGAAACCTCTGCAATCTGACGGAACGCATCCTCATTTGGTCCCAGATGCACCTGCGCTCGCTGAGGGCGGCGCATGTGCCTGGCCATTTGAACGACGGTCCAGACAAACTGTCCAGGGACAACGTTCCCCCAGGGGAATGGTCCCTGCACCCCCAAACAGTCCAGAAACTGTGGCGCCTATTCGGCAGAGCGGAAGTCGACCTATTTGGGTCAAAAGACAACGCTCATTGCCCGATGTTCTTTTCGAAGAACGAGGACGCGCTGGCCCAGGTCTGGCCCAGCCTCCCACTGTATGCTTTCCCTCCGGTCCCTCTGTTACCACAGGTGATCAAGAGAATCAGGGAAACGCGCCACTCGGTGCTCCTCATAGCTCCGCACCGGGAGAATCAGAATTGGTTCCCGGAACTGGCACGGCTGTCACATGCAGCTCCGTGGCCTATTCCGGTGAGGGCAGATCTCCTCTCTCAGGCTCGCGGCTCGATCTGGCATCCCCATCCAGAGCGCTGGTCTCTGCACGCATGGTTGATCAATGGGTATTCGCTACCCTGCCAGAAAGAGTGATGAACACGATCACGCAATCTAGAGCTCCTTCCACTAGAAGGCTCTACGCGTCTAAATGGTCGGTGTTCTCCAAGTGGTGCACCGACAGAGATCTGGACCCGCGGACGTGCGAGGTTGCGCATTTGCTTATTTTCCTACAAGAGCTGATGGATAAAGGGAGGTCCCCATCCACGCTCAAAGTTTGTGGCGGCCGTGGCGGCGTTCGCAGAGTCGACGCGCGCCCAGTCACTGGGAAGACATGAGCTGGTCATCCGCTTCCTTAGGGGAGCTAGAAGGATGAATCCGCCGCGCCCCCCGTCGGTTCCTATATGGGATCTTTCCTTGGTCCTCGAGGCCCTGAAAGCCTTCCCATTTGAGCCATTAGACTCCGTTGAGCTAAAATACCTATCACTAAAAACCGTTTTTCTGACCGCGCTGTCATCAGTCAAACGTGTGGGGGACCTGCACGCGCTGTCAGTCAGCGCGACGTGTCTTGAGTTTGGGCCGAATGACTCTAAAGTCATCCTCAAACCTAGACATGGCTATGTTCCAAAAGTGATGGGCACTCCTTTCAGAGCGCAAGTCATTTCACTGTCGGCTCTGCCAGCGTCAGACAGTGAGACAGACGTGAATCTCCTCTGCCCAGTCAGGGCGCTGAGGACTTACACTGCGCGCTCCGCCGTTTTTAGGCGCACGGAGCAGCTGTTTGTTTCGTTCGGTGGGCGCACCAAAGGTCTCGAAACAGACTCTGTCCAGATGGATAGTGGACGCTATAGCGGCAGCTTATGCGTCAAAAGGTCTGCAATGCCCTCTGGGCATCAGGGCTCATTCCACCAGAGGCATGGCCTCATCGTGGGCGTGGTCCAGCGGGATTTTATCCACGACATATGTGTAGCGGCGGGCTGGAGCTCCCCGTCTACCTTTGTCAGGTTCTGTAACCTAGAAGTTCCCGCCCTGCAGGCTAAACTTCTGTCAGTTTAAGAGAGTTGTGCGTTCTGCCCAGATATATCATGCTCAGACCACTCTCACGTGACTCAGCTCTCCTGGTTGAGCTGCACTAGTAGGGTATGTGCTATATGCTTATACAGACCAGCGCGCTGCTCTGTATTCCCTATGTGTGCTTATGTACAAGTGATGGCCAGCGTGGCTGGCCACCTTATTTTTCCACTTATTTGGGTTCCCCGAGAAACCTCGGCGACTCATGGGTGGTTGCTTGGCGCGCACGGCGTTGACAAAAAGTTCCCGTAGCGTAAGCTAAACTTACGCAATACGAGAGAACCTCTCGTAAGAGAACGTACTCGGTTACTAACGTAACCTCCGTTCTCTCTAGAGAGGGAACGAGTATTGCGTAACCGGCCGTGCTCGCGCCACGAGCGACTTCGCTTCAGTCGACAGAAACCAGGGAATGCAGCCTAGAGCCCCTTCTTTTATACGCTAAGCCACGCCCATTCTGGCGGGCTATGACGCTATGAAGGCGCGGGCGCCCTTCATTGGACGTACGTCACGCGGGGCTCACTGATAGGCTGCAGCAGTTGCCCGCAGGGCAGCCAATGAGCACGCAAGACTGCCTGCTCTAGGTCTGCTAGCTGCTGCACTGCGTTGACAATGAATACAAAATTAAGGATAATTTTTTGGCTTCAATATCTCAAGAAGATGAATCTTTCCCGTAGCGTAAGCTAAACTTACGCAATACTCGTTCCCTCTCTAGAGAGAACCGAGGTTACGTTAGTAACCGAGTACGTTATTTATCAACCCAAATGATGAGTTGAGACCAAGTTTGGAATGAAAATCATTCAAAATCAGTAACCCAATGGTGCCAAATAGATATAGCTTCAGGCCAGTTAGGGTTAGGGTCTCCCTGTCAGTGTTTCCCAACTCTTCCTAATCAAACACTCCTGAAAAAACTCATCAGTTCATTTGTAGAGACTCCAATTAGAGACTATATTACACATGCAATACCATTTCTGATCACATATACATCTATATATTATGAAGTGTATTACTGAATATAAAATGGCATACATTAATATAAATATTAGTACATTTATTGTCAGGATTGGACACCCCTGGTCCATGTGCTCATGACAGGAATGCATGTGAAAAATAGAAGAAAACTAATCAAAAAGAACTTGTTCTTTTACAGCTGGAGGATTTTGTCAGTGTTTTCTCTCACAGAAATCAATGGTGTATGTAATGGTGACCGGTGAGTGGGAACTGAACAAGCCGGAATGGCCAATCCTCTTGAGTGACTATGAACTCTTTAATTCTGTCGATTCTCTACAATACAGTTTAAAAAAGCAGTGCAGCACATTGGATCAATCATTTAAACCAACCCAATCAAAACAACTTAGCACTGGGTTTGTCCCTTTTTGACCGAGTTATTGGTTGCATAAACGATCTAAATCATTTCTAAAGCATTTCTGTCAGGAACACTGTCGTCAAATACGATTGACAGTTAGCATTCAGTTAGGATTGGTGGTATGGTTCTGTTCTGGGCAAGAACTCCCTGCGCATCCATGCAGACTAGCATGGATAAGAACAGCAATTAACCCCACCTTTGTAAGGGTTCTGTCACGTCTGTCTGGTTTAATTCTTAGTTTGGTGACAGAGCTCTGACATTCCCGGTTTGTCATGTTCTAGTGTTCTAGTCCTGTTTGTTGTGAGCACGTGACTTGTCATGTGTTTCGTTGTACCATGTGCTCTCCTGTCTATTGTCTAGCCCCTCCCATCTATTGTCTAGCTCTTCCCGTCTATTGTCTAGCCCCTCCTGTCTATTGTCTAGCCCCTCCTGTCTATTGTCTAGCCCCTCCCATCTATTGTCTAGCTCTTCCCGTCTATTGTCTAGCCCCTCCTGTCTATTGTCTAGCCCCTCCCATCTATTGTCTAGCTCTTCCCGTCTATTGTCTAGCCCCTCCTGTCTATTGTCTAGCCCCTCCCATCTATTGTCTAGCCCCTCCCATCTATTGTCTAGCCCCTCCCGTCTATTGTCTAGCCCCTCCCATCTATTGTCTAGCCCCTCCCATCTATTGTCTAGCCCCTCCCATCTATTGTCTAGCCCCTCCCATCTATTGTCTAGCCCCTCCCGTCTATTGTCTAGCCCTTCCCGTCTATTGTCTAGCCCCTCCTGTCTATTGTCTAGCCCCTCCCATCTATTGTCTAGCCCCTCCCATCTATTGTCTAGCCCCTCCCATCTATTGTCTAGCCCCTCCCATCTATTGTCTAGCCCCTCCCGTCTATTGTCTAGCCCCTCCTGTCTATTGTCTAGCCCCTCCTGTCTATTGTCTAGCCTCTCCCATCTTGTTATCTGATTATTGGTTAATTTGTTCCACCTGCCTCCTCGTTACACTCCTTTGTTTGTTCCCTATTTAGTCTCCCTGTGTTTGCAGTCCTGTGCTGGTTTGTTATCCATGTTTCCCTCGTGTTTTCTGTGCCTGACTGGGATCTCTCTTGTTTTCCCCCCTCGGGGTAGTTTTGTTTATGGTTTTGAAACATCCTTCTTTCTCCGCACTTGTATACTCGCTTCACTTTGGACCCTACCGTGACACCCTTACGGTAAACAGAACAGAACCAACATGAACAAATTGCAGATATCATTAATTTATTTTGATATATAACATAATAGAGAATTTTAGTTTGATTCAGGGGGAATGCCAAACACTGACTGGATGAGAGGAGGAGCTGGGGAGGGAGGAGGGTAATTCACTCCTGAGAAACAAGATAACTGCTGATAATACTGAAGGAGACAGTGATAGGTGTCGTGTTCCTATACGACACGACTCATGCTGATAGAAGGGTTAATACATCTTGATGTTAGCGCCATTGTATACAGTAAAGCATGGATTAAAGGTATGGTTTTCAAACAAATTACATGGAATTTGCCTACATTTGATCTACAGTAGTGTCCAAAAGGGATTTCCAGAGGAGATATTTGTTTTAATTAACCTAGTTTCAATTAATCCATCAACATATGAGTATATACAGGTGAAACTCGAAAAATTAGAATATCGTGCAAAAGTTCATGTATTTCAGTAATTCAAATTAATATTTATATATTAATATTTATAACCATATACATATGCATGATTATACTTTTCAGAGGGCTGACATTTCTGTATTTAAAATCCTTTTTTTTTTTATTGATTTCATTGTCACAGACTAGTGTTAAAAAAATGTTTTGTCCGATCGGGGAAGCACAAAATCTGATACAACAAGCATAACCATAGGACTAGTATTAAAGCTAGTGTAGTCTGGTCGGGGAAGCATACACCCTCTCGCTCCAGTGCGCAGCTAAGCTATGAATACAGTGTGTTTTGTCATTCATGAACATGATTTCTGCTCCTGTCGTACTGATTCCATCGGCTGTGGAGGTGAAGATGACGACTCCCATGATTCCACACTCCTTCAAAGGACCATCAAGCTGCGATGTTGTTAGTGTTGAATAACAGACCTCTGTGGTGAACTGTGTATTTTGCACTTGTGTATGTTACCGATAATCTAGATATTCTTAGCCACGAGCATGTGCTAACTTTAATACAGCATGTTGCAATGATCGGATAGAATAAAGTATGAGCATTTTTCCAGTGCAACCAGATACGCATAAAACAACGCTTGATTACTACAGCACATTGCTTAGGACAAGAGGCACAATAATACTAGAAGCCTAAGTAACAAGCATATATTAGATAACATTTGCACTAGCAACCACCAGTACAGTACTAATAGCAATATTGTTGAAACGACAGCATATTGCTGATACCTGATTAGCTTAGCACAGCATGTTACAATATATAAGATAAAAGCCTAAAAGACAGCCATGTTCCAAATAACGACTGTGCTAAATAACCTTAAAACAACCATGTCTCCAATAGCAACTAACAGCTTTTAGAGCAAGCAGTTTTCAATAGCAACTAGATAGCCTTTAGAAAAAGCAGTGTTTCAATAACATATGGGAAAGATAGCCATAAGCCCAAGCTTTTCCAAAACCGACAGAATCAACGCTGAACTGACTCAACTGAATAGTGACTGTTTATGTCTTTTTAGAGCTGTGCCACAGCCGAAGTGATTCCATTTGAGTTAAAAAACGTGTTATAAATTCAGAATTGCAAGATATAAACATGCAATTCAGAAAAATAAAAATTGCAATCAAAAAAATTTACTTAAATATCATGCAATTTTTAGATAAAAAGTCTGAATTGCGAGATGTAAACTTGCAATTGTGAGGAAAAAGTCAGAATTGCGAGATAATTACCGCAATTGTTGCAATTAACTTTATTTTTCATTCTGTGGCGGAAACAAGCTTCCATACTGAATCACACAAACACACATTGGAGAAATGATCTTAAGATCAAATGTTTCAACGCAACATTTTATAAATGAGTTGCCATGTGTCAGTCAATGGGCAGTCGAGGTGGCTTTTAAGGTTATGTCGGATCACATTAGGACCCAGTGTCGCATCACAACATCAAAGCCTCCGAATTATTGAGAGGCACAGTCCTTTTCCTCCAGATGGGACCTTACAACTCTGTTGCGACTGCTGTCTGTATAGTTTATATTCTGGGATTGCCTGTGTGCAGTCGCTCAATCTTGAGCTCGGTATATTTGATTTGGGATTCAATGAATGCCTCTCTTTTGGTTTGTGTGCCATTTACTAAATTAATTTCCTACTCTTGGAATGATGCCAACTGGAGTTTGATTCAATTGTATGGAAAACAGGAAACAATAGTCATTTATGTGCTGAAAAGTAAACATTGCATTTCAGTTTTGAATTTTAAATGAATGTATATTCAAAAGATATGTGATAATCATTATCTTGAAATCATTTAAAAATAAAAATAAATGTTTAAAAAAGGAGAGACTGGGATTTTTGATCTTTGATTCTTTGCCTCTGATAACATCATATTGAAAATTGAAAACTGAACTCTCTTTTCTGAAGTTGGCATCATTCCAAGACGGGTTAAACAAATAGTTAGATTTTTTAAATTAAACGACAGGGGCGGGTGGCGTCAGGGGCGTCAGGGGCGACAGGGGCGGGTGTTGCTCCGCCTTCGCGTCCAGCCGTGCACGAGCTCAAAACCTCACAACACCCGCCCCTGTCGGTGATTGGTTGAAACACTGTTTGTTTTGGTTTTGAGTAGTGGTGTACCCATTTGTTTTTGTGTGCAGATTTCAGAGCCTAGGCTGCATACAGAGACACGGTTTTTGGACGGCATGCTTATGGGGCGGGCAGCTAGCGGATCGTTAGGAAAGAGGTGAATGTGATAATTTATGTTTCGGCCTTTTTTGGGCCTTAAATGACTGATTCAACCTTTAAAGATAGTGTGGATTAAAGTTAAGGGCACTGAGCTTTGGCATTTTTCAGACCTGCGACAGACTTGATCTCAGGCCCTTAACATTTTCTTAAAGTTTCACATAAAGACCAGGCTGTCAAATTTGGTCTTTTATTTAGAAAGACTTTCTTTACTTGAGCTGCCATTTTGTATGTTCCAGTTCTGCCTTATATTGTAATAGCAGTGGTCCGTCTCAGCTACAGCCTCACACTCCCCCCAGCCCGTCCGACAAACAATTAAACTACTACATTGTTTGGGAAGTGGTCGGCTGGGTCAAAACTAATAAATTAATTTAACTTGATTTCAGGGTGAACATGCAGGATTTCACTTCTTTTAAAGAAGCAGTATGCAGGTTTGCTGATTCCCAGCCTGGGACGCAGGAGCGCCGCTGGACCAGTTACACCAGCTCAGTTTTACTAGAGGACATTATGATTATCCTGTCCACCAGCAAGACCAGCACAATATCAACCAGCCCAGACCAACTTTTCAATTCAACTGTAACTACTCAATCCCAGTAATGGTTTGGGTCTGTGAGTGTTTCAGCAGCCTGGACAGTTTATCTGTGCAATGATGCTGAGGAAGCCGGAGCATTATTCAGTGTTCCTACACGTGTCTGTCTGAGAGATCACTCGTCCTATTGATCAAGACAGCAGCTCACCAGCACATGAGCAAAAACACACGCTTCAAGAACAGATTTCATCCCAAAATCAAAAGAAAGAAGGACAGGTAACAGTTTACAATAAGGTTTCATCTGTCAACATGGTTACAGTTTATTTCGATAGTCCACTTTGGACATTCTATTACCTATAAGTAACTTTGCAAAATCCTGGATCAACATTCCCATCAACCAATCAGATTTGAGGGACAAGTTTACAGTTTATGTCAAATTTCGGCTTACAGTCAGGGTTATGTGCTTATACATCAGTTCTATTCACCCCTCATTTCCCTCTGATTTTAGGGATAACTTATGGGTAGGGTTAGGTTAGGTTCAGGGATAGTGTTAGGATTACATTTTCAGACAAGAATGTTGTTCCAGGATCAACAAAATATGTTGACCCAGGAATGCGTGTGTCACTCTGCGTCCAGTTGGGATTGTGACATCAGACATGACCAAAATGTTTGAAGTCTTGTGTTTTCATTGCCGTATGCATTTTAAACAACTATCAATATCCACCAAAATACCCCATAACGCCAGCCCCATATGCTGGGAAGTTTTTTTGCATTGTAAATGACCATGACATATGCTGGTGGGCAATCTCCAGGAATTCTCACCAAAAATCTTGACAAATTTTGGGGAATAAGGCAGCATGCAGCTGAGCTTTTTTCCATACGCAACCGATTCAACCTCTCGACCCTGCGTCCAGAGTCAAAACAGCGCTGCGCTTCAGCTCGCTGCTTGATTTGCATCTTTTGTTATCTTGTGCAGGGTAATTATGCACATTATGCATATTCTTGCCTGCTGCTCTGATAAGAAAACCATTTATGTAGAAAATAAATATAAATGTAAATGTGGGGGCACCTCCTAATGCAATAACTGATGAATTGCAGGAGTGGACTTGTTTAGTGCATATCTCTGCATTTCAATAAATTCTATTCAAAATACTCCCATTCAGTAGTGTTATCACTCAAAACTGTTCACGAAAGTCTCAGTGTAGCTTTTTTTAATTTATATATTAACATTTTTCTGTAAAATATATACGAAATTTTTGCATTGTTGTATTGCAAAAAAAAAAAGTACAAATAAACAACAATTAGAAAATATCATTCTTTTGTCATATATCAAACCGTGTGGAAACCATCTTGACTAAAGAATTACATTAAACAATTTGAATCTACTTGAAATAGAAAAACACCTTCAGGGCAAGAGTTAGCATATAGACCTTACCAGGGTTTTTTTTACAGTAAAATACTGGCAACACTGTTGCCAGCAATCTCCATCATGGTGACAACAAACTTTATTATTAACTAAATCTCCGTTAATTCTCAACAAGAACTTTTATACATGTATGAAAGAAATAATCGTAAACTGGTTTGTAAACTGGTTTCTCACTCAGTGTGTCTGGAAGTCAGTTGTATAGTTCTTGTGTTTCTCTTTTTTCAGTTCTTGTTTCTCTGTCCTTCAGTGATTCTGCTTATCAGGTGTTCATCAGTGTCTCATTTCACTCACTTCTTTTCATTCAAGTGGACCATATTAGAGAATTAATGTAGAGAATAGTGCATGAGGGTATTTATTTATTTATTTATTTATTCGGGACAGTGCACATTAATGAACAATCTAACATTTCTGTACAGACTGTAAATGAGCCAGGTTATAGCATAAATGCTAATTTTCACCTGTAGTCCCGCGGCAGGAAGACAACAACATATAAATAGCGCAACACAATTGAATATAACAAGATACAATATCAAGTAAGAAACACATTAGCACACATTCCGGCAGAATACATTATATCAATAAAATTAGTCAAAATGAGTATACATACAGTGAAGAAAATAAGTATTTGAACACCCTACTATTTTGCAAGTTCTCCCACTTAGAAATCATGGAGGGGTCTGAAATTGTCATCGTAGGTGCATGTCCACTGTGAGAGACATAATCTAAAAAAAAAAATCCAGAAATCACAATGTATGATTTTTTAACTATTTATTTGTAAGATACAGCTGCAAATAAGTATTTGAACACCTGTCTATCAGCTAGAATTCTGACCCTCAAAGACCTGTTAGTCTGCCTTTAAAATGTCCACCTCCACTCCATGTATTATCCTAAATTAGAGATGCACCTGTTTGAGGTCGTTAGCTGCATAAAGACCCCTGTCCACCCCATACAATCAGTAAGAATCCAACTACTAACATGGCCAAGACCAAAGAGATGTCCAAAGACACTAGAGACAAAATTGTACACCTCCACAAGGCTGGAAAGGGCTACGGGGAAATTGCCAAGCAGCTTGGTGAAAAAAGGTCCACTGTTGGAGCAATCATTAGAAAATGGAAGAAGCTAAACATGACTGTCAATCTCCCTCGGACTGGGGCTCCATGCAAGATCCCACCTCGTGGGGTCTCAATGATCCTAAGAAAGGTGAGAAATCAGCCCAGAACTACACGGGAGGAGCTGGTCAATGACCTGAAAAGAGCTGGGACCACCGTTTCCAAGGTTACTGTTGGTAATACACTAAGACGTCATGGTTTGAAATCATGCATAGCACGGAAGGTTCCCCTGCTTAAACCAGCATGTGTTAAGGCCCGTCTTAAGTTTGCCAATGACCATTTTGGATGATCCAGAGGAGTCATGGGAGAAAGTCATGTGGTCAGATGAGACCAAAATATAACTTTTTGGACATAATTCCACCAACCGTATTTGGAGGAAGAAGAATGATGAGTACCATCCCAAGAACACCATCCCTACTGTGAAGCATGGGGGTGGTAGCATCATGCTTTGGGGGTGTTTTTCTGCACATGGGACAGGGCGACTGCACTGTATTAAGGAGAGGATGACCGGGGCCATGTATTGCGAGATTTTGGGGAACAACCTCCTTCCCTCAGTTAGAGCATTGAAGATGGGTCGAGGCTGGGTCTTCCAACATGACAATGACCCGAAGCACACAGCCAGGATAACCAAGGAGTGGCTCTGTAAGAAGCATATCAAGGTTCTGGCGTGGCCTAGCCAGTCTCCAGACCTAAACCCAATAGAGAATCTTTGGAGGGAGCTCAAACTCCGTGTTTCTCAGCGACAGCCCAGAAACCTGACTGATCTAGACAAGATTTGTGTGGAGGAGTGGGCCAAAATCCCTCCTGCAGTGTGTGCAGACCTGGAGAAAAACTACAGGAAACGTTTGACCTCTGTAATTGCAAACAAAGGCTACTGTACCAATTATTTTCTCAGGTGTTCAAATACTTATTTGCAGCTGTATCTTACAAATAAATAGTTAAAAAATCATACATTGTGATTTCTGGATTTTTTTTTTTAGATTATGTCTCTCACAGTGGACATGCACCTACGATGACAATTTCAGACCCCTCCATGATTTCTAAGTGGGAGAACTTGCAAAATAGCAGGGTGTTCAAATACTTATTTTCTTCACTGTAACTGGGAGCTTTTAAGAAGTTGTTTAAGGTGCTTTTTAAATGTGCAGTAAGTCGGACACTCTCTAATGTTTGTTGGGATGCTATTCCAAAAATGACCTCCTCTGATAGACAGAACAGTTTGTCCAAAGGTAGTTTTCCTATGAGGGATCTCTATACCTCTTCTAAATAAAGCTCTGGTACAACAGCCTCTGTCAGACCTTGGTTTAATGTATGTAGAAAGCGAAGGTGGTGCCAGTCCATGTAAGACTTTATAAATTAAACAGCTATTTTTAAAATGAATAACATTTTCAAAATTGAGCATATTGTATTTTCCTAAAATATTACACTGATGGTATGACAAAGGTTTTTGATCAAGTATTTTTATAGATTTTTTAAATAAAATTTCTATGGGTTTTAAAATTGTATTTCCAGTGAATGACCAGGTTGTGATGCAGTAATCTATATGTGACAAGATCATTGAGTGTAGGAACATTTTAGCAGAAGTGATTGTCATTGATGGTCTGATTTGTTTAAAGTTATGTAAATTTAAACTGATTCTATTCGCTGTAAGTTTGATGTGTTTTTTAAATGAAAGTGTTGGGTCCAGTGTGACCCCGAGGTACTTGAACTCCTCTACAATGTCAAGTTCCACTCCCCCCAGGAACACATTGGACCGCTCCAGTTTTATGTTTTTTTTTTTTAGAAAATCATAGCAACAGTTTTTTTTTTGTTCAGTAGTAGGCAAGAATTGAACAGCCAATGCTGTATATTCTCCAGTGCTGATGTAAGGACGGATGATGCTTCCTGTGTGCTTTTAGCAGGTGTAAAAATAACCGCATCATCAGCATACATTTGAAAATGAACTTTTTGACAAACATTTGCCAGATCATTTATATAAACAGAAAACAATACTGGTCCCAAAATAGAACCTTGTGGGACCCCTGCTGAACATTCAAGGTCAGACGACTTAGTGTCACCAACACTCACAGATTGTCTTCTGTTGGATAAGTAAGATTGGAACCAAACTAGCGCATCCTCAGCAAAATTAAAGTGAGTTAGTTTAGACAGAAGGGCTCGATGATCTACTGTATCGAACGCCTTCTTTAAATCCAAAAAGACTGCACCAACACAGGTGGTTTTATAAAGCGAGGATTTCACTTTTTCTACGAAGACACAGTTTGCCGTCTCTGTGGAATGATACTGGCGAAACCCAAATTGCATGGGATGCAGGAGAGAATGGCCGTGGCTGAGATGTATATTCAGCAGCTTGGCGATCCACTTTTCTGCAACCTTCGATACAACAGGCAGGATACTGATGGGGCGATAATTTGAAATGTTTGTTTAGTCTCCTGATTTAAAAATTGGTGAGACTATAGCCACCTTGCATCCTGAAGGAACAACTGCCATTTTAATTGATAAATTAATCAAATGTGTTATCGGGCATACCAGCGCGTCTTTGTGTAATTTTAAAAAATGTGTATTAAGGCCATACGCATCTTTGGCCTTTGAGGGTTTCATTGACTTAATAATATTAGCCACTTCCAGCTCAGTTATTTGCTCTAACCTAAAAACCGGCTGTCCATGATCAATAGTCTTGTGAGCTATCTCTGAGGAACTAAACATTTGTGTTATTTCATTAACAGAATTAATAAAGAAGTTATTGAATTCAGTTGCTAATTCTTTTGGATTATTTATCAGCTCGTTATTAACTTTTATTTCAAATCTATCATTGTCAAATTTTTTTTGCTTTCCAATTAGTTTATTAATATTTTGCCATATTAGTTTGCCATTTCCATTTGCACTTGTAATGACATCCAAGAAAAAAAATCTGCTTTGGCTTTACGTAAGGTTTGAGTTGTTTTATTTCTCATGAAAGTAAATCTTTGCCTATCAATGGTAAGACCAGATTTTAAAAACACTTTGAGTAAGATGTCTCTTTCTTTCATAAGTTTTTTGCATTGATTATTCAGCCAGGGTAGATGATTTCCCCTTTTTTTACCTTTTCCTCTTTTTATAAAAGGTTCCATAACATCTATAATTTTAGCATTAAGTATTTTGGAATTGGTCTCAATGTCATTATCAGAAAACAATTCAGACCAATTTACTTCATTTAAAATAATATTTTGATGTAGATGTTTTGGAATAAAATTGTAATGCTTATAAAATGTAGATGAATTAAATCGCTTTTTGCTTAATTTTCTGGAGACAAATACAATATTATGATCAGAAAGCCCTGTAATGAGATTGTATGTTTTACCAATCCTCTCAGCATGATTTGTGAATAACAGATCTGAATGACAGAGGGTATAGAGGGTATAGGGTGTGATTGTGAAAACAGCCTCTAAGTGTCGACTTTGAGCTCTGTTAATTCACAGTATATTCCTGTAGGCTAGTTTTGTTTTCTATGGTATATTACTGTTTTAATGGAAAATGGTATGATATTGTCAGAATTTGGCCTTTTTTTACAGCAAGGGTTAACAGTGTATATTAAATGTCATTGAAAAAATATAAAGAGAATGTTTTATCTTGCCCAACTCTAATATCTCTTACTAGATGAACCATCACTATAAAAGCAAAATAATGCATTCAGAAGAATTAAATGATTCCAGAGAGCTCAGATTGTTTGGTAAATGGACTGTGCAAATAATTTTACACACTGTCACGATTTAAATGATTGTCATAACAGAATATGCTGATCATTTGAAAAACTCATAGCCTAAAACTAAGAAAGCTTTGTTTGAGTTATTTTGCTATTCATCAGATTGATGAAATACCTTCGCTTAAATTCACAGGTTGGCCATGAAGGTCTTAGTTGGCCCTCCAGACGCCGGCCTGGATTAATGTAATATTTCAGTGATATTAGATCAACTAAGGTTGAAAAGATATAATATTATGTAAGAGAGGACTGACAGTGGAAAGTTTTTTGTTTTTTGTTTTTTACAAACCAGAGAACTTTAAAGTAGAAGTTCACTACAACTGCCAGTAAAACTGTAAGTGCAAAAGGGCATGTTTACCAGCGTAAGGCGTTTGAACCTGCGGCAGGGTTTTGTGTGTGAAGTCTCAGAAGGCTCTCTAAGCTTTTCTGGAATCTTTTGAAGTTTTGAGTCCATGGCTGGAATTGCTCTGTTCTCTGCGGCCATGCGCTTCTCGTTCTCCTTTACATATACGCCTGTTTTCTCTTAGAGATGTTGAGGTGTCAGCTGAGCACAAAACCGCACAGACTAATTGTACCTGCTGAGAATTACTGAATTGGGAACCAAAATCTACTGAAAAAATAATGGCAATAGATAGTACAGAGCCCTGGACATGACATACTGCTTTATATTGTAGCCACAAATTTAAAAAAAAATAAGAAAAGAGATTCATTTTTTGCAAAAAATGTATTTGATTGGCAATGCAATGCAGCAAAGGACACTTTTATTAAATTTACTGCTTTAAATAAGTAGCTACAATTTAACCACTCTTTTGAAAAATAGCCACTCAAAGGTTTCATTATACTGTCAAAAACTTTCTTCCACTTATTGGGGTTTTGGCCTGACACCCTGTGAAGAAGCCTTGTTAAGAACATTATTTAAAGCTGAACTGAAATTGAAATGAGGAATCAATAATGAGAGATGGATAGAGACAGAAGTGTTGAGGGGGAGGATGATTAATTTATAAGCTTAATTTAGTCTGTAGCTCATAGATAAACTGTGAGTTGCAGAAGATCCAATGATTCGGTGAAAATTTTTGTGCATGTTTAAACAAGCTGAACTTTTCAGTATGATTTCTTTTTGCATCTTGCTACTTTTACTAACAATTAGCAGTGTCGTGTTGCAATTACTGGTCAAATGAATATGCATACATATGGTAAAAACATGGCTTTTGATTGAAACACTATGGTTTTGACACTTATAAGTCAGACTCACACTATAAATGAGTGTGTCCACTACTTGTATTAGTTGTATTTAGTGTAATCTGTTCAAGTTTATTGCTGATCATCATTGTTTTTAGTTCTAGATAAATACTGCAAAAATATATACATATGGAAAAATCCAAATCAAAACCAAATCATCCTATAGTTATTGTGTGTGTGTGTGTGTGTGTGAGATAATCACGTCATTACCTCATGCCAGAAGTTGATTGGCCTCTGCTGATCCTCCAGCCAATGAGATTGCTTGCTCATTATTTAAATAGTGTGGTATAGTGTGGTACGATATTTGACAGTCCTGCGTCAGAGTTAAAATTAGAACGGGTTCATTTGAAACCCTCCACCTTCCCCAGCTCCACCTGCTCAGAAGCAGCGGCAGCGTATCTGTCATTCCCACAGCAGCGTGTCTGTTGGTATCCGTACTTGATCTGCAGTGTAGCAGATCTAGTTCAACAAGACCAAACACATTGACACTGCATCTTCATTAGCAAAAAATTATGCTTTGACAAGAGTAACATCATCTAAACTACTACATTATACACATTTTCTACACTCAAAAAAATGATATGTTGGCTTTACTTAACTTTCTTTTGTAAACAGGTTCCACCGGTTCCACATAACTATGTTTCGTTAAACAAACATAATATGTTCATGTAACTTCAACATCATGGAATTTGGTCATTTTAAGCAACCCAATTAAACTCTGAGCTAATGAGTTAATTAAGTGAATAATTGAGTGATGATTGAGCATTATTGAAGACACCTGATGTTAACAAGCAGAATCACTGAAGGAGAAAAACGGAATGTTTAAGTCACCATTATGGAGATAAGTGTGTGTTTTAGTTGGGCTCTTGACCATTAACTCATTAACTTTAGAGTTTGTTTGGCTGCTGTACGTGAGTTATAACAGCCGGATGAACAATGAACAAAGGTGATCTGATGGTGTTGGTTGTGTTTTAACATAATCATTATTTCACAATCATTTGACCTGAATCACTGAACTTATATTGAACCCAATTTCTAAATTTACCTTACGGATTATAGCAGCACTGTCATTGTAGAACATACTATTTTTAGCCTTTTCAATGAAATTTAAATGATTAAATCAATAAATAAAAAAGAAACTTCTTAAAAAAATATTTTGTGCAGGCACACACAGACATCAAGAATCAGCCTGTGAATCTCAGCAATGGTGACAAACAGATCATAAGCTCATTATTTATTCATGCAGCAATGCATGATGGGAGCCATGAATGAGTTTTGATTGGTGGCACCCAGAATGCACTGCAACATGCTTTATAATTGTCACCATTGTTGAGATTCACAGGCTGATTCTTGATGTCTGTGTGTGCCTACTCAAGATATTTTTTAAGAAGTTTCTTTTTTATGTATTGATTTGATCATTTGAATTTCATTAAAAAGGCTCAAAATAGTATGCTCTACAATGACAGTGCTGCTATAATCCGTAAGGTAAACTTAACTCAGAAATTGGGTTTATTATAAGTTCAGTGACTCAGGTCAAATGATTGTGAAACAATGATTATGTTACACACAACCAACACCATCAGATCACCTTTGTTCATTGTTCATCCGGCTGTTATAACTCACGTACAGTAGCCAAACAAATTCTAAAGTTAATGAGTTAATGGTCAAGAGCCCAACTAAAACACACACTTATCTCCATAATGGTGACTTAAACATTCCGGTTTTCTCCTTCAGTGATTCTGCTTGTTAACATCGGGTGTCTTCAATAATGCGCAATCATCACTCAATAAATCACTTAATTAACTCATTAGCTCAGAGTTTAATTGGGTCGCTTAAAATGACCAAATTCCATGATGTTGAAGTTACATGAACATATTATGTTTGTTTAACAAAACATAGTTATGTGGAACCGGTGGAACCTGTTTACAAAGAAAAGTTAAGTAAAGCCAACATATCATTTTTTTGAGTGTAGTACTTGATATGTTTATTTAAACATTTATAATGTTTATAAAAACATGACAATATGGGGCTCAGGTCAGGAAGCAGACAGACTGGCTAAACCGACCGTCTGCTAGCGGCCTCACGTCACCAAGGTCAGATAAATCCCATCACATAGAGGCTCTTTCACCTAGATATCATCATATAGAGACTGTGTCTGTTCCCCGAATTTGGAAATCCAAAAAACTGCCAAACCTTTCTAAGGTTAAAAGTTTAATTGATGTTCAACAAATAAAAAACAGATATAATACAGATGAGCAAACGATAAAGCTTGGGTTGTTGAATATTCGATCCCTTAATTCAAAAGCGCTCATAGTTAATGATAAGATTACAGACTATAACCTAGATGTGCTGTGTTTGACAGAAACCTGGCTAAAACCAAACGATTACATTACTTTAAATGAGTCCACTCCGCAAGATTACTGTTATAAACATGAGCCTCGTCCGAAAGGCAAAGGGGGAGGTGTTGCTGTAATCTATAGTAATATTTTCAAAACCACTAAGAAATCTAGTTTTAAATATACTTCTTTTGAAGTGTTGGTGCTTAATGTAAAAATATATAGTGTAAACAATAAAACACGTTTGAGAATTCTGCTGGCTACTGTATACAGGCCACCAGGGCACCATAAAGATTTTATCAAAGAATTTGCTGACTTTCTATCAGAATTAGTATTGGCTGCCGATAAAGTCCTAATTGTTGGCTCTCTGCTCCTCACCACGGCGCGTCTCAGGTGCTTCGGTTATCACTCCGCCCAAGTAGCAGTGCTTCGCCTTCAGAGAATATAGTTCCCAGTATTTATACGGTTAAAATATGTCTGTGTCTCATGTGACTTTGTTTTTTGTACACTCTGTGACTATACAAATCACAACATGTAAATAGGAAAATGGTTGCGTTATTTTGTCACTTATTTGGATTAGTATGCTAGCTGTAACCATTTACATCCAGTCTTTGTGCTAAGCTAGGCTAGCGGTGGGTGCGTCAAACAGACTTATAGCACGCACGGAGATGAAAAAGGTATGTATGGACTTATCTAACTCTGGGGGATAAGGTGAATAGGCTAAAGTCCCAAAAAGTCGGAGTGTTCCTTTAAATCTAGACTAAAAACACATCTCTTTGGCTTAGCATACACATAACACATTATAGATTTCTATAATTCAATGTTAGGCTGCATAGTTTAGATCAGCCGGAACCGGGAACACTTCCCATAATTCCTGATGTACTTTGTACATCATAAGAAGGATGGCGTCTACGCTAATATTAGTCTCTCTGCTTATCCCGAGGTTTATCGCAAACCGCCGGATCCAGGCCATATCCACATCTGAGGAAGGACCATCACATGGACACGACGACAATGCATCCCTGATGAGCCAGGCCCATCAACCCTGTGAAGGCCCATGGACACCTCAACACACTCATCTCCTCACCGGCCGGATGACCCAACCCAACCAGATGAACTGGATAAATATCGTGAAAGTTCTGATCACCACTGACTCCTGACATTATGCTGCCTAACTCATAATCATACACTGTTCGTTCGTTGGCCAAAGGAGGACTGGCCCCCTGACTGAGCCTGGGTTCTCCCAAGGTTTTTTTCTCCATTCTGTCACCTGATGGAGTTTTGGTTCCTTGCCACTGTTGCCTTTTTCGCCTCTCTTCGCCTTTGTCGCCATTGGCTTTTGGCTTGCTTAGTTGGGGACATTTAACATTTAATTTTGAATTTAACAATACTATTACAACATTGTTTTCCTGTTATCTCTGTAAAGCTGCTTTGAAACAATTTGTATTGTAAAAAGCGCTATATAAATAAAGGTGACTTGACTTGACTTGACATTTATATACAGTCCTCTTATTTGAGTTTGTGGACGATTGTTCTGACATAACAAATACAATTTTAGATTGAGGGTACGTTTACACAACAACGATAGACTTAAAAAGGAGAAGTTTCGTACAGACGACATCATTGTCAAAACGATCCCCATTCACACGGATCCGCGAAAACGAGTAAAAATGCTGTATTCTGCTGCCAGGCCATTAGATGGCGATAAAACACTATACGGTATACGCATGTGCATGACGTCATCGTCTTCAGAGATTCGCGTTTTTGTTGTTCACACTAGAGGGCTGCATTGGGACTGAGTCCCGCCGGGTCCCGCGGGACCCAACGCAACGCGCCGGGCGTCGCGAATGACACGAATTGGGCAACGCGTTTGCCGCGAAGGTCTTCCACGCAAGTTGAAAAATTTGAACTCGAGCGGAAGATTCGCATGACGCTTTGTTGCGCCAGCCAATCAACGAAGAGCTACTTGATACGTTCGGTCTATCACTGTTGTTCCTGGAAAAGACGGTGAAATTCACCGAGTTGAGTGCGCCTCTGGATGGTGCTGTGAACCCAGACACGTCGGCGTTTGGCTTTCCTCCGTATTTGGGACTTCCACAACAAGTAGCCTACAGAGCAGCAATATCTTTCATTTCAGACATGAAGGAAACGTATGCCAGAAAGAAATTGTGTTAGACGCGATGGACGCGTATTTGACACTCTATTCGCGTTCGGTGTGAACACACCATAATCGTTTTAGATGTCCCCGATAGCCTAGCCAGGCTACTATTCATCTTCCTGATCAGTACGACAGAATACATGCAGGCCAGGGAAACGAAAACAAACAACCCCATGAATCTCTTTAATAATAGCAATACAAATACGTGTTTTTTCCCTGCGGGACGGGAGAAGAGACTAAATCAATGCATCTCTATTATTATTAGGGCTGTCACTTTTGTGAAAAAATCCTGTTTGATTTTTTAGACATAAGTGTTCATTGAATCGATTGTAAAATCGATTTTCCATGTCTAAAGATGTTTCCATTTTCAACACCAAACATAGGCAAATCCACGAACAACTAACAGACATTAGGGCAAAAAGAGGGCGCTTGAGAGGCGCATAAGTCAGCAATATTTCTGATGATTTATTGTCGTGAAGTTTCGTGCACAATGACAAACAGGAGTGCAACATTCAGGGATTGAAATTAACACCCGCCAAAATAATGCGGGAAAAAATGAACTTTGGCGGGTAACGCTGTCAAATCACGAGCCAATTTGGCGTGTTTCTAGGTTTACTCACTTTGCTGGGGAAGTTCGTGTGGCCAAAGCTGCGCGAATTTAGCGCAAATACTTGTGAGTCCTCTTGATATATTAAATACAGCGTATTGCGCAGAATCTGCGCATTTCTGGCTTGCTTGAACACACACGTCACTAAGCAACAAATAACGGTGCGCTTGTTCACTTGCATTGGTAATAGCGAATATTAAATAGCATTTAACAAAAGAGACATTGTTATTTTCCAACATCCTACTGTATTGATCTGTCCACCTAAAACACATTTTTGGTAAAATAAAAGAAAAAAGGACGTTAAAATCGATTCCCTATTTTTGGTTTCGAAACTTGTGTTGGTTGGTCCGATCGATTGTGCAATCGATTTTCGAACGTAAAGTGACAGCCCTAATTATTATGCGGGAATAAATTCTCAGAGGTTTGCGGGTGCGGGCGGGAGTGGACATACATATTGCGGAAGCGGGTGGGAGTGTTAAACATACGTTGCGGGAGCGGACGGTAATGGTCATAAATTCGGCGGGCGGGAGCAGGATGAAGAAAACAGTCCCGCACAGGGCTCTAGTTCACACACACCGTTTTCAAAAACTTGGATTTTGAAACCCGTTTTCAAAAGTTTGCGTTTTCAGCCACCCAAAACGGCATTGTCATGTAAATGAACAGTCAAAAGGCATACAAAGTTTTACGTTTTTTTTTTTAAACGGTGTCGTGAAACC
Source organism: Semotilus atromaculatus (assembly GCA_031834385.1). Classification (NCBI taxonomy): domain Eukaryota; kingdom Metazoa; phylum Chordata; class Actinopteri; order Cypriniformes; family Leuciscidae; genus Semotilus; species Semotilus atromaculatus. The sequence goes on along the minus strand of JAULUF010000050.1, from coordinate 13,914,539 downwards.
AGACTAGTTTTAGATTTTTCCCTTTTATTTAACATTTAGTATTCGTGCTTCAATTAGAAAACATTTCAATGCATTTTATAATTATTCTTTGATGAGGTACAAGGCATATTTGCTGAATGAAAACTATAAAGGGAAAATAATTCAGTTTTAAAACGGGCTTCTGGTGTAATGTCATGAACTTCGGGTTAAAGCCACACCCACTTCCAGATTTATCAGAATACTTTTAATATTTAATATTAAAAGGATCATTTTGATATGGTTATAATTTTGATATGGTTACAGATACAGATTATCTCCCCTGCACACACCTAATATATGTTTGCAGCATTATCCCTCTCCTGTGTTATCCCAAAAGTGAATCTACACGGAGGACCTGAGTTGCACTCCAAGGATGTACTGCACTGCCAGTATTATTTGATTATTTTTTAAAGAAAAGCTTTGAAGAAGAGAGTGGCTTGTCTGTGTCTCAGAGCTGCATGAGTTTCTATTCTCAGCAGGTTTCTCAGATGATGCCTCTGATGGCAAAGCTGCATCATCACTGTCATATTTCCCAGAATTCCTCCTGCTTTGAGACCGTCAGCTCTGCGTGATACAGGCGCGAACAATGAGTATCACACATATATGAGTCAACAGCTTTAAAAAGACACACACGCACACACACGCGCGCACACACACACACACACACACACACACACACGCACACGCACGCGCACGCGCACGCGCACACGCACACGCACACGCACACGCACACACACACACACACACGCACACGCACACGCACACGCACACGCACACGTCTCTACAGTCAATAATCCCAATGCTTTCTGAAGTAGTACACTTATGAAACATCCCACATTAATTTCTATCCCCGCTACAGCAGCTACAAATGTAAATACTCCCATTTTAAAAGTATATTTTATTTTGTACAAACAGTAGTGCATATGAATGCACATATTTACATAATGACTTTAAGTAACTCCATAAATAATTCACATCTGTTCTTTGCAAGCCCGAGTGTTTTTTTTTTTGTTAGTTTGTTTTGTATTTTCACAGCAGGGAATTTCATTTGATATGAACTTAAAAGTCAACATGAAACCAAAACTGATCGTAATTATGTAATATGTATTGCTGGTCTTGCTGGAAAATGTTCAAAGAAAGTCTTTGTGATCTTTTATCAAACCATGGTAATATGTTCTGCCTCTGAAATGACATTTCAGTCAGTGTCACCTCGGCTGCGAAGGCGACTGGTTAACCTTTCAGCTTCAGACACACACGTTCTTGAGCCTTCAATTTTACTGTCATGAACATGTTCGAAAACAAAACCAGTGCTGTGTCAGATTTCGAATGTGTGGGTTCAAAGTCTTTTAGGTGATTTCTGCAGCACATTACTGGCCTACAGCTCCAGCGGTTTTAGCAACACTTTATAATAATAGTCACTTATTAATAAGTAATGCAGGACTAATGAGCAGTTCTTCATTAACCCTTTATCTTCTACTATTAACTAATATAGAAACAAGCTTAACTAATCAGTAGGTAATATCAAATTTAGGAGATATGTTTTCCTTATTAGGTAATCAATAATCACTTAATGAGATTGGCCTCATTAATAACTACTAACTGACAAATTATAAAGAACATTATTGTGTGTCTGAGACGTTATAATTTTTACTCTTCAAAGACTAGTGATGGACTGTTATATGAAAGATATGTTTTCCACTTTAAAACAATGGTCCAGATTACTATTAGTTCCTGCATAGTGGTTAGGTAACACTTGAGTAATTAGTGATGATTTTAGGACCGCGTTGAGAGAAAAAAAAGACAATTGCTAATGTCTCAGACACATTAATGTTGTGATTATTTACAATTTGTCATAATTACCTATTAGTTCTTAATGATGCCAATCTCATTCAGTAATTATTGATTAATATGGAACTATCTTAGTCCTAAATTCAATATTACTAACTTATTAGTTAAGCTTGTTTCCATTAGTTAATAGTAGAAGGTGAAGTGTTAATGTTCTAGTCATTAGTCCTGCATTACTTCTGACTTATTAATGATGGACCATTCTTATAAAGTGTTACCCAGTTTTCCCCCAATTTGTGTAATAACACTTTTTTTTAGGTGACACTTACATCTTACATGTACTTATATAGTAGAACAGTATATTATGTATAATTACAAGCAACTAACCCTTAACCAAACCCTGACCCAATAGTTGTTTATTCATTTCATTCAGTATTTGTGTTGTTAAAAAGTAATAACGTTACTTTAAAATAAAGTGTAACACTGGATCTTTGTTCCACTGCCATATGTTTAACTTCAAATCCAACAGTAGTTTGTCCATGTGGCTATATCTATTTTTCATTCATGCATAGTGGTTACTGTGCAAAACAACCATATTTTACCTCAAACAATTACTATATATATATATATATATATCGGTCAAATCGATTAATCACATCTTAAGTTTTTGATTATATAATATATGTGTGTATATATATACAGTATATTATTTAATTTAAATATATACACATATCATTTTAATCTAATTAATCACAGGATGTGGCAATTCATTAATATAATTAAAGGCAAATTAATCACACATCAAATTTGGCTGAGAAATTGCCCTCAAAAGATCATTTCAACATTCATTATTGTGTTAAATGAGAAAAGCATCAAATAGACATTATATTTACATTTATGCATTTGGCAGACGCTTTTATCCAAAGCGACTTACATTGCATTTCAAGGTATACATTTACATTCTTATCATGTCTTGCTTTCCCTGGGAATCGAACCCATGACCTAGGCGTTGCAAGCGCCAATGCAACAGGAAAGCTAGATTACAAAAAGTAGCTTTAGAATTTTTTATTTTTTTATTTGATTCAACATAGATTTTATTACAGATAAACATTTAGGTTCCAGTGGCCATGTAAATCATGACAGAATTTTCAGTTTTGGGTGAACTATATTAGTAATCAGGTTTTAAATGGAAATAATATTATTATTATAAATTTTTTTTTAAATGAAATTATACTTTAAAGCTACAGTCCGTAGCTTTTCCTCTTGGTCACCATCTCTGTTCGAAATCTGCAATGGCAGTTATTCGCGGAATTATCATCTTTACGTGGGTTGTAAATCGGCATAAAACAGCGCGGATGAACACAGTGTTTTGAGGCGAGTGCTGCTGTCAATCACCGCGCTGTGTGGATACTGTCATTCAGAATCACAGATTCACTTTTTGAAAGTTTGACCAACATAAGAATTTTCACCGGAAAATGTCTTCTGAACAAGTAAGTACATCCATTTTTTGTTCTGATCAGCTAAGCAGAAAAAAGCCGTCTCTTCTTCTGTTTCGAACCCCTTCAAAACACGGAGTTCACACACCTTTCAAAAGTCCCGCCGATGTTTATCCTTAATTGTGTTCGCATGAGACGGTTTCTTTCTCTTTCTCTAGCCACCTTAAATCCGAAGTACGAAGTCTTTTGGGTTTTATAACTGGTGAATCTCCAGTTGACACTGATGATTGTTGTTTGGATCTTTCTGGATCCGCCATAAGTTTAATTATGTAAAGTGCTGCGAAAAAAAGCCTATACATCTCTACATTTCCTCATGCGCAGTATAGCCGGCTACACTGAAAAAAAATGATTCAGACCCCTTGTAAATGTTACATGTTTTTATCTGGTTAATTTCACTGATTTTATTGTGTTATTTAATGCTACTTATTTTTTATTATTAATTTTCTAATTCACTGGCCTTGTTTAAAACAAGTTAATTTCATTCAGTTAAAAGTCATTAGAAAAAAATGCGTTTAATTTAATAAAATGAATACGCTATATCTACTCAATAAAATTGTGCAGATTACAAGCAATATTATTTATTAAATTTAACACATTAGAATTGAGTAATAATTAATCAAATTAATTCCTTAAAAGTTAACCATTTAAAAACATAATGGTTAACACCTGATGTTAAAACCGTAAATTTAAGTCACCATTATGGAGATAAGTGTGTGTTTTAGTTGGGATCTGGACCCTTAAAACATTAACTTTCTGTTTTGTTTGACTGATCTACGTGAGTTATAACAGCCAGATGAACATAAAGGTCATCTGATAGTGTTGGTTGTGTTTTAACATAATCGTTAATTCACAATCGTTTGACCTGAATCACTGAACTCACATAGATACCAATTTAGGTTTACTTTATTAATTATAGCAGCACTGGCCTTGTACAACATTTTATTTTTAGCCTTTTCAATGAAATCCAAATGATCAAATCAATAAAAAAAACATCAACATTTTCTTTTTATGTAGGCACACACAGACATCAAGAATTAGTGTATGAATCTCAGCAATGGTGACAAATAGATCACCTCTGATCTCATTATTTATTCATGCAGCAATGCATGATGGGAGCCATGAATGCGTTTTGATTGGTGGCACCCAGAATGCACTGCAACATATAATTGTCACCATTGTTGAGATTCACAGGCGGATTCTTGAAAAAATTGAGTAAATTCAACTCAAAATAATTTAGCTAAAATTATGAATATAATTCATCTGAAATTACTTATAAAATATAAGTACATTCAACATAAAAAATATATCTGGATTTAGATAAATTTATTTTGTGCAACCCCTTGACATAATAAAATTAAGCAAATTCAACATAACATTTTTTTCAGTGTAGCCGAAACTCCTTCTTTATGTGTACGGGTGTGACTTAATGACGCAAAAACATGCTCGAATTTCCCGCGGAAACCCACCAGTACCACTGGAATTAAAATCATTATTACAAGCTAACCGTTTTGAATCAAGCTATGGGAAGCAGATACTTTTGAACACTGGCTGAATATGTTTTTTTTATTTTTATTTTTTATAATTATTTTGGATTCTTTTTAACTTAAAAAAAGTTACGGACTGCAGCTTTAAAGCCTAGATTCAGAGAAAGGGCTTAGAGATTAGGCCAGAGTTATTCATTCAATGATAAACCGCCGTGTGTTGCTCAGAGACGCACAACAGTTCTGCTTTGTCTTTACATGTAATATTTTCATAAAATATCTAATTTGAGCAAAAGCAGAATGTATATTGTGTCTAAAAATATAATGTCAAATGTGCGCATAAATGTGCAAAGAAAGATTGAGGCGGTAGGCAGCAGCAACGATGTGGACCCAAAGTTGCAGAACCCACAGCTAATACACCACTTCCTATGTGCTTATTGATCTCATAAACAACATGACAAAAGTTCTAACTAAGTCTCTAATGCAAAACTACTGTTGCTTAGAAAGGTTTAATGTTAACCAATAGCCAAATAGATATTAAGCACAGTGTCAGGCTACTGCTGTTGCTAATGCAGGTGAACATAACACTAAAAGCCTCCTAAAAAGAGGACGAAGGAGGAGTTTCAGTTAGAGAAATGTTCTCCACAAACCACTGCAAAATCATGTTCAGTTCTGACTCCACTGCATCATTTTTTTTTCTCCAAAACATTTAAGGGCAAACCAGGCCGAAGTTGATTCTACAGATTTCACTGGTCATGCATTTCACAGTGCTGACTGCATTCACAACACTAAAACAAAAACCAGCCCTAATCTAAATATAAACCCTAAACTTAGCGTTACAGTTTGCCACCGTGATTTATTTAAACGCTGAATTGTATGTACTTAGATTGTGTGCACTTCAGGGAGAACATTCAGCCTTTGTGGTCGGATTTTGGTGGAGAGATGTAGGCTACTGAAACGGTAAAAAAAAAAAAATTCATTTTGCAGCTAGTAAGCCAACAGTTTTCGTTCATTCATATTTTTGGCTTATAATTTTGAGTGACAGATGTCGTATTTTTATTTAGCCTATTTTTCTCTGTGACATTTTTTACTGAGTTGACAGTATCACGATAAGACAAAAATAACAAATACAATTCTTGCATTTTAAAGTGCCCCTATTATGCTATTTTAAAGGTTCCTCATTTTGTTCTGGAGGTCTCCTACAACAGGTGTACATGCATCAAAGGTCAAAAAACATTGCTCATAATATGTCGAATCTCAAACCACTGGATGGTCGACTCGTTGGATGGATGAATAAGTCTCTCTAAATCCCTCTTTTCCGCGAGCCTACTCTGCTCAGCGGACATCGGAAACAAAGTTTTAGCCAATAGTGGCCCACAGATGCTTAGAAGAAGAATTTTAGTAAGACAGTAATAACGTGAGTTAGCTGGTTAGCTTACACAATATAAAACACAAAACAGTATTTTGAACTCCCGGTAGAAAATATATACATCAATAATTATTCATATTTACAGACTGTGATTCTGAGGAGCAGATTTGTCCAAATAAACTGAGTACTGACCCATCTTTCAAGAGCAAGCGTTTTGCGAATCCCGCGTTGAACTCCGAGATTTGAGAAGCAGTCGTCAGAAAAATTAAGTAAAATTAAAATAAAGTTTGATGGCAGGACAAGTTGTTCGAGGGCGGACAACATAACATAGGCGGGCATTATGCAAATGTATTTTCTAGTGACGTAGAACCATCATCCAATGGGATTCAAATTACAAATGACTCGTTTAGGCGGTTCAGAGTCGATTCTTTCTCGTTGGGAGACAATAACATTACTTATCGTGCACTATCGGCTTGACAACTTTGCAGAAAGTTTACATTCACAGACAGCTATACTGTAGTACACACTGCATGAAAGGGAATATTTGAAAGACCATAATAAAGGCACTTTAAGCAGGAGCGGGCAGGTTTTATGTGAATCTAATGCGAGGTAAAACCTAGCAGGAGTGGACGGCAGTGGGACGGACTCCTCTTCAATCTCCTATTTGACTACAAAATATAACACATTAAAATGGGTTGTGTGCCTCAGTGATAATGTATTTTTGCAGGCCGAGCCGTAAGTTAAGCATCACACTGGTTCCATCGACAAAAAAACTAAAACATAGACATCTAGATAGAAATAGATTTTTCCATTGATTTTTCCTTTTGTATTGTTGTAGAAAATAAGCTCTGTGATCAGCAAATGTTTATGATTTTTGCATGGATTGTTCATCATGATAATCTTCACAAAAGAACACAACTTTTGCCAATTTTGAATACAAATAGAATTGTCACAAGTAAAAAGCTAAGCATAAATGCACTACACTACACTACAGTCACATGACTTCCATGCCACCACCATTAAGCTTTAGACAAATCTTTCAGTCGTTATTAAAACCTTTTCCCTGTAAGTTGGAGTTATAATAGTTTGTGAGAGTGTGATTACAAACACAACGAGGCTATGAAAGAGACTAGCGAGTAGATGAGTTTATCTGTTCGGATGATGACGTTTAATGTCCTCAACAACCTCTATAGTCACATTAAACACTTGTTAGCAGCCGGCCTTTACAAGACAAGTAAACGCTTAAAAAAAAAAGGAGGAGGAGGAGGGGGGGGGGGGGGGGGGGATGATGTATTCCATGTTGTAGAATAAAACATGAACATATTTTGAGCTTGTGTTAATCACAGACTTTATTTCAGACATTTAACCAAAAACGCATTCAACAAAGCCATTGAGTTTATGACGATCCAGCCAGAAGTGATAAAATGCTAACTCACTTCCCAGTTTTGGCCTACAAAAATATGTCAACCCTGCAGCACTCTATAATGTTTCATGTTGACTTTAAAATTCATGTGCAATTCTGGCACTTTCAGCATTCATAAAACGTCAGCTACTAGAGTCTGGTCTGAATCACACGGCAGCCACAAACTCAAAACTGTATTTTGCAGTTATTTGCCGGCTCACGCCGTCCAACCTTGAAGCCGCCACCAGCCGAACTCTTTCAGATCGACTCCAAAGATGGTGAACATCAGGGTTACCATCTCGCTTACCATCAATAGCCCATCTGGAGGCAAAGTTTTGCTTTGGATCAAAGTAACCAAGAGTGAGGACACATCTTCAGACGCATCTTCAAGCTTGACGTCAATTACCTCAGTCCAGCAATTCCCATGAACCAGCGATCTGGGGATTCTGCCACGTTTGACTGCCCTGGACTGGCCTCAGTTTACCACAGACATCTTTAAAGGTCTATGGTGAAAGCTCAAAGGCAGTTCCTGCACAGCGCCACCTGGCCGTGGAGGTAGTCTCTGCAAGGGCAAATCCGCTGGTGTTTGGCACTGACTCCAGCGCAACTGAACAGCAGCGGCTCCTTTTGCTGGAAACACTCTCTCCTGTCCACCTGGACCGCTGGAAACACGTGGTTCTTCTCCGCTTCCAATGACTCACACTGAGCGTTGAGCCTGAAACGCACACATTCACACACAATGCATCCGTTACAAACAGCCGCAGACAAGAACAGGGGGAATATTCAAAACTGCACGGTGAATAGAGAACAATGACTGCTCATTTCTACAGCCGCCTTGGTTACGTAAATACTTTTCTCATTCATTTTCTTCATTGGGATTTAAGACCTGTCAGCTTTAAACCAAACCATCCAGCTGTGAGATGAATAACACATTACACATTTTGACTGAAGCAAAATATTACATGGAACTGCTTATCCCATGAAGCTCTGTAAATGAAAACAAACCTACAGTGACATAAAACTACTGATTTCAAGTATAGGAAATATGCATGTCATGGTTTTATTCAAGACTTATGTACATCTTATTGCTAAAAAAGCTATTTTTAAAGGCTATAATATAATCTTCGCTATTGCTTCAATGCAATTGAACAAGCCCACCGTTATTCTTTGCGTAGTGACATGTGTTCAAGTAAGCCAGATAATGAGCAATACGCTGTATTTAAATCATGGTGACTCACGAGTTGAGTATTTGCGCTAAATAGGGCAGATTGAGCTTACAAGAAATTCCCCAGCAAAGTGAGTAAACATAATAAGTAACCCGCCATTGGCAGGTGTTCATTTCAAACCCTGATTATACTCTTTAAAGGCGTATATGAATACATAAGCCTTCCAAAACGAATATATAATCTATAAACTTCATATTAACTGGCTGTCAATGAACAAATACATAAAAAAAAAAAAATGCAAACAAGAAACGGTGTGTGTCTCGCACCCATTGAAGGCCTCCATATTGTTGATGAAAGGAAAGAAAGCTGGCTCGCAGATTAGCCCGGCGTCCTGGCAGGTTTTCACACAGGACGAGGCCTCTGGAGACAGGACGAGCCGGAGGGCGCTGAGGGGGGGCCAGCAGGCCGGAGCAGTGATGTTGGGTGCCCAGATCAAAGCTGTGGAGTTGGGCAGCTGGAGGAAAGGACTGGGTGGATTCCCAGGCCACGATCTGGATTCATTGACTTTAGGGAATGGAACGCTGCGGTGACAAAAATCCTACAAAAAAAACAAAACAAGAATTTGACTGGAAATATCTTTCGAAGAGAGCCTTATGATAAAAAAAAAAAAAAAAGTTTTACCTGAACAAATACAGAATTCACATGATGGGCGCTGCTGCTATTTTAGTACAATTTTGTGATTCATCCAATCTATCCAATCAGGATTTACTGACAACTATGTTTTATAAAAAATAAATAAACTGTTTTACTTTTGCGTTATTTTATTTTATGAAAATTGTCATATTACAAGGCAAAGGCTTTAATAGTCACCAGACGTAAGGTCTGCTGCAGCAATAGCAATAACGATAACTAGAACTATAAAGTTTTAATAATGGTTCTAATTCAGTGAGAATAGGGAAATCCACAGCACAACTGACGATATCATACGATATTGAATGATATTGTCTGAATCACTTTCAGAACAATTATTTCCAGCTGATGAACGATAAAAACATTGACAGCCTATCAAAGGGGCCGTTTACATGCAAACTTTTGAAAAAAGTGATTCAAAGAGCATGTTTTGAAACCTATCCCATTATATTCTCCATGTAAACTACAAAACCGTGAGTTTGTGAAAACGGTGCCGTCATGCACATATGGATTACGAGTTCAGACTAAAGATGGATAGTGTTTCTTTACAAAGTGACATTGCCATCTACTGGCCAGGTGTGAATAATACAGTGTTTTTATTAGTTTTCACAGATCTGCGTGAACGGGTATGGTTTTGACAATGTTGTAGTCTGTATGCAAAAAACACAAAGGAAAAACTTTTTCATTTTATTATATTGTTGTAGTGTAAACATACTCAGAATTGATCTGATTTTAACAAGTTTGAACATTTAAAGTGACAAACAACAGAAATTAAGCGTAGCGTCAGTTCTGGCAGGTCACGTTAGTCAAGCTCGCATCAGTGACTCTCAGCTGATCCACATCTACCTATAGGAATACGACAGCCTATCACTGTATACATATATAAGCTCCTTCAGTATTATCAGCAGTTATCTTGTTTCTCAGGAGTGAATTACCCTCCTCCCTCCCCAGCTCCGCCTCTCGGATTTGGCATTCTCGAATTATGTTTTACTTTAAAATCTTGAATTAATGATATCTGTAATACCTTCATGTTGGTTCTGTTCTGTTTACCCTGAGGGGGGTTATTGATGCTCTAATCCATGCTAGGCTGCGCAGGGAGTTCTTGCCCAGAACAGAACCAAATTATGTAGCCCAGGTGTGCCCAATCCTGCTCCTGGCGATCGACTGTCCTGCACATTCATCTCCAACCCTAATCAAACACACCTGAAGGTCTTCAATTAAGGTCTTAACAACCAATTAAGGTCTTCATTAGGCCTATTACTTGAAAATTAAAGGCAGGTGTGTTTGATCAGGGTTAGAGATAAACTGTGCAGGACAGTTGATCGCCAGGAGCATGATTGGGCACACCTGATGTAGCCTATTGTTTTTCTATTGCTCTGTGTTCCTGTTCTCTCCCTTGTTTTGTCTGATTTCTAATAGGTTGTCCAATGATGGGGTGTACGAAAGTCATTGTTTGTCCAGTCGGGGTGTGGTCTTTAAATGAACGCTGATGGCACTAGTCTGGAAGCTCATTGATGGTTCGGTCGTACTCGGGTTGAGAGCTCCGGAATCCCTCCTCCGGCCGTTGATCAAATTTGTGTGAATTAGTGATGTTAATTAGTTTAAGTGCACGTGCATCCTTTTGTAACAACTGAAACCGTTCCATGTCTAAACAACATGTCCTAGAAGTGTGGAGCGTAGGGGTGTCCTGCCTTGTTTATTTTGAAATTGGTTTAAGCTCTGTTTTTAGCAGAGTTAGGTAAGCTAAATGTATTTTATTTTGTTATTGGATTAGGTCAGGGGTGCCCAATCCTGCTCCTGCCAATCGACTGTCCTGCACAGTTCATCTCAAACCCTAATCAAACACACCTGACTTTAATTTTCAAGTGATCCTGAAGACCTTAATTGGTTGCTTCAGGTGTGTTTGATTAGGGTTGGAGAAGAACTGTGCAGGGGTGCATTTCCCGAAAGGATCGTTATCCAACTATGATCGCAATTGCCATTGAACTCTATTGGTAACGACGGAACTTGCGACCATAGTTGACTAACGATGCTTTTGGGAAACGCACCCCAGGAAAGTCGATCGGCAGGAGCAGGATTGGGCAACCCTGTATTAGGTTATTCATTTTCTCCTCTTTTCTTTTTATATTTGTTTTGTTTGTTATTTTGGCCTTTGGGACACCCTGAAGAGATGCTCTTTATTGAGCATTGGTTCAGTGGTTCATGTAGGTTGTCTACAAACAGGAAGGTTGGTGGTTCAATCCCCGGTTCCACCGGACCAAGTGTCGAGGTGTCCTTGAGCAAGACACCTAACCCCAGATGCTCCCGACCAGATGGATGGCCTTGCATGGCTGACACCGCCGTCGGTGTATGAATGAGTGAGTGAATGGGTGAATGTGAGGCAATATGTAAAGCGCGTTGGTGGCCATTGGGTCAGTGAAAGTGAAAATCATATTTGTATGATTATCGACCGGAGTGATTCGTTGCTGGGATTCCATTACCACAACCCAACTTTATTTATTACGCTTCTTAGAGTTTCCTATATTCCCCTAGACACAGGGCGTGATATTGTGAATGGGTCAATAGTCTGTTTAGTCATATACAATTAAAAAACTTTTAAAGTGTCATAATGCCAAAATTCTACTACAATGCAAAATATTATTGCTTTTTAACTACTATTTTCACTTTTTTCACTTTAATGACCTATTTGTAATGAATTCTTAAAAATGAATACTCCCAAGGGTCAAATGAGTCATTTTCCTTTGTGTATGTTATTTCCAGGTTTGAGCTAAAACATAAAAGTGTTCCTGAGTACTGAAGGAGCTGAACACAGCATTCAGAGTAGTTCAGGTTCTCAGTGTGTTTCAGTGTATGTGCTCACATCAAATCCCAAAGGCAACCGACTAGCAAGCTCAGCATATACATAGTTCACATCATAGACAAAAATATGCTTACGCTTATTCTCTTACATTTTTGTCCACGTGTGCATGTGTAAGCGTAACACAGATCATAGACTTGCTCCACTCAGGATGTGTACACTTTATGTCCTGTACAGTATGCAACATATACATAGCAGTGTGTCCCAAATCATAAAAGGAAATGTTACTTTCAAATTGAGAAAATGGCTCTAGTTGTGCCACTTTTTCATGATGTCAGGTTGGATCTAGAGTGAATAGTCACATGGTATTTTTGGCTTGTGTGATTGGCTAATAGACCAGAACTGCGAATCTATAAGCAAGGGTGACTCACATTGTGTATTTGAATTCAAAGTGTATATTTCCAAGTGGCAAACAAAATAAATGGGAATACTAATGGATAATTTTATCCAGTTGTAATATAAATACATATTTGTTTATATATTTGTTCATTAATAGTATTGAACTTGAAATGCATCCGTACCTGATGTTGAATGTAAGCGTTCACTCTCTCCAGCATGCCTTCACAAGTGTACTCATATGGTATAAAGGGTTCCACCTGTGCAAACAGACGAATGCTAAAACTCACAAACAGAAACATATATACAACTTATGCAGCAAACACATGCTGTTCACTTAACTAATACCTGTCCATGCATGCCACTATTGTGAAGCCTGATTAAGCTATGCGTCTTGATTCATATTTAAAGGTACTTTCAATGTTATATTCATAAATAAACCAATGGCAGATGGGCAAGTGTTTAGGGATTGAACCAAGCCTTGTGATAGCTTTGTGTGAAGAACTGACTTAATGTTACACACGGGAAAATCCTCTGCAATGCAGCTCACAAATATTGTTGTCCATCACTTTTGCTTATGACACACATGAATACCAATGTCAAATCCAGGGTGTCAGCGTTTCTGTGTTTAGCATCGGATCGAGATTTCAAATTAGGTTTCAAGAGCTTTGACCAGGGGAAATATATTCATATCAATACTGGTTTAAGCCCTATTCGGACGGGACTGGTTTTCATGGAGGACGTTAGAGAAAGTCACGTTTCACAGGTTTACTTTGTTTGTTTTGTATTTGTATCAAACATCACAAAGACTTGACTTGACAACTTGACTTGACTAAGAAACTCACCGACAGGTTACAAGGAACAAAGCTAGACAAGGCACAATGGAAACATGAAACAAACAGAACAGATGAAATGTGACACATGAAACAAGAGACCCAATCAGAACATGACACATTAGACAAGGGATGAACATGACATCATCACATGAGGGCGAGGGAATCACATGACAAAACCAGAATCTGGGGCTGTGTCTGAAATGAACCCCTAAACCCTTAAATAGGTCCCTATTTGAGTCAACGGCCATTTATAGTGGTGTTTAACCATGTGTAGTATCAGGGTAACTACGTAGGTAGGAACATTGTGCAGGTTGTTGTTGCAAAGGGGGGAATAATAAAGCCGTGGGTTTAACCGACACTCTGTGGTGAGCCTCCTTTAAAGGTTATTGTGTACCTATAAACCACATAACAGTGGACATTATCAAGCGCAATATCATTCAATCCCAGAATGCACCACAATAACGAGTGTACAACAAATGTACTCTCAATGGCTAGAGATTACCCATAATGCACTGTGAGGTTCGTGCTGAATGAATTCCTGCATCTGACCAGAAGATGGCGCCCGCAGCTGAATCATACATCCATCCATTTTCCTGGTCCAATGTGGCTACAGTGTAATGTCATACAGGTATAAATTCCTTTTTAATTTATTATGAAATTGTTTAATTAAGATTTATACATGCTAGTTTCCATGACAGAGTTCAAGATATATTTTCATCACTACTGGAGCTGCCAGTTTGCTCAGCTTCAAATGATTATTAAACAGCGAGCTCAAACTATGCAAAAGCGGAAACCCTTCAGGCGAACTCAGTGTCCCAATTCACTCACTCGTTTCATTCACTCCCTCAAGTGGACTATATTAGTGGACTTATGTAGGGAATAGTGAACGAGGATATAGGGGGCAACACATCTGCAGACTGTGAGCATGAATTAAAAAATAAAAGACATGAACACATGAACAAAAGCCAAAGTATTAATGTACAATCGACATGTATTCATTGACAAATTTAACCTGCCATCCGTTTAGAAAATCGCAATCTTTCCACTTGTATAAGGTTTCACCAATGTCCCTAATTCTAACTTTTTAATATTATTTTTTCTAATAAAAAGTTGTGTCTCCATAAGACTAGCTAGACTGGCTAAACCAGCACCAAACTAGCATTAACCAGCTCAAGTCTTTTCAGCAGGGATTCCTGGAAATAACCATATCACTACAGTGTTGAGACCAATTTAAAATAATTGATCTTTTTTAGAAGCGCTGACAAAGATTGCAATTTGCATGTCGTCCCATTCAGCGGGTGATGGAGAAAGTCAAAGCAAGTTTGGAGAGACTGATCTTTTCTACATCTACACAATTGCAAACTGTTGTTCTCTGTGCTCAAAAACATGCTATTTCTTTTGTTTGCTTTCCCTATTTGTGCACTGTGAATGAAAAAAACAGTGATTTCAAACTTTTGACAGACTTTTTGACAGTGTGTTTCCATAACAACAGCAAGTTTATGCTTTGAGTCAGAACTAAAGACCAAGATGACGAAAAAACACTACATTGCACTCCACTGTTAAATTGGCGCCCTGGAAGATTTATATAAAAAAGATGACAGGATCTCCAAATATTCCTCTTCCAACTACTAGGCATGGGAGTATGTAAATTGTATGACCAAAAATTGTGGACATCCCTTTTCTATATGTCTTCATAAAGCCATGCAACAACCATATATATATTTATACTACAGGGCTGTTGAATGCTTGATTCTGATTGGTTGAGAACGTTCTAAGGTGTGCAGTTATTTTCAGGGAAACGCACGGCTAAAGTAGTTCCAGCAGGTCTTGACCGCATTACAGTTCCATATCACTTCGCGTTGTCAACTGTAATAACGGAAAATAGGATACAATTCATAACAAGAAAAACATGTAGCCACATGCGCTTGATCTGCCATTTTCGATGTCTAACTTCACAATCATTGGAAACATGCAGTTTAATTTTAATAAATAAAGTATAGTCCTATCTATAATCAATAGAAAATTAAACTGAATAGGCCTATATAAATAAATTGACAGTCCTGCTGCACGGGTTTTCGTAATTATTGCAGATAATAGGCTATAACAAATAAATAATTATTGATAGGCCTATAGTTGTTAAAAGGACGTTGTGTTTAATTTATTAGGCTATAGTCTAATGTCAATATTAGAAGAAAAAAAACATGAACAAACTAATTAAAACGAATTGAATTAATAAATAAATAATAATATTGACGCACATATGCTTCTCTCTCTCTCTCTCTCTCTCTAATAACTGCATTAATAACTGCATAAAGCCGGGGACACACTTATACTGTAAGGCCGGTTATGAATGTAATTTATTATGATTGATCATGCCCAAATGCGTGTTCAGCGCGTTCAGTCTGTGATCACAGTCTGGGTTTAAAATCTGCTGCAGTCGATGGACACAGTCAGAGAATGTTTCAACCAGTCGTTGAATGTGTCCCCAGCAGTCGTGAAATACGTCTTGAAATACATTATTTGAACAATGTTTCGAGGTGTGGTAACTGTAGTATAAGCGGAATAATTGACTTCAGGCCGTTGAATTATTAGAAAAATTATAATTTTTCTCCGCTTCGCGTCGTGACCGCATTACCACCTCGGGTGTGCATCATTTTTCTAATAATTCAACGGCCTGTCGTCAATTATTCCTTACATATATAACAGAGCTGTACAGAAGTTACCTTGTCTTTGAGTATGTCTACGACAGCTGTCTCAAATTCTTGAGAGTTGTTGAAGTCTACTGTTCTGACATGGGGTTTGCCGATGTACTGTTCAGTGTACGGATGCTGAGATGACACCTGATGGGGAGATAAAAAAAAAATAGTGTTAACTATCACGATATCACATTGCAACACTTAGGAGATTAAGATAATGCAACGAAGAATAACAACACTAAGCAAAGACATACACTACGCTCTCTCTACACTATGGAGTAGTAAGCTGGAGTTTGGTACGACCGTTTGATTGACGGACTTACTGTCCAATGATTCTAGGTGGTCTTGGAAATGATTGGCTGGAGTTTTTCGAGTCCTGCCCGTTCCACAGATGATTAAATTGATTAATTTTCATTTCAGTGC
This sequence comes from Semotilus atromaculatus, assembly GCA_031834385.1. Classification (NCBI taxonomy): domain Eukaryota; kingdom Metazoa; phylum Chordata; class Actinopteri; order Cypriniformes; family Leuciscidae; genus Semotilus; species Semotilus atromaculatus. Next base: position 13,897,984 of record JAULUF010000050.1, on the reverse strand, counting down.
TTCTAACTCAGTGGCTGTAAGTGGGTTATGAATAGGATTTCAAGTGATTTTGAAAAAATGAAAAAAAAAGAGAATCACATACCCCACCTTTAAATGAAATTGTCATTCAGTCAGTCTGTTCTGTTTGCTTGGACTAAATCTGCGATCAAACCTTCTCAGTGATGAACCTCAATCAATCCAAACATGGATTTTAGACTATTGTTTGTGATTGTGGTTGCTGAATAAATGCACTTGTGCATCCTCTGTGTGGCAATGCAAAGTCTTTTTTTTGCTGTTGTTTTAATAGAAAAACATTAATTAAAGGATTAAGGAATTCTACAGTTTTAATTTTTGAGAGAAGTTTAATGTATAGAACGTGTTAATTTAAGCTATATGATGACAGAGCTAGATGAGGTCAAATAAAATGAAAGTGGAATAACTCTGATGAAATATAAAAATATATTTCTCAAATTACAACAATCATTGTGATTTTAATTTTGAGCAAAACAATTGTGATTATGACAAAAATGTGACTAGCTTTCATTAACTAAAACTATGCCCAGACATATAGTCGACTAAAACAAAAACATGACAAGGTTGACTAAAGGTTGTCAAATATGATGCAAAGCATGATTTTGTATTTAAGGAAGTAGAATTACAGAAAATACAATTCAGAAACTCATACATTATATACTGTATTACTGTATTACCAATATACTGTATACATTACATGAATTGACTGTAGTAGTAATATACATTTTGTACAGTCCTGGTCAAAAAAAAAAAAAAAAAAAACAAGAGAGAGAACTAATCCGCAGAATATGGTTACTGGCATAAATACTGTAGCGGTCAGACTGCACGTACCTCTCTGGAAGTGGGCTTGCCTCTGAAGAACTCATGGTTGAGGGAGCTGCGAGGGGGGTCGAACTTTGGCTGCAGAAATATGCATCCATTGGCTATGGCCTCTAAAGGGGCGGGGCCTTCGTACGGAAAGCCAAATCCCAGGAAGAGCTAAGAGAAAATGTAATGGTGTAAATTGGTTTAAACTCTAAGCTAAGGATGTCAACAGATTAAAAGTGTAATAATTAATTTTTAATTTTTTACATCAGTGGCGTAACTTTGTTTAAAAAAGTGGGTGGGACAAGTGTGTGTGTGTGTGTGTGTGTGTGTGTGTGTGTGTGTGTGCGCGCGTGCGTGCGTGTGTATAAATGAATGAATCACGTGAATAAATACATATATCCGACTGTTTGACGTGTGTCCTTTAATTGGCCAGTGGTAGAACTTTTGCCGAGCATCCTTTTCATTCTAAAAGGATTCCGATTTCACCGGAATGAAGAGTCTCCGAAACGGATTGAAGCGCACATGCATGTGAAGACTGTGCGTGAGCCACGAGATAACACTGTAACCGCGCAACCGATCGCAGGCAGCAACGAGCACTTTGATCACTTGATTTAAAAAAAACAACAACACATATTTCAGCGCTAGATCGCCTCTTATTTAACAAAGAACGAATTAATGCTCTGCCGCTGGAGATGTTTTATTTATTTCTATACATCCGTGCCGCGAGAGGTTTTAAAAAGTGGTGGGGGCAATATCGACCCTGGCAAAAAGTGGTGGTGACATATCCCACCTGTCCCACCCGCAAATTACGCCCCTGCATATTATCATTAATCAATAATAACGTGTATGAATATTTGATGAAGGAAGTCCCCTAAGAAATTGCTCTAATGGTAGAAAAATCTCTTAGAATGGAAATTGCATTCAGGTCAAGATGAAATTCATTCTTTAAATTGACAGTCCTACACAAATATATACATTATTACTATGAGTATTGCTGGTGATGCATCACAAGTAATGTGTTTAATGCAATTAGATGACTTTTTTTATATAACGAGTAAAGTAATGCATTACTTTATAAATGTACACATTCATATTTAAGTTACTTTATTAAAAAATTAATACACTAAAAAGTAATGTACAATTATTTTTTATTTTTTTTTTAAATAAAAAATGTAACTACTGAATTAAAATCTATTCTCCATAACATAGTCACTTGCACACTCATGCATGCGCGGGAACAGACAAAACAACAAAAAACATTCTACTTTCAAAATAACCCATAATGTTAAGAGATTGTTTGTATGGCATACATAGATCTAGGGGCCAGGAACTATTCTAAGTAAAGGTGTATGTTATGCATGTTATGGTGTTGAGTGCATTACTGCATTAAACACTTACAAATTGTAACGTCCCAGTGAGAAAAAAATACTGCAAAAGTTATGTAACACTATGTGTAGTGTAATGTAATGTAAAAAGTAACTGCAAGTTACTTATAAGTACCGCAATTAGTTACTTTTTAAGGAGTAACGCAATAGTAACAAATTATTTTTAAAAGTAACTTTCCCCAACACTTCTTATCAAAGATTTTAAAGTACACCATGCTAACAGTACCTTAGCCTTCCTCAGAAGCTGCTGTAACTCCTGTTGGGGCAGCAGGCCGTGGTTCCTGACGAACGCTGGCACCTCTGGGGGACGCTGTGCCTCATAGTACACTGTCCCATGGATGTCCATGTAACGGTGTAAGATGCTCAGCAACTTCTCCATACCCTGCATCAGCACAGAAAGTGGGGAAATGGATGAGAATAAGCTGTACACTGTACATTTCAATTACATTTCAACTTTACTTGAAAAAAATCTTGCCTCAGGAAAATCTAGTAAAGAGTATCAGTGTGTTCAAGTTTTTATAACTTGGTTTCTGAGTTTTACTGACTTCAACAGAGTAACAGAGTGCACTGCGGCATGAATAAATTAAGCAATTGCTTTGTTTTTACAGATTTTTGCTTTATTTGAAAATTGTATTTGCTGTCTTGTGTCAGTATTAGCACAATAAAGAACAAATACACTTGTTTTGTAATAGTCAGAGTCTTATAAATGTAAAAAATAATGTAATGGTTACCATTTTTGTGTTTTGTCTGTTGAATGTTGATGTCTGTGTGTCACTAAAACAATGTTGATTGTAAGATATTGGCACGGGGATCAACCCCCTTAAATGTTTACTGTTTCACAATAGTGTTAGCAATAAAATTGTAATAGACCATAACTCAACATCGAGTTATCGTTCAATATCTTTTAAAAGCAGCACATGTATAACTACACTTCCTCTGAAACCACAAATAACTGTGTTTTCTTGTTGCATCACTGCATCATAATTATAATGATTCAAATGAAGTGCCAAGTGCCCAACCAAAGGGAACACTGATCAGCATTATGGCGACTAAACCGTTTTAAGAAATCAAGTCAAATAATGTGATATTCTCTCAAAATGTTCAGTTGTATTGACACTTCAACATTGTCTTAGAACATAAGCGAAGGCAACTAAGGAGAACGATAACTGCAGAAGTGTAGGGAATGAGTAAAAAGTCCATCAAGAGTTGCTCCGCCTCTTTTGCTTGACAAAATGGTACTGAATTCAATCAAGTAATCTAGGGGTGACCCCGAATAGTCGAAGATTCGATGCATCGATAGGAGGAGCCTGATTCGACTACCAATCTCACGGTCGAATCTTCGCAGAGGTTATATTGGTTGCTCAATAACTGATTTCACATAGAACTACCGGTTTTCTGTCAATACGTTAATATAGGAGCCTATCATGATAATGCTGTAAACAAAAATGTGCAAAGAAAGAAGCTTTTAATAAATATTTTTAACGTGCGGCAGCGGGAATAAATCCAAGCACCCTGTGACAGATTAAAAGTTTCACGTTTGATCCGTGACCGACAGAGACGCTCCTCTTTCGGTCACGGATCGAAAGTGAAACTTAAATCTTGGCGGCAGGGATTTAAATCTTTAAAAATGTCTGGGATAAGAACATCGAAAGTGTGGATGCACACCATCAGAAATTATATTCTTCAAGGCTGGATTTAGCATCAGGAAAACGATGATCGCACTTCTGCCGGACAACGTTAACAAGTTGGTTTCTTTATAATAACGGTTTTCTATGGGAAGAAAATTAATGTTTAATTAAACGTGTTGCGTTCAAATTCTAGGCTCATCTGCTTTTCTATAGGCTATGCTTTATTAATAAGGTGTGTACAGAATTTGATTTTTTAATATAACTGTCTTAGGACATTAAGCCGTTAAACGTTTTTCACGTTAAGCATTTTAGAATGTATTTTTTTCCGCGCACACAATTTGAAAAGACTCAAACGGACACAGAGACTGGATTTTTCTCTCTCGATCAGGTAGGGTAAGTGATCTCAAATCATTTCAGCCGGTTCTAATGAGATGTTTGGATGCTGTAAACATTTTTAGCTAAACTGCCACTCCAGTTTAGCGTGTAGCTATTGTTGTTTCTGCAGTTAAAAAGACAAAGTTGACAATTCTGGCTATAGTTTCGTTATTTTGATAATTTCTTTATTTTTACTTTATTTATTGATCACTCAGGGTTATCTAAATTAACTATTTATTGCTTGTGTTTTGAATATATGTTCCCCTGCACTTTAGGCACTTTGCACACATTTGTTCTGCATCTTGTGACTTGATTCTGACTTATTTCGTTTTGTATTTTATTTATTAGAAAGGTATATTCTGTTCTTATTTAATTCTGTAAATTAATTGTTGATTATTTTTCGGTGCCTTGATGTTGCGCTCTCTTAGAGCCTGCTCGCACAGGCAATTTAACCAATTTAATTTGATTTGCATGTGAAATGCAAATCCTGTCTGCAGTGTGGCCTTTCTGCAGTTATTTCATAGTTTTATTGATCCGAAATGTTTTTATACATTTGCTTCTATATCTTTGTGTGATGTTCTGTACATCGCGGCATTAAAATGTTAAAGCCCCGCCCCCTCCCCAACCCCCCGCACATGATTCGACTATTAGTCGACTACAGGGAAGAATTGGCGATTCTAATTCGACTATGAAAATCCTTAGTCGGGGACACCCCTAAAGTAATCTTTACTTGGGTTTTCTGAGTAACAAAGGGATAGTATGTGAATACAGATTACTAGATTTGTACAATTATGTTCAACAAATTGTTAGACATTAAGTAAACTAAAAAGGGTTGGTTAGAACAACTGTTAGGTCTTATATTGATAGAAAGACTGTGTCAAGCCCTCCTGGAAAGTCCCTACTTATGAGTTCTGTGATTACTATGTCATAAATACAGTTAAAGTGATTTTGGAATAAAAGTAATACATCTGGAAATTTTCTGAAAAACACTTTTTGGGCCTAATGCAACATAATGAAGTTTTTATTATGAGCACTGCATTTAATTGTTGCTTTATCTGTATTGTGTCATAGTTCAGTCGCGCAAATCTGTCACATTTTCTCTAATTGAGTAGTGTTTTCTGGCATGCTGTATAACTGTTCTTCATCAACAGTACACAGCAAAATCCCCAGTGTTAAATTAACACTCCTCAGTGTTTATATGAGTCCATACTCTACAGAGTGTTAAAGTAACACTGAAGAAGTGTTAAAGTTAATGAGATAATTAAGTGATTAATTGAGTGATGATTGAGTATTATTGAAGACACCTGATGTTAACAAGCAGAATCACTGAAGGAGAAAACCATACTTTTTAAGTCACCGTTATGGTGATCAGTGTTTGCTTTAGTTGGGCTCTTGACCCTTAAATCATTAACTTTAGATTTTGTTTGGCTGCTGTACGTGTGTTATAACAGCCTGATGAACAAATGGTCATCTGATAGTGTTGGTTGTGTTTTTACATAGTCATTATTTCACAATCATTTGACCTGAATCACTGAACTAATATAGAGCCCAATTTAGGTTTAGTTTATTAATTATAGCAGAACTGGCCTTGTACAGCATAATATTTTCAACCTTTTCAATGAAATCCAAATGATCAAGTCAATAAAAAGAAAACTTTGCAAATTCTTTATATACGCACACACAGACATCAATAATTAGTGTATGAGTCTCAGCAATGGTGACAAAAAGATCACCTCTGAACACAAGCTCATTATTTATTCATGCAGCAATGCATGATGGGAGCCATGAATGAGTTTTGATTGGTGGCACCCAGAATGCACTGCAACATGCTTTATAATTGTCACCATTGTTGAGATTCACAGGCTGATTCTTGATGTCTGTGTGTCTAAAAAACTGCAAAGAATCAAAATAATAGATTTTATGCATATATGACATGTTTAAAAAAATATATTTTTATTACATTGTAAAAGATGAAAATATTATGCTCTACTAGGACAGTGCTGCTATAATTAATAAAGTAAACCTAAATTGGGCTCTATATTAGTTCAGTGATTCAGGTCAACTGATTGTGAAATAATGCTTATGTTAACACACAACCAACACAATCAGATGACCAAGATCATTTGTTCATCCGGCTGTTATAACTCACGTACGGCAGCCAAACAAAATCTAAAGTTAATGATTTAAGGGTCAAGAGCCCAACTAAAGCAAACACTAATCACCATAACGGTGACTTAAAAATTATGGTTTTATCCTTCAGTGATTCTACTTGTTAACATCAGGTGTCTTCAATAATGCTCAATCATCACTCAATTAATCACTTAATTATCTCATTAACTTTAACACTTCTTCAGTGTTACTTTAACACTCTGTAGAGCAGGTATCTCCAACTCTGCTCCTGGAGGGCTACTGTCCTGCAGATTTTAGCTCCAACCCTGTTCCAACACAGCTGCCTGTGATTATCAAGTAACCCTGAACAGCTTGATTAGCTGGTCCAGGTGTGTTTGATTGGGGTTGGAGCTAAAATCTGCAGGACAGTAGCCCTCCAGGAGCAGGGTTGGAGATACCTGCTGTAGAGTATGGACTCATATAAACACTGTGCAGTGTTAATTTAACACTCTGTAGGGTGTGGACTCATATAAACACTGAGGAGTGTTAATTTAACACTGGGGATTTTGCTGTGTACACATAAAAAGTGATTGTTTCCCAACTACTGAATTGAAATCAGCACCGTGGACAGCTCACAAACAGAAGCATGGCTATAGGGGAGCAGTGAAACGGACTCGCTTACAATTACAACTTCACAGCAGAACGATGAAAACGTACTCGGTTACTAACGTAACCTCGGTTCTCTCTAGAGAGGGAAAGAGTACTGCGTAATATCTTACGCTATGGGGGAAAACCTCTTTTCCACGAGATATTGAAGCCAAAAATTATCCTTAATTTTTAATCAATGTAAAACGCTTTGCAGCAGCAAGCAGACATAGACGAGACAGCTCGCGCGCCTATTGGCTGCCCTGCGGCAAAAGCAGCAGCCTATCGAGAGAGGCTCTGCGTGACGTCATGACCAATGGGGGCACTTCGCGCCCATATCGTCACGTCCCGCCAGAGAGGGCGTGGTCTCGCCCTATAAATAAGCTCGATAGGCTGGTACAAACTGGTTTTCATCGCCGCAGTGAACCAGAGCGTATTCCAAGCATGGCAAGATACGCAGTACTCATTCCCTCTCTAGAGAGAACCGAGGTTACGTTAGTAACCGAGTACGTTCTCTTACGAGAGTATCTCTCGTACTGCATAATATCTTACGCTATGGGGAACACAGTGTAACACGCCGTGCGTACAGGGATCCAACACCAAAGTCCCAGGGGCCGAAGCCCGGGGCGCATATAGTGCTAATCACCATAGACTCACAGAGAGTGGAGGAGGAGAGGCTAAAGGCGTCACTCCTTATAGATAGACCCACAGAGAGTGGAGGAAGAGAGGCTAAAAGCGTCTTTCCTTATAAAATACACTCAAAAAAATGATATGTTGGCTTTACTTAACTTTTCTTTGTAAACAGGTTCCACCGGTTCCACATAACTATTTAACTTCGTTAAACAAACATAATATGTTCATGTAACTTCAACATCATGGAATTTGGTCATTTTAAGCGACCCAATTAAACTCTGAGCTAATGAGTTAATTAAGTGATTTATTGAGTGATGATTGAGCATTATTGAAGACACCTGATGTTAACAAGCAGAATCACCGAAGGAGAAAACCGGAATGTTTAAGTCACCATTATGGAGATAAGTGTGTGTTTTAGTTGGGCTCTTGACCCTTAACTCATTAACTTTAGAGTTTTGTTTGGCTGCTGTACGTGAGTTATAACAGCCGAATGAACAATGAACAAAGGTGATCTGATGGTGTTGGTTGTGTTTTAACATAATCATTGTTTCACAATCATTTGACCTGAGTCACTGAACTTATATTAAACCCAATTTCTGAGTTAAGTTTACCTTACAGATTATAGCAGCACTGTCATTGTAGAACATACTATTTTGAGCCTTTTTAATGAAATTCAAATGATCAAATCAATACATAAAAAAGAAACTTCTTAAGAAATATCTTGAGTAGGCACACACAGACATCAAGAATCAGCCTGTGAATCTCAGCAATGGTGACAATTATAAAGCATGTTGCAGTGCATTCTGGGTGCCACCAATCAAAACTCATTCATGACTCCCATCATGCATTGCTGCATGAATAAATAATGAGCTTATGATCTGTTTGTCACCATTGCTGAGATTCACAGGCTGATTCTTGATGTCTGTGTGTGCCTACACGAAATATTTTTTAAGAAGTTTCTTTTTTATTTATTGATTTGATCATTTAAATTTCATTGAAAAAGCTAAAAATAGTATGCTCTACAATGACAGTGCTGCTATAATCCGTAAGGTACACTTAGAAATTGGGTTTAATATAAGCTCAGTGACTCAGGTCAAATGATTGTGAAATAATGATTATGTTAAAACACAACCAACACCATCAGATCACCTTTGTTCATTGTTCATCCGGCTGTTATAACTCACGTACAGCAGCCAAACAAAACTCTAAAGTTAATGAGTTAAGGGTCAAGAGCCCAACTAAAACACACACTTATCTCCATAATGGTGACTTAAACATTCCGGTTTTCTCCTTCAGTGATTCTGCTTGTTAGCATCAGGTGTCTTCAATAATGCTCAATCATCACTCAATTATTCACTTAATTAACTCATTAGCTCAGAGTTTAATTGGGTCGCTTAAAATGACCAAATTCCATGATGTTGAAGTTACATGAACATATTATGTTTGTTTAACAAAACATAGTTATGTGGAACCTGTTTACAAAAGAAAGTTAAGTAAAGCCAACATATCATTTTTTGAGTGTAGCATCCAGAGGAGCTAATCACATGACAATTAAACCACGCAGCTAGGGTGAAAGCTTTCAGCCTAAACTGGGTGGCCATACGTGTGTCAACACTCATGGAGCTGCTGCATCAGTCTGAGCGATGCGCAGGTCAAACTCAGTATCTGAGCCGCACAGCGGGCAGATAGCACTGAAGTCTAGATCGCCAAAAGCTTAGCTTGTAAGGCGGGTACCTCCAGGTTATAGTATTTTATAAATGTAGACGGCGAGGCCCAGCCCGCGGCCGTACAGATATCTTGCAGGGTGACCCCGCTAGACCATGCCCACGAAGAGGCCACGCCTCTCGTGGAGTGCGCTCTGACACTCAAGGGGCACTGCAGGCCCTTAGAAGTGTAAGCCAGCGCTATGGCATCGACTATCCATCTGGATAGGCTCTGTTTTGAAGCGGCAAGTCCCTTGGAACGCCCGCCAAACAAAACGAAAAGCTGCTCAGTCTGTCTGAAACCAGACGAGCGGGACACATAAGCTCTTACTGCCCTGACAGGGCAAAGGAGACTCGCATCCCTCTCCTCATTGAGAACCGGAAGGGCAGACAGGGAAATTACCTGGGCCCTAAACGGTGTATTGAGGGATTTCGGCACGTAGCCGTGCTTAGGTTTGAGTATGACCTTTGAGTCATTAGGCCCAAACTCCATACATGACGCACTTACCGAAAGCGCTTGTAAGTCACCTATGCGCTTCACTGAAGCGAGAGCCATGAGAAACACTGTCTTGAAAGATAGGTGTTTCATGTCCGACAACTGGATTGGCTCGAATGGGGCACCTTTCATGGCCTCCAAGACCGTGGAAAGGTCCCACGTCGGGACTGAAGGGGGCCTGGGAGGATTTAACCTCTGAGCTCCCCTATAAGGAAACGCACGACTAGGTCGGTCTTTCCCAGCGACTGGCCAGACACCGGTTTTGCAAACATTGCTATGGCCGCCACATATACTTTGAGTGTGGATGGGGTCCTGCCTTATCCAGCAGCTCTTGCAGGAAGGAAAGCACTTCCGTAACCCCGCAGTCTACGGGTGAATCAGTCTTCCCTGATTCGTTCCAACACTTGAGGCAGGAGCGAGACAGGGGGAAAAGCATATAGGGGACAGCGGGGCCAGACATGGGCCAGCGCGTCTTTGCTTTTCGAGAAAAACTTCGGGCAGTGAGCATTTTCGTGGGACGCGAATAGGTCCACCTGCGCTCTGCCGAACGTTTCCCATAGCAGCTGGATCGTCTGCGGGTGCAGCGACCATTCCCCTGCTAGGACGTTGTTTCTGGACAATCTGTCTGGTCCCACATTTAGGTGACCAGGCACATGTGCTGCTTTCAGCGAGAGCAGGTTGTGCTGAGCCCAGACCAGAAGGCGTTCCGTCAACCTGTAAAGGTTTCGGGACCTGATGCCGCCCTGGCGATTTATGTATGCCACCACTGACATGTTGTCCGACCGGACCAAGACGTGGTGGCCTCTTATCTGGGGACAGAAGCGCCATAGCGCTTTGTCGACTGCTATCATTTCCAAGCAGTTTATGTGAAGGAGCTTCTCCCGTTCTGACCACAGGCCAGCTAACGGTCTGCCCTCAAGCAGCGCTCCCCACCCCGAGGTGGAGGCGTCCGTAGACACCACCCTCACACTCGAGGCGGTCCCCAGACTCACACCTGACTGATACCAGTCGGTTACTTTCCAAGGTTCCAGAGCTGAAACGCACTGTAGGTCGACCCTGAGGCGAAACAGACCCTCGGTCCATGCCCGGGGCGGAACCCGCGCTTTTAGCCACATCTGCAGTGGGCGCATGCGAAGCAGGCCCAGCTGGAGTACAGAAGCTGCTGAGGCCATTAGGCCCACCATTTTCTGAAACCTTTTGAGCGGGACTATAGAGCCGTGGCGGAAGGATTTCGCGACGTGCTGAATATTTAATCCGCGCTCCGGTGACAGGCGTGCCGTCATGGATAGCGAGTCCAACACTGTTCCCAGAAAAGAAATGTTCTGACTGGGAGACAGCGAGCTTTTCGCCCAATTGACTGTAAGGCCCAGCTGCTCGAGGTGCTCGAGTAATGTGGCCCTGTGTTCTATGAGCTCTGTTTGTGATCGAGCTAGAATCAGCCAATCGTCCAAGTAGTTCAGAACTCGCATGCCCCGAAGTCTCAGGGGTGCGAGAGCCGCGACCATGCACTTCGTGAATGTACAGGGTGCTAGGGACAGGCTGAACGGCAGGACTGTGTATTGATATGCCTGGCCCTCGAATGCGAATCTCAAGAATCGCCTGTGATGGGACGCTATTTGTATTTGGAAATAGGCCTCTTTCAGATCTATTGACATAAACCAGTCCCCTTGGCGCACTTGCGCGAGGATTTTCCTGGTCGTAAGCATTCTGAACTGGCGCTTCACAAGCGCTCTGTTCAGCTGTCGCAGATCTAGAATGGGTCTGAGACCCCCATCTTTTTTCGGTACCAGAAAATATCTGCTGTATAAGCCCCCTTCGCTCTGAGCCTGAGATAAAGGTTCTATAGCCCCTTTGCTCAGTAGTTTCGCTATCTCGGCTTGAAGTAGATGAGATACTTCGTTTTTCACCGTAGTTTCGACGCGCGCCGTATAACGGCAGGGGCGTCGAGCGAACTGTAGCAAATAGCCTCTCTTTATAGTGTTCAACACCCATTCTGATACCCCGGGGAGCTTTGACCACGCATCTGCGTGAATAGCTAGGGGTAGAATGAAATCCGGGCTCTGGCCGCAGCAGGACGGCGGCTCGAGAGCCCCGGTGTACTGGGAACACAACACCGTGTTTACAGCGTTCGAGGCGGGGGGCGCGCTGATCACAGCGGGCAGCCTGGCCGCGCTCCACTTCTTTATGGCGGTTCGCGCCGAGAGAGCGAGCGGGGCGAATCCCGTGGGATTCGGCGTGTCTGTGAGAGAATGTGGGCGCGGGACTGCGGGCACATTTACTGCACTGAAAACACTGTCGGTTAGAGCCGACTGAATGTGTGTTGGTTTCGTTTTTACAGAAACCAAGGGACTTTCAGATCTATTGACATAAAGCGGTGTAGTGAAAGCGGGCATTGTGGGCATTGTGACATGGGCGCGTTCACTACATTGTTTGCACAATCGACCTGAGTCGATTTTATTTGTGCTAGCCCTGCACCGTGGCAGGCTGTGTCTGGGTGTGGGAATGGGCAATGGGACACTGGGCCGACTGAATGTGTGTTGGTTTCATTTTTACAGAAACCAAGGGACTTTCAGATCTATTGACATAAAGCGGTGTAGTGAAAGCGGGCATTGCGGGCATTGTGACATGGGCGCGTTCACTACATTGTTTGCACAATCGACCAGAGTCGATTTTATTTGTGCTAGCCCTGCACCGTGGCAGGCTGTGTCTGGGTGTGGGAATGGGCACTGGGACGTGGGCATTCTTACGACACTCATAACACCATCGGCCGTGGCCGGAATACCTTTAAGTGGGCACATCCACTACATTTAATGCACAATCGACATGAGTCGATTTAATTCGTGCTAGCCCTGTACTGCGGCGGGCTGTGTCTGTGTGTGAGACGGCGGCCGTTGTCCGTCAGTGAGCAACTCGAGCGAAGCCGGCGAAGCTGGCGGGCGAACCGGCGAGCTTTGGCGGGCTGGAGAGAGCTCATGAGCGCGCTGAGCGCGGCGCTTCTTGCGGCGCGGCACCACAGCGGGCTGGAATGCAGGCTCGGAGAATGATGCCAGGCGAGTCCTCAGAGTCACCATAGGCAATAGCTCGCAATGAGGGCATCCGCCGTCAACGAGCGCGATAGCCGCGTGATCCTCACCCAGGCAGGACACGCAGATGACACGACGGTCCTCGTCGCTGAGTTGGGCACGGCACGAGCCGCAGGAAGGCATCTTGAAAAAGACGCAGCTCTTTTAGAGTTTAGGGAGAAGTGTGAGTTGCGTTACATAAGCAAACAAACACTCTCAGCAGAGTAAAGGATATAGACGCCGGAAAGCGCAGCAGGTACGGCGGCTGAAGGCGGCGAGGCCAGCGACTCCAGGCTCAAGGGCTCGTCCCGCTGAAGGCTTGCGTCGACGGCGCGGCTTCTCACTCCGGATCCAGCGATGCGTGAGCTTCGCTGAAGAGATGAAAATCAGTTTGTACCAGCCTATCGAGCTTATTTATAGGGCGAGACCACGTCCTTTCTGGCGGGACGTGACGATATGGGCCCGAAGTGCCCTCATTGGTCATGACGTCACGCAGAGCCTCTCTCGATAGGCTGCTGCTTTTGCCGCAGGGCAGCCAATAGGCACGCGAGCTGTCTCGCCTATGTCTGCTTGCTGCTGCAAAGCGTTTTACATTGATTAAAAATTAAGGATAATTTTTGGCTTCAATATCTCGTGGAAAAGAGGTTTTCCCCCATAGCGTAAGATATTACGCAGTACGAGAGATACTCTCGTAAGAGAACTGTAATGCATTTGCATTTGCCTTTGACAAAAACAAAGTGCCTAATCTGATGTAGCCAGCATCCCAACAGCATTGATTCACTCTCCTTTTGTTGTCCAACAAAGCCCTCATCAGGGCACAACACTTAATTTTCCTGTGTTTGTATTTGTGCATATTTGACCTCAATCAACAAAAACTAAATGGTATGCAATGGTATGTACACGCTCAGAATGATTGAAGAAAAATATTATAATAAATAATGCCAAAACACATCAGCATGCATTCATTATGCCGGGAAGATATATTAAAACATATTAGCCTCCAACTTATAGATCACATCTTTAATTATGTATGACTAAAGTCAATTTCACCATCATCTCCACTGAGAGATTATTTCATTTCATACATTAAAACTGATTTGAGGCTGTCAGAGTTTGACTGAGAAACATGTAATTAAAATGAGCCATAGGCTACATATTTATTTTATTTTATTTATTTATTTAGGTGCAGGCATATTAAAATCATAGTTATTAGTGATTGGATTTCTCTTTTCTTGATAATATTGTTGTTTAGTTTATACTGCCTAACTCAGTTTCTTATGTACAGGTAATCTAAAGGTCAGATTACATTATGTTTTACTCAATATTAGATAGTAAAGCTGCATATGTTGATGGATTCTGGAAATTGTATTGCTTTCTGAATGAGTGCATATGGTTTAAAAAAAGAAAAAAAAAGAAAATACAAATAAAAATATAAGAAATGATGGCTTTTTTCAAGGTGGCTTTTTTCCCCCAATCTGGCCCTTGACCTCACATTTGACATCTCTATTTTTGGATGTTGCTCTTCACATCAGAAGGACCATGTTCTCTGGACAATAATACAAGTTCTCTTAGATGTGCAGTTAAAGAGGTGTATAAATTATTTACTTATTTAAATCATTACTCCATTAATAATTCATACATCTCCTCAGGCAAGTATTACACCTAATTTCTTATATCAAACCATTAAGAGTTGTGGAGGCAAGCGCCTTCTCTTGAGAATAAAAACACATTTGGCCATTTTCCTTGCGCAGCAAAAGAACCTTGACTCTCATGCATGCTTTAACAGTTCTTAAACAAAGTGACTACAAAAGTTCAAAGTTTACCTTCTGGACATTTATGACCGAATGATTCTTGTGGGAACCAAAATAGCTTTTCCTCTAAGCAGTAATGAACGTGCGATTGAGGAATAAGAGTAACAGACGATGTGCTATTTCTAACAGAAAAATCAATGTAGGGCCTCGTTAAGGTTCACATTAAAGATTTCTGTCTGTCTCTGGAAAAGCATTGGTAGGTTAATGACATCTCCGTATCGATCTCTGTATGAAAACGTTAGTTAAACAGTGCTGAGGATAAAACATCGTTTTATAAATCTGTAACAAGCAATCAGTAAATTTAAATTAAACAAATGAAAGTGTATTTGTTAGTCAGCAAGTTGACATACAGTACATGATTCATTCCAATGCCGTTTTCAGAATCTATATGGAATCTTCTTTTTTTGTAAAACATTTTAATGCATTTGATTATGAAGACATTCTATGTTTTTTATATTGTATTTTTTTTCTTGTATGTTACATGTATGCCCCATGATCAAACCACTTTTTAATGTGACCCAGTATGCATCATGTCTCATTTTAAAATGTATGTATAGCCCTGTTTACTGGTATTAAGATGCGTTTTGGTCGATCCTGATTTCAGTAAGTGCAGCATGTCGCTGTATCAACATCTTTGATCCTGGAACAACATTCCCATCAAACAATCAGATTTGAAGGACAAGTGTGTGTCAAGTTTAGGCTTTTAAGATATTTTAAGGGTAGGGTTAGGTTTAGGGGTAGGGATACGGTTAGAATGACATTTTTGGACAGGGATATTGTTCCAGGATCAACCAAATTTGTTGACATGCTAAAATGCCTTTTGTGAAGCATCACTTTGATTTTTGCCTCACTGTTAACTTCATTGCACAAAATGTCACACACCATTAAAGATAGATCAATTTGGCGTCTACCTAGATAAATTATACTGCCGTTTAAAAGTTTGCGTTCAGTAAGATTTTTTTACATTTTTTTATTTTTAATTAATTTAATTAATACTTTTATTCACCAAGGACACATTCAATTGATCAAAAGTGGCAGTAAAGGCATTTTGTAATGTAATAAAGATTTCTATTTTTAAATAAATGTTGTTGTTTTAACATTTATATTCATTCATCTTGGAAAATTCTTAAGCAGCACAACTATTTTGAGCCAAGCACAAACAGGAACAATGTTCAATGCAAGCATGGCTGGGAGCTTCAGACAAACGGCAACAATAAGCAATTAGAGAAGTCTTTTGATTATTTTTGTCGTAGTGTGCAATCGAGAATAGTTTCTAGCCCTTATGGGTCAAAAGTTATTAGCATAAATGTAAGTGAACCTTTGGACAGTTGGTGGCGCTAGAGGGATTGAGTTAGAGACTCCAAATTTGCTTTGGTGAATGTTTGGACAATACTCTATTGGTGTGCCAAATTTCACAACTTTTTACCATACGGTTCTATGGGCTGCCATAGACTTCCAGACAGAAGAAGAAGAAGAAAACTAAAACAAATCGCATCCTCTGTGCTTGGCCCCTAAACATATTTAAATAGAAAACAGTTATATTAAATTGGAATAACATATTACAACAGTATGGTTTTTACTTTATGTTGGATCAAATAAATGCAGCCTTAGGTTCGGTTTACACGGAATGCGTTTTTGCTGTTTAAACGCGAGAATCAGATCAGTGGAACAAAAAAAGAAACACGTTTTTAAAAGTGGAACTTATTTTAACTTGAGCTGCACGTTTTTACAATGGCGTGTCATGCGCGGGACACTGCAAAAGAGTGTTTACATTGAGAAACAATGGGGAAAAAAGCACAGTGGAATGGAAAAACCTTTCAAAACCATTAATTAATCTTATCGACCCCAAACTTTTCAAGATCCAGGCCTGGAACTTCCAGGTTGTCCGTGACCGTGGGAAGCCTGCTCATCCATAAACTGATGAGAAGATTGTCGCGCTCTCAGTTCGAGCTGTAAGTGATCCAAGGCGGTCGTCAAGAGACCGAAAAATAAATTAGAAATGTGGGGGTGAGGGGGACGGAGGACAAGAGGAGATGATTGTCTTGCCAATCTCTAAGCATACAGTTGTGGTTCTGGGCTGAGTGACACATGCACAATGAGAGCGAGTGGGCTGCTATTTGGCCTGGAGGGAACTGTCAGTGTTTAGGGACTCCACAGTGCAGATAGCTTTAAAATGGCAACCTGTCAAACAAACAGAAATGACAATGCAAACCTCGAGCCGCACAATAACACGGCGCTGAAGAGCGCGGCGTTCAAAAGCGGCAGAAAAAAAAAAAAAACATTCAGGTTAAACGTGGAGACTTCATTTCTCAAAGACTCTGAGCTTTTTTCCACGGACTCCTGGGGTGCATTTTGTTCTCATCAAAACCAATCTCCGCTCCCGAATGCCCAATGGTTCGAACACACTTTCTGATTAAAGTCTGCTACTTGTCAAGTTTTTTTTCTGTATTTATTTCTTTATTTAGTTGGCGGACGGGTGGGCGCAGTTTCCTCTGGCGATGTTCACAGCCTGTCTCTCTCTGCTGCAGAATGTTTGCTTTCATCCTGCTTTGAAGCGTGTTAAAGCAGGCTGATGTTATTTGCTGTCAGCACATCCAAACACCACTTTAGCACAATCACTGTGCCCAACAAGCCATGATAGCAGCCAGGCAATCAATCTCCGTATGTTCTGACAGTTACACGGACTGAAAGCAAGTCCAAGCAAGTGTTTTCAAACGCTGAGCAAGGCTGGCGGTCTCGCGCTATACTTCTGCTGTTTCTGTTAACCATCTGGAAAACCTTTGCTTTGTTGGATGCACACGTTCTTACCTTCCACATACTGGCTTCTTTGCCGTAAACCACAGCCATGTTGTTGACTTTGTCTCTCTGGATGTGGAATCTTTCAGTCTGGTTTAGTTCCTCGGTCACAAAACCCATGAAGGAGTTATCAGGAGTGTGTGCTGGGGGGGAAAACACAGTCATTCTAATTTCATGAATACAGTTCCGCACAAAAATTAATTCATTTTAAATAGAATGTTACAGAGAGAAGAACGTCCATACAATTTCAGTTGTTTTGTTCAGTTTAGATGTAAGCAATATGAAGAATAGAATGCAACAGTTCAAGCTCCATTAATTTTCTCTATTGGATTTTTTTTTAACAATAGACAGCCTTGCTGTGAACTGTGAGGTTGTCGATGGTTTTTGCTTCTGTTGAAGATGTCAGCCTGCCTTATTTCAACTTAGTTTTAAAATAATTGTGTTTAACGGTGAAATTCATGGTGAAAACTACATTACCCGTGATGCTGTACAGAAAATACCACCAGTCAGAGAGCAGAAACAAGCTAAATGCTTTCAAACAAACAACAAACTTATATAAAACAAATATCTTGTTTTTATATATATATATATATATATATATATATATATATATGTATAATCAACATTTGAAATTGAGTAGTTTTATATTTCTCCATAGTTTTTAATTTGATCATGCTGCTTGCAATGCTTCATGGGATTGTAGTTCTTTCAATGACTTGTACGTTTATATTTTTGTGACACAAATTTTGACATGTTAAGATGCATTTCGTAGCTGGTTGGTTTGGCTCATGGCTTAAAACACTTTTGACTGAGACTTTTTTGATATCACTTTGGATGAAATGAGTGAAAAAAAAAACAACAAAAAAACAACGCCGCTGAAAAAGGGGGCGGGCACTAATGCACTATTGATTTGTATTCAGTAGAGGACAAAAATGCACACATGTAAAAATGTAATTAAAAACATAAATATCAGCATTAAACTACAATGCAATTATACATGTTTTCACATTGTACTTACGCAAAAAATGCCTGCATGTTATTTTTTGTAACTATTTGTAATTAATTTCTGTCACTAAATCTGTTTACCCTTTCCTTAACCCTGAATCCACCCTTAAACCTACAACATGTTCTACAACATGAACACAAGTACATTGTACCTGACCTACTTTTTTTTTTAATGTAAGTACATAGTAGTTAAAGAGATGAAGTGGTGCCAATATCCTTAATAATACATTTAATTTTTCTTTGTCAGTATGAATACTCGACATATGGACTATTTCCAAAAACATTAGATGATATTAATAATAATTGTTAATAAAAAAAATCATAATTGTAATAAATAATGTAATAAATGTTTATAAATAATACAAATTCTAATTCAAATGCCACTATTTAATTTACTGATATTTTTTATTACATTTAATAGATGCCATTTAATGGACTATAGTTGAAGAACATTTCATTTCCTCACAATAGTTTAACTTTGTTTTTATATAAATCTTTTACACACATAAACAAAGTGGTGGAAATGTTGTTTTTCGTGACAAAATAAAAATCCGTTTGATGACTGGAACTTGTTTTGACTGCACTGAACTTTCAGTTCAGGGAAAAACTGCCCAATACAGTAAAGAGATATTTACTGAATTTTTTATGTGCGGATGTTCAGTCATTCCAATCCATCATCCTGTGGGGAATCTGGCCAATTCAATTCAAATTCACACTCGCAAAGTGAAAGGGAACAAATTGTTAAATCCTGAATTTCAGCCAACCCTGTGTTCTGTTAATATATTTAAATGAGGCGCAGTGCCTCAGACTGTCTAGATGCAGATTTGTGCATATGCTGCACAGACCCAAACCGAGAACATCTGCTGTTCTTCTCCTGCTTACAGATGCTCTGTGCCTATAGCATCTGCTACCCAACACACAGAACACTCACCCAACACGCACTCTTCTTGTTTTCTGCGCTGTGGTTACTGAACGTCTTTTATTTAAACAGCCTGATAAACACATTAGAGAAGCTACTCATTTACTTTCTCATTTGTGTTATACTCTTAGAATAAAAGGTTCTATATAGAACCTTATAGGGTCCGTTTATTAAAAACGGGGTTCAAAGTGCGTGTTTTTGAAAATTATACAGTTATTGTTAACTTTAAAAATGTAAATTAGGGAAACCGGTGACGTCATGTGTATTGCGTGTTCAGTCTATAGGCGCTTAGTGTTTCTATACGAAGTGGCATCTGGCCTGGCATGAATAATACAGCGATTTTAATCATTTTCACGGATCCGTGTGAACAGGGATCATTTTGACAATGTATCTCTCACTATAAAAATTGAAATAACCCATTGACCATGAAAGTATTATGCACTCATGTAAGATATAGAATCTTTTTAGCTGAAATAATATACTAAACACTAAAATAATCCAATACGCATTGATTTTACAACATAAGATGTAACATACAACCTTAATGTACATAATTCATAACAAAAAATAAATAAATAAGAATAAGAAACCGTTATTTAAAGTAAAAATAATTAAATGTGAACTGTCAAAAAAGCAGAAATGTCAATTTACGGTTATTTTTGCTTTAAATAAATTTTTTATGAGATCAAAATGTTTGATACTATAGAAATTTCATAATTCGCGTCACCAATTTCTATATAACAAAAAGTAATACTAGCCTAAGTAAAAAAAACAAACAAAAAAAAACTCTCAAGCTTACAGAAGACAAGTAAACAGTCCTTGATAAAACAAGAACAAAGAAACTAATAACAAGCAACAGAAAAACAAACTAGAAAAGACACAAATGAAATAGACCTACCTGAAAAACTTCAAGCACTAGAAATACAACATAAATTTTGTAAAACAATCAAATGTATATATAAAGAAGGCTGAATAGTCTTACAAAAAAATCAATCAATGGCAGTGAGACATTTTCTCTCTTTTGTTGTTTGATTAACATTGAGGATACAGACAGCAGGTTTATTAGGCTGCTGTCACTTTAAAACTTAACGCACAGATTCAATAGACTGTTACACATGCATTTTCCTTATTTCTGTTTACGTTCACTTAAAGGGTAACTAAACCCTAAACCAACTTTTTTTAGTTAATGATCTTTAAGACTGAGGCTTTATTAATGCTGTTCATTAATTCAAGTAACTTTTTTGACATTTGTGTATAAAGTGCTTTAATTCTACAATATATGGTGTAAAAACGTCTGAGTGCTGCCCTCTTCAGGTTGAACGGTGGCTACTGCAGTTGAATTTTCCTATTGGATGTTTGCGGTGGTTCGTGACGTAAGCGGTTGATGGTGACGTAAGCAAGTTCCAGCTCACCACGGCCTTGGTACGAACTACCACTCTCTTGGCAGTATAAAAAACATCTTGTTTCGTCAAAACCACTGTAGCGAGTCAGGAGTTGGAATTGCGAGTATTGAAAACGAACAGGTTAGAGTATTTATTTCCTAAGTGGGCTCTGCCCACTTTTCCAGCATTTTTCAAATAGTGGGTGGAGTCAGGCTCTGACCAGGGGTTTAGTTACCCTTTAAGACATAAATGACTGTGACTGAAGGATACTTGCAAAGATGGCCCTTTTGACATAAGTATGTGTAAGTATGTGTATTTAACCATTCAAGCCCAATTAAACAAACTAAAAGAGCTCAGTTTAGTATTCACTTGCTTTATGAGGACCGGCTTTATGCACGCAGATCTCAGAAACCATCAGACAGTGCAGCATATAGCGAAATGAGTTCTCTTTCATTGCTTACTGCACTTCAATGCAGTCTTTGAAACTGTGAATAATAAGCAGTAGACTCACGGAACATGGTCATGTACTGCTTGCTGTTGAGGTTCCAGTATCCCCAGTTGGTCCTGTAGCCATGCAGAGTGGCGTACTCCTCGTTATTATATGCCGGCTCCGTGCCGAAGGTGTCGATCACACGGATGTGGCACCTAGACAGAAAAAGCAAGTGTATTTTTACTTCAACCTCAACTCATTTTCCAGCTAATATCCTCACACATCTCATTCCATCGAAGAAAACGCTGCGTTCACATTAGCAGAAGGGTTTCCAATTTTCAATATATGTTTCCCCATAAAAGATAAAATTGCCTCATTCCCAAAGCAGAGAAAGTTTTTTCTATGCAACACAATTAAAGCAAACAAAGGCAGACAAGCTCCAAAATTAAAAGCACCACAGCAGTAGATCATTTGACTTGTAATGCACAAATCAAATGAACTACCGCTGTGGTGCTTTTAATTTTTATGTCTTCTGAGGCAATATGATAGCTTTGTGTGAGGAGCACAGTGGAACTGAAGCCATTAAATCTCTCCCTCCATTCTAGCTATCAAATCTCATTAATGTAATGATATATAGATATACTTATCAGACGTAATCAGACCACATGTCTCCTAAAATCTGAACAGATTTTAAAATAGCTATTACACATTATGACTTTGTAAATTATCCCAGAAAAACATGGCTATGATACACTAAAAAACTTAAGCTGTTGCAAACACATCAAACTCATTCTGAAAAAAAAAAAAAAAAGATGGCAATACTCGCAATGATGTTAGTTGTAAAGTGCTGTTTAATTACAGTGCTCGAGAGGTGAAACAGTCCCAGAAAAAAAATATATATAAAAAAATTATATATATATATATATATATATATATATATATATATATATATACACAAAATTTGTCAAGGATAAGGAATTGCAGGTTAACTGACACCATACACTAGTTTGAGGCTCCTTTTTATAGTCCAGGCCCCGCCCCTTTAGTTAAAACCATTGTAAACATTGGTGAGGTAAGTACATTTTTATACATAAATCACATCACATAAATATATAGACAAACAACAAAATCGGAAACAACATGCAGACAAAATAACAAATACAAATATAGACAAATATCAATAAACACATAACAATGAAGCCACATTTCCATAATCCCCCTCATTAAAACAAACAGTGGACGAGCCTTCCGGTTGCTTTGGCCCGACGCACACCGACACTGGCACTATTTATCCGGGCCACAGGGTGGCGCTCGGGTCTGGTCAGCTAATGGAGAATACACAACACGAAAGACCGGCATCACAGTGACAAACAGTGAACACATGTAAGTATTGACGTAACGAACAAAATGAAAATCATAAGAAACAAAATACAACTTAGATATGTGTGTGTTGTAATGTGCAGCGTGGATTTCTGTCAGGGATGGAAATGGAGTGGATATGTTTGCGCGTGTGAAAACCAGCGTCCTAATGGTGTGTGCACCCACATTGCCCCAAAAGTGAATGGAGGAATGATGAGTTAAGATGGTGTGTGTGTGTGTGTGTGTACTGCTGCGCTAACAACAGGGACAGGTCACTCTGTCACCTCCCCCTCTCCATGATTCCGAGACAGGTAGTTGGCTATTTTGTTTTGGGGTCCAGGTCATTGTCAGACTTTATGGTGGTACGGTTGCAGGGAGAGATGCCATCTGGTCACACAAGAATTATGATCTTTCGCCGTGTGAACCCTCTTGGTGATCTGCCTCTAGGATAAACTCTCTCCCCAGCAGGTAGTATCTGAGACTCTCTGTGGAGTACCGGGTTTCTCTTGGCAGCCACTTCCTGCTCAGGAACGCAATGGACCTCTCTTTGCCTGCATCTACCTGGGCCAGGACTGCTCCAATTCCCACAGCAGAGGCGTCTACCCGAAAGATGAACTCATTCGTGAAATCTGGACTTTTGAGGACTGGGTCAGAACACATCTGCTCCTTCGGTGTGTTGAAGGCTGCTTCACACTCCTCAGTCCAGATAACCGGGTTCTTGATGTTCTTGCAGAACAGGTTGGTCAACGGGACAGCGGTGGAAGAGAAGTTGGGGATGAAGCATCGATACCACCCCACCAGTCCCAAGAAGGATCGGACCTCCTTCTTTGTCTTCGGTCTTGTGCTGAGTCGAACAGCTTCTACCTTGTCCACTTGAGGTTTTAGCTCTCCGTTTCCCAGGTGGTAACCAAGGTAGTTGGTCTCTGACTTTGCCCACTCGCATTTAAAGACAGGCCAGCCTCTTGGATCTTGCTCAGGGTCTTTTTGAGCTGTAGAAGATGGTCCTCCTAGGTCGCACTGTATATGACACCATCATCCAGGTATGCTGATGACCACTCCTCACAGCCTCGGAGGACCTGGACCATGCAGCCCGAACGATAGGACCGTAAACTGATATAGCCCCGGGATCTGGCATGCAGTACAGGGTCTGGACGCCTCCTTCAGGGGTACTTGCCAATACCCTTTACATAAGTCCAAGGTTTTAATGTACCTGGCTTGGCCGATCCTCTCCAGAAGATCATCAATGCGTGGCATTGGATATGCATGAAATCTTGACTGAGCATTCAGCTTTCTGAAGTCAATGCAGATGCGTAAGATGTCGTCTTTCTTCGGGACGATAACAATTGGGCTGCTCCATTCACTCTTGGAGGGTTCAATTACTCCCAACTAAAGCATTGTCTTGATCTCTACCTTCAGGGGCACCACCAACCTCTCAGGAATATGATATGGTAACTGTTGTGAAGGTGTCTGATCTAGAAGGTGGATTTGATGTTGTACAAGGTTGGTACACCCAGACCTCAGACGGTCTCTCATCTTAAGGACGTACTGGACAATGCCCTTGTCAGACTTTGTCTCCTCTTCAGACAAAGCGACCTCTCAGCTTTCCTGCAGTTTATGAGAGACTGCTTAGACAGCAACAGGGAGAAGGCCCAAGAGAACCTCTGACTGCCACAAAAGCCATGGGATACTTGGTATAACCAACACGCCAGATCCCGAGAACCGCAACCTAGACAAAAGGTTTTGTTACTGCTCCCAACATCTACGAACAAACTGCTGGGACAGGACACTCTTTCACAAACTAATTTTATGATAAATTCATGGTTCTTTTTGAAATCTTTAAAGGTTGAAAACCCCTGGTCAGCATTAACTCTCATTGTATGTAAAGAGCAGCTTCAACATTCTGCTAACATTCATCTCTTTTTGCATTCCAAAGAAGAAAGATAATGATGCTGGTTTGAAACAGTGAACTATTGCTTTAAGAGTGGAATTATGGGTGTTGTAGATACCTTGTTTGACTCTTGCTCTCAGACAGCCGTTATAAAAGTTCTGCAGTCTAAATTCACATAGAAACCCTCACTGCATAGCGATGGGAATACACAGGCCTCTGTAAAGGGAATCCGCTGCATCCCAACTGAGTGTTACTCTGATTTTTGGGAGGTAAACAAGTTTGAGGCTTAAGATCACAACAAAATCACTTTCTAAAAGGTGGCATTAGGGAATGTAGTGCAACAGTGGCCACACACTTTTTCAGTGGCCTTTGTTCCCATTCATGCTGTCAGTAGGAATTTCAAAGACTTACTCAATAAAGAAGCCAACCAGGTCAAAGATGAATCACAATACAATCTCATAGATAAAAATAGACTGTTTCAATTGTGTTATGAGCTCATCATATGAGAATGAACTACTGAAAAGAAAACTGAACAAAAACAATGTATTTGAGGTTTATTGCAACATATTCTGATATAGAAAAATATATAAGATGTGCAAGAGTGTAGACTGACTCGATTAAGTCATTTGCGATGTCTCGTGGGAGTCGACTTCATGCTTATTTGTTTCACATACAGTGAATAATTACATACATTTTAGTTTATTCCTTACAAAAATGCTATTGTCTGCTTCTGTCATGTGTAGATCAAACAAGCACGAGATGAAGAGAGAAAAAAAAGTTCTTTAATAATCCAAGAGTACACGAAGGAATAAGGGAGCAACAAAATACACAACATCATAATCTATAACAGACAAAGAAACACAGGAAACTGAGGATTAAAATATGGTAATAGATGGAAACAGAACTGGTTTAATGGGACTAATTACTAAACGATGGAGGTTACTCTTTATTATAAGGTGTCATTGTTACAGTGTAATTATACATTTAAATATGAGTAATATTAATAAATAACATGTACTTACTATATAGGAATAGGGTAGGATTAGGATTTGGTTGAGGGTTAGTCATGTAATTATGTAAATAATTTACTGTTATTATTATGGTAAGTACATGTAACAAGGACACTGTAAAATAAAATGTTACCACAATGGAATTAACTAAATATTAGGGACACAGGCAAACAGTGCAAACAAAGAGCAAACTAGACAAAACTCAACATACATGTTACAGCTTGAATGATTTGGAATATAGCGCACAAATTGTATGGACTAATTTTAAGTTTTTTTCTGTGGTGTGAAAAAAAAAGTACACTTAATTGTATTGTATTGTATGTGCACCTGTAGTTTATTTCAAATCTTAAAATTATATTTTTCAAAAACTGTACTTTAAGATAATATAATATTAATTTAATAAAAGACCACTTAAGAGAACTTAAAGAGATAAAACTTTCATGACTGTTTCTTGACACACTTAAGTGCATGTTTAAAAAGTGCAAATTAAACAAAGTACTTTTAAGTACATTTTGAATCATTATGTTTTAATAATCTTTTGTTGTGCTTCAAATAACACTTATTTAACATACTAACACACTAAAGCACATGCAAAGTACTTACTTATGGCTTTAACTATGGCTTTATAATGTTATTCAATATCATATTACATACATTATATATTAAATGTACAAATATATTTACATTCATTGACACAAAATAGATGTTATATTTAAATATCTTTTAGTTTAACATAAATGCTTGTCAGCACATTCTTTAACCATAACCGAATACATACCGAAGTTCTAAGTGAATATAAAAATCACTGTAAATGTAAACTATAATACATTTCGTTTAATTGCTATTAAAATGCATATAAGTGTCTCCATATAAGCATATAAACTGAAAAACATTCAGTTTGCACAAGTATATTATTTTAAAATATATGTGTAATTCTTTTTCACAAGAGTTTACAATGTTTTTTAGGATAAATTTATGTGGTTTTACTTCTTAGAAGTAGAAACTATGAACTGTCATTTCATGAAAAGAGCTGTGTGAAGTATAATAAATTATTTATTATTTTGTGACATTTGGAAAGAATGCCAGCTTCAGGTTTGGACTGACTTTAAACATTGAATCGCAATAAACAATGAGGATGAGTCCTACAGGATTCATCGATTTATTCCACAAAAAAAAAAAAAAAACACTCTCCCAGAGTGAAATATAGAGACATACTTTATTATACAACTGACAAATGAGAAATTGCCTCTAATTTATCTTCCAATAATATTAATACATTATGCATGTGGTGGTCTTGGTGTGAGCGATGAGAGACACATATTATCCATTATTTATGAAGTACATTTCTGGAGTATTATGCTGTAATCATCAGTGTTTTATGCATCTCTGTTCATTATTGAACCCAGTCATTGAAGGACAACTCTTCATGTAACAGAACATAGAGTCACCATGGACTCACAGTGAGATTGTGTGTATGTCCAACTCAATAAAGAGTAAATAAAATTGTAAGGAAAAAAAAAAGAAATTTAGGTTGACCAAGGAGATACAATATACAACAATATACATTTACTTGTCAGCTTTAAATCTTGACTAGTGCGAAACAATCTGCCAATGCATGATAGGAGGATGAGAGCATAAAGACTCTTAAGGTCCAATTCTCACTATTAAGTAAAATATTAACTACGACTTTTGCCTCAATAAACTAAGTACTGCCTATTGATAGTTAGTAAGGTAGTTGTTAAGTTTAGGATTAAGGGATATAGAATATTAGAATATGGTCATGCAGAATAAGGCATTAATACATGCTTAATAAGTACTACTACAATATCCAAGTAATATGCATGCCAATAAGCCACTGTAAAAAAAAATATGTTGACTTAACTAATTATTTTGTGTTATCTTTTTGCATGTTTTTTTTTTAGTTTAACTAACTTATTTCGAAAAGTGTACCTGACAAATTTTGAAAGGTTTACCTGACAAGTTTTAAAGTACAATGAACTGATTTAATTTAGTTAAGTAAACTTTGAATCTAAGTTCGGCCAACTAAAGTTACGTTTTCTAAACTACATCCAATAAGTTCAGCCAACTAAGTTAAGTTTTCTAAACTACATCCAATAAGTTCAGCCAGTTAATGAGCTAATTAAGTGATTCGTTGAGTGATTGACCATTACTGATGACACCTGATGTTAAGAAGCAGAATCACCATTTAAGCCACCATTATGGAGATCAGTGTTTGCTTTATTTGGGCTCTTGACTCTTAAAAGTTGATTTTGAAATACAAAATAACCATCAATCGCCCTCGGTCTGGAGCTCCATGCAAGATCTGGTAACGTCTTACCTCTCTGCTTGGGGATCAAATACTTATTTCACTCACTGAAATGCAAATCAATTTATAACCTATATATAACGTGTTTTTTTCTGTATTTTTTGGTTGATATTCTTAAAGCTGGCGTCGGCAACATTTTTTTTGATCATATTCAGTGAAATCGACACTATAATCCGACAGAACAACATAAATAAAGTGGTTTTAGAAAAAAAAACCGAGCTTCTAACTCCACCTGGAGCGTGTTATTTGTTCACCACCGCTCCCGGTTCATCGGGTCCAATCAGCGCAGGGGGGTGTGAGATATGACTGTCAATCACAGGTCGTGCACACGCCACCCCTCGCGCAAGTTACAATCGGATTGGCATTTTGAAAGGTGGAGAGATTTACGTGATTTAATTGGGTTCAAGCTGGATGCAGAGCTTGCAACATTTCTTCTTGACAGGTAATTGTGCTTTATCAACCAGTTACTTTATTTCTTAGTGTTACGTTAGTAATCTAAGTATGTTTGCCCAAATGTGTTGGTATGGATAGCTAACGTTAGCACTTGTTGGGCAGGTTCGTTAGCTTTGTTTGCACTGAAATCCGTGTGGACGTAACGTTAGGTGTATAAATGTGTCCAGATGAAGGGAAAAAGTTCGGCTTTTTGGAAGAATGTTGATGGATGCTGATGAGACGGGCGCGTTCACAGAAACTCTGGTGCACACGCACTGACGAGCACGAACTCTGTGGGAGGGTATTCATTGATAGTGGGGAGGGGCATGAGAGTTGTAAACATTCAAAATTTTGCCTAAGTCCACTCAATCTGCCAGAGTTGCCGACTGCAGCTTTAAAATAAACCTACCATAAAAATGATTGACCCTTCATTTCTTTGTGAGTGGGAAAACGTACAAAATCAGCAGTGGATCAAATAATTATTTTCTCCACTGTATGTCTATATGGTAGAATACACTTAAAAGTTGACAAAATAAAGTTTTAGAATAAAAAATAAAAATAAAACTTCCTACAAAAGTGCAAAATAATGCACATAAAATAATGTTTAGAAATTCCTACATGATGATAAAAGCTGTTTGCAGCCAAAGGAATAAAAGAGCTGTTAATAATTTTACACCTGTGAAGCGAATGCTACCACAGTACAGCATCATTAATCTCTGCTCAGAGGTTCAAACGACAGAAAGGCAGCTCAGTTTTTGTAACGGAGGCTCAAACTGACCTGTGCTGTCTGAAGGAAAGGCCCATGTGCTGTTTCATCTGCTGCAGGCCGTGGTAGTCCGTGTAGATGAGGTCAAAGGACAACGGGCCAATCAGAGGACAGCTTCCTCTTCCTGGAGGCACGCCAAGTGACCTAAAAGTTAAGAAAGAACAAGTTTTGACACAATGAATTCATTTGAAAGTTTGAGGGCAGTCATCAACACTTTTCAGTCCTCATAACAAACTCATATTTACTTGCTGTAGTACAATATAGTTATTTGAGTGAATCTGTGGATTTCATTTACATTATGTGCATTCATTTAAGGATTGCTTGCACCAATACAGTATCGGACTCCGCAATGTTTCACTCGTTTCACTTGAAACAGGCCCTGTGAGAGAAGGGGCCTCGAAAAAGTGATTCATTTAAATGTTAATGCATGCTAGTTAAAGACACCTACGTAATGTAAAGTGGGACCAAATATCCTTTAGTTAACTATAAATGCTTTTCAGTGTATTCAGTAGTAGCCTACACTTTAACCATATTTCAAAGACAACCAAAGTAATTATGAAATGAGATATAAAGATGGTCTGATGCCCTACTACTTAAAAAAAATCAGCTAATTGCATTTTAAACTAAATAACATGCAATTAAGTGTCCACAAAAACGTTGCGTATATTCTTATAAAATATATTACGTCCATAATAAGTTTTCATGGGACATTCATGGGACATAAGACATAGACAATGATTTTTATATTGAACAAACTGTAATTTTCTATCCCTTTACACTAACCCTACCCCTAAACCTAACCATCACAGAAAAAGTTCTGCATTTTTACATTTTGAAATGTAAAAACATCAATTTGTATGATCTATAATTTGATTTTCTTATAAAAAAAAATAAAAAAAAAGTCCCTACAAGAACAAGGATTTGGGATAATAACCTAGGGTATGTATACCCCCCACACACACACGTGCAGGAGGTGAGTGTGTATATCCTACACACACACGTGCAGGAGGAGTGTGTATACCCTACACACACACGTGCAGGAGGAGTGTGTATACCCTACATACACACCTGCAGGAGGTGAGTGTGTATACCCTACACACACACGTGCAGGAGGAGTGTGTATACCCTACACACACACGTGCAGGAGGTGAGTGTGTATACCCTACACACACACGTGCAGGAGGTGAGTGTGTATACCCTACACACACACGTGCAGGAGGTGAGTGTGTATACCCTACACACACACGTGCAGGAGGAGTGTGTATACCCTACACACACACGTGCAGGAGGAGTGTGTATACCCTACATACACACGTGCAGGAGGTGAGTGTGTATACCCTACACACACACGTGCAGGAGGTGAGTGTGTATACCCTACACACACACGTGCAGGAGGTGAGTGTGTATACCCTACACACACACGTGCAGGAGGTGAGTGTGTATACCCTACACACACACGTGCAGGAGGAGTGTGTATACCCTACACACACACGTGCAGGAGGAGTGTGTATACCCTACATACACACGTGCAGGAGGTGAGTGTGTATACCCTACACACACACGTGCAGGAGGAGTGTGTATACCCTACACACACACGTGCAGGAGGAGTGTGTATAGCCTACACACACACGTGCAGGAGGAGTGTGTATACCCTACATACACACGTGCAGGAGGAGTGTGTATACCCTACACACACACGTGCAGGAGGAGTGTGTATACCCTACATACACACCTGCAGGAGGTGAGTGTGTATACCCTACACACACACGTGCAGGAGGAGTGTGTATACCCTACACACACACGTGCAGGAGGTGAGTGTGTATACCCTACACACACGTGCAGGAGGTGAGTGTGTATACCCTACACACACATGTGCAGGAGGAGTGTGTATACCCTACACACACACGTGCAGGAGGAGTGTGTATACCCTACATACACACGTGCAGGAGGTGAGTGTGTATACCCTACACACACACGTGCAGGAGGAGTGTGTATACCCTACACACACACGTGCAGGAGGAGTGTGTATACCCTACACACACACGTGCAGGAGGAGTGTGTATACTCTACACACACACATGCAGGAGGTGAGTGTGTATACCCTACACACACACGTGCAGGAGGAGTGTGTATACCCTACACACACACGTGCAGGAGGAGTGTGTATACCCTACACACACACGTGCAGGAGGTGAGTGTGTATACCCTACACACACACGTGCAGGAGGAGTGTGTATACCCTACATACACACGTGCAGGAGGTGAGTGTGTATACCCTACACACACACGTGCAGGAGGAGTGTGTATACCCTACACACACACGTGCAGGAGGAGTGTGTATACCCTACACACACACGTGCAGGAGGAGTGTGTATACCCTACATACACACGTGCAGGAGGTGAGTGTGTATACCCTACACACACACGTGCAGGAGGAGTGTGTATACCCTACACACACACGTGCAGGAGGAGTGTGTATACCCTACACACACACGTGCAGGAGGAGTGTGTATACCCTACACACACACGTGCAGGAGGTGAGTGTGTATACCCTACACACACACGTGCAGGAGGAGTGTGTATACCCTACACACACACACGTGCAGGAGGAGTGTGTATACCCTACACACACACGTGCAGGAGGTGAGTGTGTATACCCTACACACACACGTGCAGGAGGAGTGTGTATACCCTACATACACACGTGCAGGAGGTGAGTGTGTATACCCTACACACACACGTGCAGGAGGTGAGTGTGTATACCCTACACACACACGTGCAGGAGGAGTGTGTATACCCTACACACACACGTGCAGGAGGAGTGTGTATACCCTACACACACACGTGCAGGAGGTGAGTGTGTATACCCTACACACACACGTGCAGGAGGAGTGTGTATACCCTACACACACACGTGCAGGAGGAGTGTGTATACCCTACACACACACGTGCAGGAGGTGAGTGTGTATACCCTACACACACACGTGCAGGAGGAGTGTGTATACCCT
Source organism: Semotilus atromaculatus (assembly GCA_031834385.1). Lineage (NCBI taxonomy): Eukaryota > Metazoa > Chordata > Actinopteri > Cypriniformes > Leuciscidae > Semotilus > Semotilus atromaculatus. The sequence continues at coordinate 13,865,997 of JAULUF010000050.1, read as the reverse complement.
ACACACACACACGTGCAGGAGGAGTGTGTATACCCTACACACACACGTGCAGGAGGTGAGTGTGTATACCCTACACACACACGTGCAGGAGGAGTGTGTATACCCTACACATACACACGTGCAGGAGGAGTGTGTATACCCTACACATACACACGTGCAGGAGGTGAGTGTGATGAGTGCGCCTCCTCTCTGCTGGAGATCATTTGTCAGTTGGGAGAGTTTCTCTGGGATGGTCCTCCAGGGATACTGGAGCTGCCAAACCCGAAGCCTCTGGTGTTTCTGAGCAGATGCTTCAGCAGAGAGTGTGTAAGACGCCACAGACCTGCTGCTAAACTGGCTTCTGATATTTCATTATGAATTCTGAGATGGTTTCACCGACCCACATCTTTCATGAAGAAAATGGGAAAAGAGCAATAAATGCATCACAATCATATGCAGGTTGGGCTCCGTTAAAATTAAATTCCGAATACTAAAGGTTTTGATCTTATTTCGATCTGAAATGTCAAAATGTGACCGCCTTTAACCGTAACACCCGGGGTTTAATAGACAATAATGGAAATTTTTTTTTTTACATTTCCCAGTTCATTTATGCAAATCCTCAGGCATAGGTAAAGCTTTTTTAGATCCTGGTCTGCAAATCTTCTATAAATGTCATCACTGTATTGAGGTGGTTTCTTGCATAAACCAGCTAACTTTGTCCAAAGCAACGCGTTTAACCTTGTGTTAAACAAGGGGCTAAAATACATGTAACATGATGTAATATGGTCATAGATGAACGTAGTGTGTTTGTTCCACATGACCGGTGTGAAATCAGACATCCTGAAGATGTTTCCTGAACTGATGTGCTCGTATATGTTTGAGTTTATCCAGTAATTCAAATGGCTAGTTTCTTTTCGTTTTTCCATGCAGTGGTCAATTGTGGAGATTGTAGGCCAAGTTTGCTCCCTTAACATGTAAGCTTTCATGTCAGAATAAAAAATATGTCAACATTACACATTAAGGTGGTTATTTCAGTATATTTTGTCAACTTAGCGCCTTTAGATTCCCACCGGAAATCACCAAAAGTTAGCATTCTAACGCGAGCTCCTGCAAGTCTCCATTCACAGAAACAACAACTCCATTATCATTGTAAAGTCTCCTACACAGCGGTGTCTAATCCAAATATGGCCATTTCCTTTGTAGAAATAACCAACCGCGAAAGTTTGCCGGGGAATCTACAGCCGAGAACCACATCTGATTGGTCAACATGGTTAGACTTTCAAAAGCGAACATTTTTTCAGTCCAACGCAGGCGCCAAAACCTAAGCACAGCCAAAAAGGTGAAAAGACAGACAGGCTGAAAGGCTGTAAACAGACAGGGAGCTGTTTATTAGATTCAATTATAGATGGACATATAACAAACAGGGACAGTTCGTTTGCAGTTTTTGTGACTGTTGTTATGTTTTTTTCTCACACTCAGAGTCAGATATATCCACTTCAGTAGCACATACATGCACAAACATTACCGTTATCCAGCCCGTTCTCATCCCAAGGCGTCATATACTGACGCTCGTGACATTTCGTCTACATTCAACGCACATGGCACCCTTTAGCGTCAATATGAGACGCAGATATATATGGGTCAGAAGGCGCCTCCTAGCGGTCTAACCCTAACCCTACCTCATAAACCTACCCATAACAGAGTGCGTGTTATATTGACGCTAAAGGGTGACATGTGCGTTGGAAATGTAAAAAATGACGCCCAAGGATGAGAACGCATTGCATTATCTTATACTTAACGATACTCTAAAGACTTTTACTCAGGGATTTGTTGATATATCATTCCTATCCTGAGTTATAGGTCCTTTTACTCCAAAAAACATGATTTTTTAAGGCTATTGTCAGTATTCTCTAATTTACTAAAGCACAAAATAATATATCCAGAATCCCCTCTGTAAAAGCCCTTTCATCTAATATGTCAAGAATTTTAAACCTGGTCCTTTCCAATTTCCAGATTTTTGGGGGGAAATGTATGCAAATTAGCATATATGTAAGGCCTCATTTGCATATTGAAATATTAATTTACATAAAACTTGTAATATATATTTTTTCTTATGTTTATGCCAGTAATAAACTGGAGAAGTTTCACAGTGATATCTTCTAATTTAAAACATTTCCCTATTCACCTGTAGTGTGTCACTTTTTTAAAGCTGGACATAATACAAGCTTGTTCTAGCACAAAGGTTATTACACAGGTGAGCTGTCAGTCTAGCCCTTGTGTGAAAAAAGTATGCTTTCAAAAAGAGTACTTATTACAGAAATAATGTACTTTAAAAGTGCAAACTTAAAAGGAATGTTACTTAATTGCATGTTATTTACGATAAAATGAAATTTTGAAAGCAATTAGTTGAACTTAAGTTTTTTTTTGGTACCCACTTAAGTAGGATTTAAGTACATATTTATGTACTTTTATATTTTATTCTATTGTCAATTATCTAGGGTTAAAGTCTACTGAGTGTACTGACAATCATTTGGTATGCTAGTACAATGTAATTATAATGTAATTTCTATTGAAACTTGTATGCCAAAATGCATAAAAACATTTGTAATAATGAAGTGGCAATTTAGCATATTTATATTTAATATATAATAACTTATTTGTAATATCAAACACCGTAGTGCTTAAGTTCTTAAGAAACATGAAATTGAACTTAAGTACACTTAACTGTCCTTTTATAGAGCACATTAAGCACACTTATTTTCCACAAGGGCGAGGCACACTTCATCAGGACACATTAGCACATACAGTGCAAATAAATGGCCATGCAATTTTTGACCTTTGATTGTGGTTTAAGTGATCACAAAGCATGTTGGACCCTATTTACATCTGTATTTAGCACTGACATGTTAATCCAAGGGATAAACAAAGCCCGTATTTGCACAAAATGTCTGTTTCCCTCATGAATCAGGGATGGATGCAGTATAGAAAAGAACAAAGAGCAGTGCAGACAGCAGGGGCTGGCGAACACACAATCATACTGCAGAAACAAAGAGCACAACAGCTTTACAGAGCACAACAGTGACCACCCACTTTCTTACAGCCTTGGTTCTGGAAGTATTTTTTCACATTCATTTTCTCTAAAGGTATTAAACAAGGAAAAAGGAATCAATAGTTTTGAGCCATGAACTAAACAGACCAAGCTTCCAGATGAATCACAACATTACAAACTTTGTTTACAGTTTTTTTTCATTTTTTTTTCCAGAAAATAAATTGTGTGTGTGTTTGTTTCAGGTAAACACTACCTTACACGGACAAAATGTCCCTACAATGATGCAATATCCGAAATCCTTATCCTTGTGAGGACATTGTTTGGTCCCCATTATGAAAAGAGCTTATAATTCATACTAAATTGTGTTTTTTGAAAATGTAAAAATGCAGAAAGTGTTCTGTGATAGGTTGGTTTAGGGGTAGGGTAAGTGTAAGTGGATAGAATATACAGTTTGCATAGTATAAAAATCATTATTGCTATGGAAAGTCCCCATAAAACATGAAAACACAATACGTGTGTGTGTGTGTGTGTGTGTTAGACGAAGGAGATCTTTCAAAGAACAATCTTTAATCACAAATACTCAAGAAATCACAGGGCAAAGGAGAAATAGCCAAACCACTTAACATAGATGTCACCGAACTATGAACTGAATGAACACAGTGCTTAATTACAGATGGAATGAATAATTGAAACAGAACAGGTGTTAACTAATTAAGAACCATGGATACCAGATGTGGAAACTATAATGTTGCCAGTGCAATTATTTAACGATCTTTATTCTTATAAATATAATTTCTACTTTTTTATCCCATTTTATCAAAATGCCGCTCTTCAGTGTTTTTTTTTTTAATGATTTTCGTGTAGATTACTACTTTATATTAACTACTGTAAATTAACTGCAGTTAAACAACTTTAGGTCAACATTTGTTGGATGTATTTCTAACTGAAACAGGGCATTCTGTACGGAAGAAATGTTGAGTGCATGAAGTTAATGAAGTTTCTTGAGTGGGATTTTCTGTTGATTGACTTGTACGGTGGCTGAGAAAGCTATGAGTATTTGTAGCACGTTTCTGTTTTTTGATTTGATTGATTTGTGAGTATTTGCAGCATGCAATGTCAAATTTATGAAAATGTTTTCTTAATTTTATGATGGTTTTTTTGTTCTATTTGCATGTTTTTTTTAGTTGCAGCGTGTTGAGCTCTCTCGGCCACCTTAAGCTTCTTACTTGGCAAGCCACAATCTGAAAATAGTTTCCCTAAAATATAAAACTATAAAAAAAAACGATGACGACACTATGGGGAACACCCCTTTGCGTAACGCGTCTGAAGCATGAATGAAACTAATCCAATCCTATTGGCGTTGCGTGATGACGTAGCATGTGACGGCATTGACGGAAGCTACAAAGGGACGCTGACACAAAACAGCGTTAGCTAGCTTTAGCTCTTTAACAAGCGCTCTCTGTTGTGTGAATCGTCTATTTGGTGTTGTTTGTGATATATATATATTTATTGTGAAAAGGCAAGCGAGTAGTTTAAAAAGTGTGTGCATCCCTGCCCTCGTTTTATCACGGGTGGGGACACACATGATATGTGTGTGTACTGCTTGGGAGCGCAGCACACCTAGGCAGCCCTTGAGGGGGCTGCTTGCGGCCATAGTGAAGCACTATCGATCAGAGTGCTGCGCTCCCGCCTGGCTGTATTTGATGAAGCCGGCCAGGCTCGCAGAAAGATTTAGCAGAGGGGATCGAGGCACTTTCTCTGTCCTCATCTGATAGCTCAGATCCCTTCACTCCCCGTGCGGAAGTCCGCCCGCGGCTTCTTCCAATCAGGGTGAGAGCCCGGTGATGCAGCTGTCTGACTCAGAGGGATCTAAACCAATCACATGTGCCATTTCATTCTGTACCCATGTATGAGGAGCTCGTGGAGGTTATGGTACGTGCTGTGGCCAAGCTTAACATCAGTTGGCCACACGAGAGGCAGGAAGCGCAGGCTACAAGCAAGCTTGTTGAACGCTTCCTGCAACACCGATCACAGCCTTCAAACTGCCTTCACTTTGCCGTTCTTTCCAGAATTACACGATGAGTTGTGTAAGTCATGGAACAGGCCATTTTCAGCGCGTCTGTCTAATCCCCCAGTGTTGGATTACAGCAACATCGTGGGGGTTAAGGAAACCATTATGGGATCATGCCGCATGTTGAGAATGCTTTAGCCAGCTATCTATCCCCAGACGTTGCGTCATCCCTTAACCCTCTTGGCGCCGCGGTCGAGTTTACTCGACAAGATGCGGCACTGAATAAAACGGCCGATTTTGTCAAATAGGGTGCCGTATTTCTTTCGTCCTCCCCTCCACTAGATGGTAGACATGTCATACTTCATCCCCGACTCAAAAAAACGTCATTCTTCTATACAAAATCTTAAGAATTAGAGCGCATTGAATCAGTGCGAACAAAAGCGGAGCTAGTTTGCGAGTGAGCCATTTTATCCGAGCAATATTGTCAACGTCAGCGAGTATTTGCATTAGATTATTATTATTATTATCATTATTATTATTATTATTATCTAATGGCATCAATAAAGCTTACCCACAATGAAGTATTGGGTTCTCTATTCGCGGACCCTGATTCTGAAGGGGAATATCTGCCTTCAGAAGATGACGGTGATTCTGAAAGTGAAAGTATAGCCCTACACCAAGCACAAACAAACCACTCAGTGGTGGGAACAATGTTTCCCGGGGTTGGAGTGTTCATCAAGAAGTTAGCAGGCGTGTTAGTGTTGTGGGGAACGAGGCGCGCGCTAGCCATGTAACTTTGTCTTCTGACCGTGTCTCTCCGCAATCGCAGCGACAGTATTGTGGTGGAGACTTTGTCTAATGTCACTGGGTATGTTAGACGAGGTCGAAGTATTCATAGGACAGTTAGGGGGTAACGTGGAGGGGGAGTCGCAATGACAATGACAATTAGTCCGAGCTGTGCACACTCGGCACGCGCGCGAGGCAGATCTGGCCGCGCTGCTCGTAGAGTGAGCTTTTGAAGTAAACAGGTCTTGTCTACTTGTGTTTGTGTGTCATATGAATAATATATATGTGCCCCATACATGGAATCAGAGTGCCTACTGTATGTAGTAAATGGAAAATCTCAACAGCAAAAGGCCAACCGCTACATACATTTGGTTTGTTTCTACCATTTATTAGTAATGATTTACACAGTTTGTTTACTACTTACTATTTACCTGAGCATTCAGTATTGTGCAATAAAGCATACAGAAGGTGAGGGACATTTTGGGGGAAAGAAGTGCTGCATTTTATCATTTAAACATGTGACTTTTCATAAAAATTCTATAGTCCAAGAGGGCTGAAATCAAATTAAGATGTCAAAATCGAACGTTTTAGGAAAAGAGGCTGTGTCTATACGCCTTTCCCTCGATCGCTCTGCTCCCGGGAGTTCTGGAGAGAGTCTATCACGACAGGGTCAGTTTACTACTGGTAACCCCGTTGTGCCTGGCCCGAGTATGGTTCTCAGACATTATATCACTCCTGGCAGGGCCCCCATGGGAGATTCCCAACAGGAGGGACCTGTTGACACAGGCATAGGGCTCAATATTCTCTCTTGATCTCCAGGCGCTCTCCATATCTCCGCAGTGCTGGAGTTTGCTCCTGGGAGAATTACGGCCATCTTGCACCCTAGACTGGGCTATGTCCCCTAGGTGCCGTATAATATGGCGAGGTCGACAGTTCTGTAGGCATTTCATCCCCCACCTCATGTGACGGCGGAAGAGGGGAGACTTAATTTACTCTGCCCTGCAGGGACGTGCACAGGGGGGTTGCTCAGGTTGCCCGGGCAACTGCCCATTGCCCTTCTCGACTCACGTTGCCCTTCCGAGGGGGAAAGTAAATAAATAAATAAATAAATTGTCCAATAGATGCAGAATTTCACGTAGGCCTAGATAAAAAAAATCAAAACAAAAACAAAAAAATCGCAAAGCCTCATTCACTTCCATTCGGGCACTGAAAGTGAAAGTCAGTCGGTCAAGGGCAAAACTCTGTTTCCGTGGCTGCAGCGCTGCACGCGACCGGTGAAGCAGTCGATCCGTTTCCCTACCCGAATTCGTGTTCCTTAATCATAATACAAATCATGCGTAGTTGCCGAGTTACCATACGTACCAACAGAACTGAATACAAGTAAGAAGCACAACTGAATGTACGGGAAGCCAAAAGGTTAAAAAAGGATTGTATTTTTTCCCGAAATCTAAGCGTTTATTTATTTATTTTATTAGAAGTGAGTTTTCCCCCATCTGTCAATTCAATCTAGATTATTTATTTTCAAATTTAAAAAAATACAGAATAAAAAAATAAATAATAATTAAAAAAACAATAAACAATAATATGAGGAACTCTTTTTCTCATGTGTATTTTGGTGGCATTTAACATACTGTTAATAAATTTTTTTATACGGTTTACAAAGTTGTATATCATAAACCTGTCATCTCTGACGTTTTGCAATCTTTATAAATAAGACCATAATATGAGGCATTGAGTTTGGACATAAACACGGTCAGATAAGGCAATTTGTATACGCAAAATTCAACTGAATATATTCCGACAGACATAATACAAAAAATATGAACAAGTGCAAGATTAATTCAATTCACAGAAATATTACTGGAGTGTGAGACTATTTTATTATGCTGCAGTGTAGCAAGACAATTAAATGTTTTTTTTTGTTTGTTTTTTTGTTGTTGTTAAAATGGCCCCTAATAGACGTCTTTTCCTTTGAAGCTTTGCATGTTGTTTAGTATGTAAATTTGGAGAAAACTATCAGTGACTTGATAGGATATTGATAGAGATATTGATGTAGGGATTTTCATGACTCAAGTCATATTTTTCTGTGTTATTATTAGTAGTAGTTAAGGTGATTGCTGTATTTCAGTTTTTTACTTCTTTGTGTATACACTCACCGGTCACTTTATTAGGTACACCTGTCCAACTGCTCGTTAACACTTAATTTCTAAGCAGCCAATCACACGGCGGCAACTCAGTGCATTTAGGCATGTAGACATGGTCAAGACAATCTCCTGCAGTTCAAACCGAGCATCAGTATGGGGAAGAAAGGTGATTTGAGTGACTTTGAACGTGGCATGATTGTTGGTGCCAGAAGGGCTGGTCTGAGTATTTCAGAAACTGCTAATCTACTGGGATTTTCACGCACAACCATCTCTAGGGTTTACAGAGAATGGTCCGAAAAAGAAAAAATATCCAGTGAGCGGCAGTTCTGTGGGCGGAAATGCCTTGTTGATGCCAGAGGTCAGAGGAGAATGGCCAGACTGGTTCGAGCTGATAGAAGGGCAACAGTGACTCAAATAACCACCCGTTACAACCAAGGTGGGCAGAAGAGCATCTCTGAACGCACAGTACGTCGAACTTTGAGGCAGATGGGCTACAGCAGCAGAAGACCACACCGGGTGCCACTCCTTTCAGCTAAGAACAGGAAACTGAGGCTACAATTTGCACAAGCTCATCGAAATTGGACAATAGAAGATTGGAAAAACGTTGCCTGGTCTGATGAGTCTCGATTTCTGCTGCGACATTCGGATGGTAGGGTCAGAATTTGGCGTCTACAACATGAAAGCATGGATCCATCCTGCCTTGTATCAACGGTTCAGGCTGGTGGTGGTGGTGTCATGGTGTGGGGAATATTTTCTTGGCACTCTTTGGGCCCCTTGGTACCAATTGAGCATCGTTGCAACGCCACAGCCTACCTGAGTATTGTTGCTGACCATGTCCATCCCTTTATGACCACAATGTACCCAACTTCTGATGGCTACTTTCAGCAGGATAATGCGCCATGTCATAAAGCTGGAATCATCTCAGACTGGTTTCTTGAACATGACAATGAGTTCGCTGTACTCAAATGGCCTCCACAGTCACCAGATGGGGGGGGGGGGGGGGGGGGGGGGGGGGGGGGGGGTTGCCCTTTTTTCAGGTCAGAGCAACTGCCTCTCAAAATTCCTGTGCACGTCCCTGCTGCTTTGTCAGAGCACTAAACATCTATTTTCAGAGGTCTTCTCAGTGGAGGAAGGCTGACAATTCGCTGGTGTGTTTTGGGTCACCCAAGAAGGGGCTTCCCATATCCAAATAGACCATCAGTAACTGGATTGTTCAGGCTATTTCCCTGGCCTATCAGCTGCGCAGTTTGCCTTCACTTTTGGCCGTTAGGGTTCACTCTAGCAGAGGCATGGTGAGAAATGGTGAGAAAAGTGCAGAGGCAGATCTCTCACTTACAGACTGTCAAACAAAAAGCAGATGGACCATAGAATGCACAGGTGAATTTATAAGGGATGCAACTAGTTTCATATTCTTTATATCATTAGTTGTTTAGACAATGAACATAATTATTTAAATGTGTATGTGTGTGTGTGTACAGGTTTAAAACCTGAAATGAGCTAAACAGATGAATACACAATAAATAACGTTTTAATAAAAAACTGCAAATAACTTTCTGTGTGGATTATGTTTAAGGGATATAAAATATAATTAGCTCAGAAGAAGAACAATGTGTGAGTTTGTTTACAGGTTTAACCTTACACATCTGCTAAAAGATGTGGTGTTTATTTTCTAATTAAATATACATGAACATGGATTTAACATACAATGCATATAGAAACTATACATTAATTATTTTTTTCATATAAAATATAGCAAACTAAATGTGAAGCAATTGGTTTGCAAGATCAAACAACCTTAACTATGAAATGTGTGCAAAATAAATGTGAAGCAATTGGTTTGCAAGATCAAACAACCTTAACTATGAAATGTGTGCATTGAAAGATAAAAATGTATCTTCATATTAAAAATATTAAAGGATGCCAATATATACAGGTATTTATAGATACAGAAAATGCTATGTCTGCAAATGAGAGTGGAGGTTATTGATATCACTGTGTATCACTGTTTCTGCAACAGAAAAAAAAGAAAGAAAAATATAACTTCAGTCTGTCCACCTCAAGCCTCTATGAGCCATGCAGGCTTGTTTTCCCACTACGCATGGGTTGAGATATAGTTATGTCCAACCTTATTTTCGGAAAAGTCTGCTTAATATTTATAAAATGTACTGGCTGGAGTGTTTCTGAAGCTAAAAAAAATATTTTCCCACTTAGAGCTGTCATGGGTTTCCATTCTTTCTTTGTGAAACAAGTGAACTAAAGCTGCCTCTCTCTCTAAAAAGAGAAATGACTGTGAGCCAAGTGTGAGCTGTGTTTCTACAGGTCACTGGAGCTCAGCAAATGTGACGATTGACAGATACAGAAGGTGTCACAGTGAGCGGCACACAGAAATACAACACAAAGCATCACATCAATGCCGCATTTACAACAAACGTGCAAGTATGACATCTACACCACAGTGGAAAACACCACATGTCCAACACTAACTCACGGAAACCCACAGGAATGAAAAATCACAAATGACATCTCCAAAACATCAATGAAATTGAGAGAGAATGGAGATTTTGCTTAAAGACCACATGAAACTCTATTCATAACTAATTTTATTTCCCTTATTATTTCAAGTGAATCACACAACAATAACTGTGTGGGACCTTATATTGTCCATTTTAATACAACATTAAGATATAAGAAGTCAGAAATTGGAATAAATAGAATAATGAGCAAAGATGAATGCACAAAAAGAACATGTATTAAGTAAATAGGGTTCATTTAGAAGTGTTGACTTAAGTCTCTTTCTTCTCAGAAGTCCACGGTAATCTCACGTGTCCCAAGTTTCAGGTGAGATCTCAACAGTGTCTCAAATGTGAACTTAAACATTTCTTCTTCTTCTTGTAATAATCAAATTATATGAATCACTGATGTCCGGTTAATGAACGAATCATTCTTTTATACCAGGTCTTTTTAATGAATTGGAGGAATATCTGGTTACGTGTAACCCGGTTGCCCGCAAGGAAACAAGACACTGTGTCATGGTGTTGACGCTATGGGAACGCCTTCAGAGTTCCTATAGCAAAAAAGAAGCACCGAAGAAGCCGTGCAGGCATGCTTGAAGTAAGATTGAACAAGATTGAAAGTATATACACCTTGTGCATTAGCAGAATGAATTAACCCAAAAGGACTTGAGAGCCTGGAGTTGAATCCATGTCCACACGATAAAACCACAATAAAACCGGCCTACCACAACACAAACATCCTGCAAGAGCATCCCTTTGAAAAGCAGGATGCCACACTCCGGGTAGAGTGGGCTCTGGAATAACATTATATGCAATACAATGCAATGCATGCATTGGTGGCAGTGAACCTCGGTTGTGCCCACAATGCAGACAAAAAGTTGATCAGACTTACGCCACTGGCCTGAGCAGTGGGTGGAAATTCTAAGGGCTCTGACTGGACAAAATTGTACAGCCTCTCCTGCTCTGGTGAGTCAAAGGGCAAAGGGTATTTACAGACATAATATCTTATCAAATCATTAGCAACAACAATACAATACAAACCACCTAAAACACATCAAAGCTTATAACACAGCATTTATGTCCTTCAACTGAACAGATCCCCAATGTCAGAGCACGTCTTTTTGTTGAATTTAGGAGAAATCTACAGATGCAAATAGACAAAGTGTAGTAAAATAAAGACCTAAATGTGTATTTTGGACTTTTTTTACCACAAAGACGTTTGAAAGAAGACATGTTATTGAAGACCAAAATCTCAAAATTGACCAGTGGAAAAAAAACCCCAATGTTTTTGTCTGCCGTGTCTCGCCTTAATGTCATTATTGGGTCCTTTAACAATAGAATAGAACGTCAAACCCAAGCAAAATTGTAATTGTAATCAGCCCCTGCTGATTAAAAGATAGTGAGCACAAATGAAATAAAAGTAAAATTAGTGAAGAGAAAAGATCCTGCAACACATGAGCGCAGACGACATTTCCACTGCAGTTATATTCAGACGTTTTTAATTATGAGTTAATTGTCCAAAAAATTTAATCAGAGAACTCATTTTTACAATGGAAATGGAAATCGTGGCAAAACAGCTGAGCAGTGACTGTCCACTCCCATGAAGCATTGCACATAAATCAAGTTGGTCTCTCTACATACTCAGAATATTCTGGTGCTTGTTGAATACTACTTGGAGAATCTTCTTCAAAAAGGGATGTTGTATCAACCTGGCACCTTGTAAACCTGACTTTGTTTCAGTGGACTGCTACTTTTCCCCAACTCCCAGAAGTTACCAATATTTTACCCAGTCTGGAATCAGTCAGTCAGGTGATCAGTGAACGGACCACGTGGATCTTTCAGCTGAAACTAAAACCATTGCATTAATAAAGGTAAATAAATTCCCAAACTCCTTTCTGTCTCCATAGTCTGTTAAACCACATGAAGCAGAAGCACTTTTGATGCCCCCTAAATTAGCCACATCTGAGAACATCTCTGCCAGTTGCCACATTGTTTGTGTTCAGCTGTCACAGAAGTGGACCCATTAAATATGAAAATGCCCACATTTCTTTCCATTAATTTCAAGCTTCACTGCTTCAAATAATTCTACTGCTGCCAGCTTAGTCCAATTATAAATAAACTCTACTCAAAGTTGTTGCAACTCTAAACATTAAAAATCTCTGTGAACCCCCCCCCCCCCCCCCACACACACACACACACACACCCTTCACACACACTCTCATTCCTTCAGGATTGTCTTCTTCCAAAAAGGCAAAGGTAAACATCCCTGGTTCTGGTGACATTTCCTACAACAACTCTGTGTACAGCTCATTTCCTATACTGCAGGACAGGATTTTCTAGCACAATCACAGCAGGACAGATTCTTTAATACATTTCAAATGTGTTTTTGTAACAAATGCAACCGATTACACAGATTAGAAGGCGGAGGATTTATGAATAGACGAACAATTGTGACGGGCGGAAAATCAAGAGAAGTGGTACTGTATGTATCACACAGAGAGAATGAATATGCGGTAATGGAAGAGCACAAGGCTGTATTAAGCAGACTGCCGTTTCATTAACTCAACACTGCTAGAGGCTTTAATTAGATGTATGCAAATTCCAATATGAATTTGTGAAGCAAGCTACACTCAAAAAAATGATATGTTGGCTTTACTTAACTTTCTTTTGTAAACAGGTTCCACCGGTTCCACATAACTATGTTTCGTTAAACAAACATAATATGTTCATGTAACTTCAACATCATGGAATTTGGTCATTTTAAGCAACCCAATTAAACTCTGAGCTAACGAGTTAATTAAGTGAATAATTGAGTGATGATTGAGCATTATTGAAGACACCTGATGTTAACAAGCAGAATCACTGAAGGAGAAAAACGGAACGTTTAAGTCACCATTATGGAGATAAGTGTGTGTTTTAGTTGGGCTCTTGACCATTAACTCATTAACTTTAGAGTTTGTTTGGCTGCTGTACGTGAGTTATAACAGCCGGATGAACAATGAACAAAGGTGATCTGATGGTGTTGGTTGTGTTTTAACATAATCATTATTTCACAATCATTTGACCTGAATCACTGAACTTATATTGAACCCAATTTCTAAATTTACCTTACGGATTATAGCAGCACTGTCATTGTAGAACATACTATTTTTAGCCTTTTCAATGAAATTTAAATGATTAAATCAATAAATAAAAAAGAAACTTCTTAAAAAAATATTTTGTGTAGGCGCACACAGACATCAAGAATCAGCCTGTGAATCTCAGCAATGGTGACAAACAGATCATAAGCTCATTATTTATTCATGCAGCAATGCATGATGGGAGCCATGAATGAGTTTTGATTGGTGGCACCCAGAATGCACTGCAACATGCTTTATAATTGTCACCATTGTTGAGATTCACAGGCTGATTCTTGATGTCTGTGTGTGCCTACTCAAGATATTTTTTAAGAAGTTTCTTTTTTATGTATTGATTTGATCATTTGAATTTCATTAAAAAGGCTCAAAATAGTATGCTCTACAATGACAGTGCTGCTATAATCCGTAAGGTAAACTTAACTCAGAAATTGGGTTTATTATAAGTTCAGTGACTCAGGTCAAATGATTGTGAAACAATGATTATGTTACACACAACCAACACCATCAGATCACCTTTGTTCATTGTTCATCCGGCTGTTATAACTCACGTACAGCAGCCAAACAAACTCTAAAGTTAATGAGTTAATGGTCAAGAGCCCAACTAAAACACACACTTATCTCCATAATGGTGACTTAAACATTCCGGTTTTCTCCTTCAGTGATTCTGCTTGTTAACATCGGGTGTCTTCAATAATGCGCAATCATCACTCAATAAATCACTTAATTAACTCATTAGCTCAGAGTTTAATTGGGTCGCTTAAAATGACCAAATTCCATGTTGTTGAAGTTACATGAACATATTATGTTTGTTTAACAAAACATAGTTATGTGGAACCGGTGGAACCTGTTTACAAAGAAAAGTTAAGTAAAGCCAACATATCATTTTTTTGAGTGTATGTATGCAGTTATGTAGCATAAAGTGTGAGCATTGGTAAAAAACTACACAAAAATAAATCCTGCCTACACATAAACACATACAAGTAAGGAATTGAATGAATCTGATTCCGATTCCACAGAACCATTCCAGTTCCTTAATGAATTAATTAATGATTCTTTAAGTAATTTGGAAAAAGAAAGAATAGTTGGAATTGATTCTTTTTGCATACGCTCAGCATCCTGTTGTTCAATTACATGTCAGACTTTAGCAGAACAACAACAACAAGAAGAAGGAATTATTGAGGCTGTTTCAAGGTTTTACTGCAGTTGTTCCAATTGCTCTGATGTTGACAAATCTCTATTCAGTTTACATATGGGTTACATACAGGACAAATTCAATATCAGTTTCTAGGGAGTGCTGCAAGGCTCATTGTTAGGTCCCTCAATCTTTTTCGGATGCATAAGGTTGAATCAGACTTACTCTGGGAGAAAGGCCAAACTGGAGCAGTTTATGTTCTGAGTATACACTTGAGTACACAGCCCTTGCACACCGTTCCAATTCAACAGAGCCACACTAATCTCTCTCCTGATATCAAAGCAAGCCTGAGGAGAGATTCTATAGTGAACGTACCACTTCATTTTGACCCTGGGTCTGCAAATATAGCCAAAGACTTCCATTCTAGTTAGATCATAGGGCTTCACATGAAGCCACTGGGGTTCAGATTGAAAAACGGCAGGCAAGTAATGAAGCATTGCTTGTGGCCAGCGATTTATGTCATATGGAAGAGATTTTTCTGTTAGCGTCGCCTCACTGCACTCAAATGAATCAGACACCTAGAGACGTGAGACAGATGCAGACAGAAATCCCAAACACAACTACTCTCTTTCTTCAGTAACATCTCAAAGCAAATGAATGCTGCGTTAGAAATAAGCCCTCAAGGACACAACAGAAATCATTGTAATCTTATAACAGCATAAATCCTTTTCCAATATACAATATTTGTTTTGCTTAATAAAAGATATTCAGAAGTTTCCTACAGCATTGCAGTTGAGCATGTGTGTGGTTCACTACAGATCTAAAGCTTCAGGATTCAGATTAGCTGACCTTGTTCAGACTGGATACAAAGTTGATAAGAGACCATATTGTTTTCTCAAGAGGCTGAGCAAGTTTCTCATCTCCAGTAGAAAAAAGAAAAAAAAACATTTTCATTTACATTTGAACAACTTTCCAGGCTAAAGTCATAAGGAACCTCAATAACCTTATACGGTTAACATGCATCTATTATTGCAAATTATAAAGCCTTAAAATAAAATTAATATGACATAATTCTACATCACACTTTAACACATCAAATCCAATTTTGTTGAAAGGCTGATGAAAGTGGCAGTAACTCAAAATACAAACAAACAAAAAAAAAACAGGAGAAGATTGGTTGTGATTATATTCTTATTTCAGTCAAAATAACTTTATTGGTTTAAAATCATACATCAGATAATTCGCTTTTTAAAAATAAGTATGTAGAAAGAAATCTGAAACTTTTTTTGTTGTTAATTTCCACCATTTATGCCACTAAAAATGTCACTGGTGGGGCAAATGGCCAGACTATTGGAATTGTTTAACCTTATTGTTAACACAAGTTTTATTTCCAGAAAAAAAGGGAAATAAGGTGAAAATGACTTCGCTAAGTGATGTAGAAGATTCATACCTAACTTGCTTCCTTTGCAGCTGAATAATCAATCTGCTATAGATACATACTTTGGTATTCATGCATTGATGGTCCTTGAAAAGTGATCTGATCTTCTATGAAGACTTATAAAGGAAATGTAATCTCTATTCGAAGCGCAGGTCATATAGCACTGGAATAGGTTAGTATCCAAACTCATTTTAACAAGCATGGCAGAGCAAACCCTCGCCTGAATTGATGGCACTCTAATTATCTTTCTTTCAATAAGTCAATATCCTTGTTTACTTTGTTTAGTCCAATGAACAGTATTTAATCACAACTATTGTGTGCGATTAAACACGATTGATTTGATTCATTCTAATTAGTAGAAGATAACAGCACAAATCAGGATAATGTCAGTCTTCGTCTGAACTTGACGCAAGTTTCGTGTCTTGCTTCGGTCTTGACTGACGGGGCCAGTCTCCGTTTTCGAGGGTCTAAAACTCCGTAGTGTGTGGACAGCAGGCATAACTGTAGCAAAAGTAATGCCTTTTAAAATGAAAATGCACAAGTGTAATCGTAGGTATCCCACAGTCTGCTCGGGAACCGATGCTCACGAGCCAAATATGGTTCTTTCAGTGAGTATATGGCTCGACGGCAGGAAAAAAATAAACAAAACAATTTGTAAACTTTTTTTCCCCCCAATAATAAAAGGTAGTGTGTCGATTCAATAATAAATCCAAATATCACATATTTTAAAATATTACATAATTAATTGAAACCTGTTTGGCATGTGTAATACACCGACCAATTGTGATCTGGCACAAAAAGTTCACATTTCATTGGACAATGTGAAGTGGAGCGGTAATTTATAATTAAATCGTTTGAAAATTACATGGACAGACGAATTTACATACAGTGAAGAAAATAAGTATTTGAACACCCTGCTATTTTGCAAGTTCTCCCACTTAGAAATCATGGAGGGGTCTGAAATTATCATCGTAGGTGCATGTCCACTGTGAGAGACATAATCTAAAAAAAAAAATCCAGAAATCACAATGTATGATTTTTTAACTATTTATTTGTGAGATACAGCTGCAAATAAGTATTTGAACACCTGAGAAAATCAATGTTAATATTTGGTACAGTAGCTTTTATTAAGCCAGTAGTAATTACAGAGGTCAAAAGTTCCCTTAAGTTTTTCACCAGGTTTGCACACACTGCAGGAGGGATTTTAGCCCACTCATCCACACAGATCTTCTCTAGATCAGTCAGGTTTCTGGGCTGTCGCTGAGAAACACGGAGTTTGAGCTCCCTCCAAAGATTCTCTATTGGGTTTAGGTCTGGAGACTGGCTAGGCCACGCCAGAACCTTGATATGCTTCTTACAGAGCCACTCCTTGGTTATCCTGGCTGTGTGCTTCGGGTCATTGTCATGTTGGAAGACATGCCTCGACCCATCTTCAATGCTCTAACTGAGGGAAGGAGGTTGTTCCCCAAAATCTCGCAATACATGGCCCCGGTCATCCTCTCCTTAATACAGTGCAGTCGCCCTGTCCCATGTGCAGAAAAACACCCCCAAAGCATGATGCTACCACCCCCATGCTTCACAGTAGGGATGGTGTTCTTGGGATGGTACTCATCATTCTTCTTCCTCCAAACACGGTTAGTGGAATTATGACCAAAAAGTTCTATTTTGGTCTCATCTGACCACATGACTTTCTCCCATGACTCCTCTGGATCATCCAAATGGTCATTGGCAAACTTAAGACGGGCCTTGACATGTGCTGGTTTAAAGACCCACTCAAATGAAAATAATGTTTTTCTAGGTTTTAACATGTTCTTGTGTCATTTTTCTGATGTTAGAGGACATATCTTGAGAAAAATAAGCTCAAAGTTGTATTTCTGAGTATTTCTACATCCAAATGGCTGTGAATCAGTAGCAGACGCTAAAATGCCGGCTAAAATAGACTGGAGTTTTGACGTAGTAACTCCACTGGGCGGGGCCACAAGCTCATACTCCCCTCCGCCCCGCCTGCTCAGGTTCTGAGGAGTAGAGAAGACGATGGCGGATCAACACCTATGTGCGGTAGCAGGTTGCAATGCTAATAGGAGAGATAGTGGTATTAGCTTTCATGCTTTACCAAAACATGTTGCTGTGAGAGATAGATGGATTACATTCCTTGGTCACGGCAATGTTAAAAACCACACATCGGTTTGCGGTCAGCACTTCACAGAAGACTGTTTCACCAACTGGGAGGAGAAAAAAATGGGCTTCGTCAGTAAATTGTTTTTGAAGCCGGATGCAGTGCCTTCCATCAAGACACCATCAACTGGACAGCCTGTGTCTTTACCGGTAAGTTTTTTTTTTTTCTGTCGGGAGCTAGTTGAACGATCCCGCCTGTTTGCAACGGGGAGGGGGAGGGTCGTCTCTGTGCCAACGTCTCCGCCCACAACGCAGAGCTGAATTGCTAATGAGCTACTGCCGCTCTGCTGAAGCGAAGTCCCAGAAAACGGTACAGGTTTTATGATTTTGGCTAAAAATGGCATAATCATAATTTAAAGACCACTGGGAATGTTTAAAAAATAGCTCAAAATATGATCGGAGTGGGACTTTAAGCAGGGGAACCTTCCGTGCCATGCATGATTTAAAACCATGACATCTTACACCGGTTTCACACCGCACGCGTTCGCAGAGCGTAAGCAGCGCAGGAGCAGTGCGTATAGTGAGCGGAAGCAGGACACACGCGTTTTGCTATATATATATATATGCCCCTTTTCTTTTACATTTGAGCCCCTGCCCCTGAGGAACTCTCTGCACGTCCCTGGACCTGAAATAATCGAAGAATAAATAACATGCTTAAATTTGAATATTTTCTTAATCGGAT
The DNA here is from genome assembly GCA_031834385.1 of Semotilus atromaculatus. NCBI lineage: Eukaryota > Metazoa > Chordata > Actinopteri > Cypriniformes > Leuciscidae > Semotilus > Semotilus atromaculatus. The sequence continues at coordinate 13,846,951 of JAULUF010000050.1, read as the reverse complement.
TCAAAAACACCTTGGACACATGCTCACAGTGCTGTGATGCATTATGTTCTCATTTGTTTTGCGCGCAAATGTCATGCATTACGTCTATATTATGGTAACTACATTGGATTCAAGTGTTTACAGTTTTTCCTATTGAATGGATTATTTCAAGTCTACACCATCCCATTTGTTCCTCTTTAGTAAATCTCTTTGAATAAAAGTAACTGCTAAATGCATACATGTAAAAGTAGCTGTCAAACCTGGACAGTCAAACCCTGTTTCAGTAGCACATTCAACTCTAAATATGAAGCTTTTCAATTATAGGAAAGTACTTAAGTATTTGTAAAAAAAAATAAAAAAGATTATTGAAGATCAATAATGCAAACATTGTTGGATCTGCCAGCACCTGTCACCTGTATGATATAGTGGCAACAAAAAAAAATGCTGTTATTAATTTCACATGAGAAGAAGTAGTTTGCATAGAAGTCTTGAAGACACAGTTGATTAAACAAAAAATGCCCATTTAATTATAAGATTCAGAAAGAGGGTGAAACCATCCAAAAACTAAAATATAATGTTTGGTGCAGAAAATCTTTAAAGCAGTCCTCAGGGAATACATATGACATGACCCCTATAAAGCATTACATTGTAAAGTGAATCAGGCCTGTAAGCAATAAGATTGTTATTATTTCAGTAATAACTGACATCGTCAGTGCCTTGTGTGCCATAAGCGGCATACATAAACTGTTCATTTGCTGAATATTTCTCTACTGAACAGCTTTAGTAATGGAAATCCGTTCTTTGTACCACAGGGCACAGATTTGTCTTCCAAGTCCCATAATACATAATTCTGTGATAGGACAGCGTTCATACGCTTACAGGCAGTTGATAATATAACAACATGCTTTGTGCCCATAGAAGGGCTCATGTGTCTTAGTGAATTTGTGCAGTGTATCATATCACTGTTATCTTGATTAGGCACCTAACGCTGCTTTCAACTGGAGTGTTGCTGCTCTAGATAGAGCTTCAAAGCATCGGAACAAAAGTACAGTGATGGAGGGAGAAATAAAGAGCGTAAGTGCCCTGTGGCACTAAAACTACAGCTAATGCACGAAAAAAAAAAAAATCCTCTTTAGTGTTTCGAGAACGCATTCAAAGAAAATCTGTGCAACATAGGCTGGCACCTTTAATACTGACCAGGGTAAAATAATGAGAGCCCTGAACAACTATAGGAGGTATAACACAAAAGACAAACCGTCTGATATGTGTTCACAGTCTGGAACCTATAAACAAGGGGCGATGCTTATGAAATTCTTTGATAAAGTACATACTGCATAATAGTGAAAAAGGTAAATCCTATTCTTAGAATGGATAGTGCGCCTAAAAATCTAAATTCTTTCATCATTTTACACCCACATGGCTTTCTGCATGATCACAAGGGAGACTGTATTGGCAGCTATTTTTCATTTAATGAAAGTGGATAGAAACTGGGGATATCAAGCTCTGAAATAAAATAAAATAAACAACATAAAAGCAGCACACAAAGAGTCAAAATTGTATATTATATTCCAAGCCTTCTAAATGGTCACGGTTTATGAATTCTCTGCCTTCTTCATGTCTTGTGATTGTGTGTGTGTTTGTGTGAGTAGCATGTGTGTCTGTGTGGGCGTGGCCTCTGATTACCGCTGATCATCAGCACCAGCTGAATTCACTTCCATCTGCTATTTATTCTCTGTGACTGGTATCTCTTGTTGTCAGATCGTTTTGGTATGTTCCTGTGTCGTCTTCGTGGTCGTCTTCGTGGTCGTCTTCGTGGTCGTCTTCGTGGTAGTCTTCGTGGTCGTCTTCGTGGTCGTCTTCGTGGTCGTCTTCGTGGTCTTCTTCGTGGTCTTCTTCGTGGTCTTCTTCTCCTGGATTTGTTCATCGTGTCTGCACTGCCGTCTCACACTCATCATTCCTGGAAACTGGATTACCACCACTGACCATCACCACCACCCAGTTGCCTGTTGAAGTCCCTGCGTTACTCGGCCAGTTCTGTTTTCTCTGTGTTCTCTGTTCTGACCAGTGCTTCTGTTTATTTCTAATAAACACACTTTACTGCATTTTGCTTCCAGTCGTCCCTAACATAACGATCTGACCTATTATGGAAGCAGCAGGAGGATCCACGAGTAGTCTTGAGGAATTCATCAATCGCAGTATCGCTCGGATGGATTTGCAAGAGGTAAACATCAATAACACTGGAAGGGCGGTACAAACTTTAGTGACGCAGGTGTCCGAGCTCACCCAACAATTACAACTGTTGAGGAGTCCCGCTGCGCCACACCACCTGACCCACACCACCTGAGTTGCTTTCCCAGTCGGAGCCACGTCTACCCGTACCAGAATCCTACGGAGGGGAACCTCATTTTTGCAGAGCCTTTCTGACCCGGTGCTCCATGAACTTTGCTCTACAACCCCACACCTTTCTGAATGAAGGAACTAAGGTGGCGTTCGTGCTCACCCAGCTGACTGGAAGAGCGGCGTTATGGGGAACGGCGGTGTGGGAGAATCAAGATCCATGCTGTACCTCGTTCCAGGCACTCGCCGAGGAGATGAAGCGGGTCTTTGACCGATCGATGGCGGGAAGAGAAGTGGGAAGACTTCTCGCCGACCTGGAACAAGACAAGCGTTCGCTATCTGATTACTCCATTGAATTCCGCACGCTGGCGGCTGAGTGCCAATGGAACGAGGAGGCGCAGTGGGATATGTTCCTGCGTGGGCTGGCTGACCGTGTTCAAAGAGAGATTTATATGTTGGATTTACCGACAAGTTTCAACGGACTTATCAACTTGGCACTGAGAGTGGATGCTCGTATTTCCAGGATGGAAATACTGTATTTCAAACCGATTGCCTGGTGGCATTGAAGCTCTACAGACCAGCGGCAGGGACACGGTCAGCCAAAACAACGATCACAAGCCCATGCAAGTGGGTAGGGCTCGGCTTTCCCGGGAGGATAGGAAAGGAGGGGATCCCAAGGACTCTGTCTGTACTGCGGGGGAGCGGGCCATTTCAGTAACACCTGCCCCGTAAAAGGCCAAGCCCAATAGTAAATCGGAGGCTACTATCGGCTGGGATATCCGCTGAGAAGACCTCATCATCATCATCCACGCTCCGCCCGGTAAGACCAAGATGGGCAGCCGGCACTCACACCTGTCAAGCCTTACTGGATTCAGGAGCAGAAGGGAACTTCACTGACAGTAAGCTCGTTCAGAGACTTGGCATTCCGGTTCATCCACTTACTCGCAAGATATCTGTTCATGCACTTAATGGACAAGAGCTTCCTGATATCTCACACACCACAGAACGTATCACACTTATCACCTCTGGCAATCATACAGAGGACATACCATTTCTGCTCATGGACTCACCTTTAGCCCCCATAGTCCTCGGACACCCATGGCTTATAGAACATAACCCCCGGGTGGATTGGCGCCTACACTCCATTTCAGCGTGGAGTACTCCTTGTTATGAGTCTTGTCTTGTCTCTGCTTGTCCGTCTGTACCTGTTTCTGTGTTTCAGGAGGAGGCAGGGGATTTGTCTAACATGCCCGTCGAGTACCAGGACCTGAAGGAAGTGTTCAGTAAGTCCTGTGCTGCTTCTCTCACTCCACACCGTCCCTACGACTGTGCCATAGACTTATTGCCAGGTAAGTCTCCGCCGAAGGGCAAGTTATACTCACTCTCTGTCCCTGAGAGGGAGGCCATGGAGAAATACATTTCTGATTCTCTAGCTTCGGGTTCATCCAGCCTTCCTCTTCTCCAGCGGGGGCAGGGTTCTTCTTTGTGGGTAAGAGGGATGGGTCTCTGAGACCTTGTATTGACTACCAGGAGTTGAACAACATCACAGTAAAGAATACTTATCCTTTACCGTTGATGTCTTCGGCTCTCGAGAGGTTGCAGGGAGCATCAGTATTCACTAAGTTGGACTTACGCAATGCTTATCATTTGGTTCGCATCAGGAAGGGGGATGCATGGAAGACTGCTTTTAACACTTTGGGGGCACTTTGAATACTTGGTCATGCCTTTCGGCCTGTCCAACTCCCCAGCGGTCCTCTAGTCCAGTGGTTCCCAAACCTGTCCTGGCGACCCACCAACACTGCACGTTTTCTTTGTCTCCCTAATCAAACACACCTGATTCAACTCATTAGCTCATTAACCAATGTGATAATGAGCTGATGAGTTGAATCAGGTGTGTTTGATTAGGGAGACAAAGAAAACGTGCAGTGTTGGTGGGTCGCCAGGACAGGTTTGGGAACCACTGCTCTAGTCAACGACGTGCTGCGAGATATGGTTGATCAGTTCATCTATGCTTACCTGGATGACATAAATTATTTTTTCAACTTCTCTCCAGGAACATGTGCAACACGTCCGACGAGTACTTCAGAGGATGCTAGAGAATGGGCTTTTTGGAAAAATGTGATTTTCATGCACAGTCTGTTTCTTTTTTAGGATACATTGTCTCGTCTGAGGGAGTTCGTATGGATCCTGACAAGGTTAAGGCTGTGGTAGATTGACCAAATCCAGATTCCCGTAAGGCCCTACAGAGGTTTCTTGGGTTCGCCAATTTCTATCAGCGTTTTATTCGCAATTTCAGCCAACTAGCCGCTCCTCTGAATGCCTTCACCTCACACAGAACTACGTTCAGGGGGTCTGATACGGCTGAGACTGTATTTTCCAAACTCAAGAGTCGCTTTGTTTCGGCTCCCATTCTTGTGGCCCCTGACTTGTCACGTCAGTTCGTGGTGGAGGTCGACTCGTCAGAGGTGGGGGTAGGCGCAGTTCTTTCCCAACGGGCTTCCACAGACGACAGGATACATCCTTGCGCGTTTTTTTAATCTTATCGATTATTCCCTGCCGAACATAACTATGACATTGGTAACCGTGAGTTGTTGGGTCGGGTGTACCTTTTATCATCTGGACCGATCACAAGAACTTAGAATATATCAGAACCGCCAAAAGACTCAATTCCAGGCAGGCTTGGTGGGCACTTTTTTTCATACGTTTTGATTTTTCTCTTTCGTACCGCCCGGGTTCTAAGAACATCAAACCCGATTCTTTATCGGGGACTATTGACCGTTCCGAATGCTCGTCTACTCCCTAGTGCATTTTACCAGATAACCTAATTCTCTCTACACTCACATGGGAGGTCGAGTCGAAGGTCAACACGGCCTTAGAAGGGGTAACGCCTCCGCCCGGGGGTCCACCGAACCGATTATTTGTGCCGGAGGAGTTGCGGTCTGACGTTATTCAGTGGGGGCATTGTTCCAACGTAGCATGTCATCCAGGAGTTAATAGTACCAGTTTTTTGGTCAAGCAACGATTTTGGTGGCCATTAATGGCTCACGACATGCACAGTTTTTTTTTTGGTTTGCTCGGTTTGTGCCACTGCTAAGACTTCCAACCGACCCCCAGATGGGTTACTTCAACCGCTGTCAGTCCCTTCAAAACCCTGGTCCCACATTGCGCTAGATTTTATCACCGCCCTCCCACCCTCCCAGGGTATGACGGTCGTTTTGACCGTAGTGGACCGGTTCTCAAAGGCGGCTCACTTTATCCCCTTGCCTAAATTACCCTCTGCCAAGGAGACAGTCTGTTGTTGATCACGTGTTTCGCTTACATGGCCTCCCGACAGACGTGGTTTCCGACAGGGGACCTCAGTTTGTATCCAAATTTTGGCGAGAATTTTGTAGATTACGGGGGGCGACTGTCAGTCTGTCCTCTGGTTTTCATCCGCAGAGCAATGGTCAAACTGAGAGAGCCAACCAAGATTTGGAGAGAGTGTTGTGATGTGTGGTGTCCAAGAATCCTCCCTCCTGGAGTCAGCAACTTTTAATGGTGGAGTACGCTCACAATTTGTTACCAGTGTCATCCACGGGCCTATCTCCGTTTGAGGGTAGCTTAGGTTACCAGCCACCAGTTTTTCCGAGTCTGGAATCCGAAGTCACGGTCCCCTCCGCCCACGCTTTCGTCCAGAGGTGCCACCGCACATGGACCAGAGCCTGTGAGACCCTGCTCCAAGTGGGGGCACACACCAAGGCTATGGCCGATCGGCACCGGTCAAAACCTCCCGTATACGTCATCGGTCAAAAAGTGCAGCTTTCTACCAAGAACATTCCTTTGCGCGCCGTCTCTAATAAACTAGCTCCTAAATTTATTGGCCCGTTTGCTGTCACCAAGATCATTAGTCCGGTGATGGTCCAACACAAACTCTCTCCAGTGTACAGGAGAATTCATCCCGCGTTTCATGTGTCTAAAGTCAAACCTGTGTTTTATTCTCACATTAATCCGCCAGTCCCGGTTCCTCCTCCATCGCTTCTCGTAGATGGGGAACCTACTTATTCGGTTAACCGTATTCTGGACTCGAGACAGAAGGGACGAGGTTTTCAGAACCTGGTGGACTGGGAAGGTTACGGTCCGGAGGAGAGAAGTTGGGTACCTGCTAGGGACATCCTGGATCACACTCTTATCGATGATTACAATCGACAGGTAAGGGAGTCTGGGAACGCCAGGCGGCGTAAACTCGAACTCCAAACAAAATGTACAGATAGAGAGGAAGCGCAGACACAGCCACAATGCTGTCTCTGAAGACAAAGAAACCTGATGGCACACCTGTTTCACGTCTATTTATAGCTTCTCATGAGTGTGCATTCTAATGGCGTCATTGTCAGAGGTTATTTAAGCCAAGTTCTTGCCGTTTTTTACACACATGCTTTACAAACGGTCGAACAAAGAATGTTCCAGTAGCGTATGAGTATGCAAAATCAAGATTAGGTTTTGAAAAGAAACAGCATATTAGAATGATTTCTGAAGGATCGTGTGACACTGAAGACTGGAGTAATGATGCTGAAAACTTGCAATCACAGGAATAAATTACATTTAACAGATATTAAAATAGATTAAAAACAGTTTTTAAATTGAATTGAAATATTCAATTATTCATAAACAAATATGACATTTTGATCAAATAAATGTAGCCTTAGTGAGTAAGAGACTTCTGTTATCTTCTGAAATCTTACTGATCCTAAACCTTTGAACGGTATATCTGGATTTTTTTTCCAGAAGAAAGAGTCATGCCAGTTCACAGTGGTATTAGGGTGAGTAAATGATGACAGCATTTTTATTTCCTGCTGAACTATTGCTTTAAATTATGCACATCATTAACATTCCTCACAGTGAAAGACAGTGGTGATTTGAAATGCACAACTGATGATGCCGCAGTGCAGACATATGCTTCTCTAATTCAAAGTGTAGTGAATGACAGTTTTTAAACTGCTGTCCCCTCACAGCAGAGACCCCATTTATGCCTTCCACTGGCTCATTTTCCCTTCAGTATGACAGTAGGAATAGTGCTAACAGGAATAAAGATCAAATAGACACTTGTGAGTCTGCTTCACATTCTAATACTGAATGAAATGTAATCGATGACATTAACACTGCATTCATCTTAATTTTGTTTCTCTCTAGCTTATGCTGATGCTGAATAATTACCAGTCTTTTAAACAGGAGATCCCTGATGGGACGTGACATCTGTCTTTGCCTCTTTTCTTACCTCTGGCATCTGACGGCTTGTGTGACAAACTGTGTCTGCCCTCCCTCTAACAGAACCTGTTCTCCGCAGATGCCCGGGACTCCATGTCATTCACAAAATGATGTCTATAACATGGCCCCTCACTGTCATTAAACCTTTTATGGGGTATTCACATATATAGTCACTGTATTGTTGATGTAGTGGTGTCATACCCCTGGATGACTGAACGTTATTGCTACACAACTGGCCAGAGATTATGAAAATTTATCAAATGGGGTGCATTTCTTGTCTCCTGGGTTTGAAATGAACAGAGGCAAAATCACAGAATGCTTGCCTATGTCAGCAGTGTCTCATAACTATTCATGAGGCTGCACAGCCTTGTCCTATGTGAAGGCACTGTCTTTTAATTATTCATGATTCCATTTGACCTTTTTTTTTCGACAGGAACTTCAAATACTTTATACCACACATAGGTCACAAGTGTTTGCATGCATGGAGCAAACATATGGTGCTCTCACACGATGCTGAAAGAACGACAAGCTTTCAGTCAATCGCTGACACCTTTGAAATGTTTCTGTGCAACGATCATTTATTACGGAAAGGATTTTTTGATTTACAGAGAGGTGGACTGATGCTCGTGTGAAACACGACACGGTCTGACGCTGATAAATACAGCATCTCAAACACTATCCACCCATTACTGTCAGTGTGTCAATGATTACTGTATATCTGGGAATTGTCACAGAATAACTGTAATTTAACAATTATTTATAAAAATGGCTAACACTTTAGTTTGGCGACCAGTTCTTACTAGTAACTAGTTGCTTATTAAAGCACATATGATAGTAGTTAAAGGTACAATATGTAAGAAATTTGTATCAAAATATCCCAAAACCACTTGCACAGTGTTATATATTTCTTTCAATTGTGTACTTCCATTATCCTAAATGTTTCCAAGAATTTGTAAATTCAGAGAATTGACCTGTGCCGAAACGGGCAGCTACATGACATTTTAAAACACGAAAGGATGACAAGCTTCTTTCTTGTAGCGTGTGCTGAGCTTTTGACAGGACTCGTCAGAGTTTCATGTATTTGCGTTGTATCTGTGCTCTGCTTTGACACTGACAGCATTCAGCCAGCAGGAATAAAGATGAGAATAGACGGACAGCAGCTGCTGTGGAGGAGAGAGGATCATAAACCTCTGCAACAGCTGGAGAACAGGCATCTGTCTGTTCCCTACAGAGAAGAGACATGGGCTATGCAGTCAAGAGGGGAAGCCAATCAGTGTTGCCTTAGTGAGACTCATCAGAGTGCTTGAGTGTGTGTGAGTGTGAGTGCGAGTGTGTGTCTGATTATTTCAGAGAGTCAGACGACATGCGGCTAGAATCAGGACACGCTGGACTTTTCTGAAATATTCCATTGAGACAAATAGAGAGGTGATGTTCTAGTGTCGAGGGCAGAATTCCATGTTTAATTTGTGGAGAAGACAATCTCAGAACACACTGTATCATGTTCTGGGAAGTGAAACAAAAGACAAAAGAAAAACAAAGGTGGATAAAGAGAAAGAATCGCCCTATTTAGAATTGATTCAGTACGTAAAAGATAAATGCTCAATCTAGTTAAATTTGACTATTTTACCTAAAATGTGTCCATCTTCTACTCTTTTGAAAAAGAAGTACATTTCATTATAATGATTGTGCACTTGTAGTGTACTTCAAATCCTACAAGTACATTTGAAAATCTGTACTTGCAGATAACATAATATTAATTAAATAAAAGGCAATGCAAGTGCCCCTAAAGAGAGACACTCCCATGAATGTTTCTTAACACACTTAAGTACACTTAAAAAAAGTCATTTTAAATCATCTTTTGTCAACTTTTAAAGAAGTGCCCTTGTTTTAATGTGTTGACTAGCATACTAATTAAAAGTAAAGTACTTGATTATCATTTTAACTGTAGTGTGTTTCCAATACTGTAGTGTGTTGCATTTAGAGTTAATCTATTTAAAATGTACTAAATTACAACTTCATCATTACACATATATTTAAATGCATAGCATACAAGTTTCAATAGAAATAATATTAAAGTATATTTTAGTTTATCATAAATACTTGTCAGTACATTCTGCATAAAAAAATAACATTATAGGTCAGTTTATTTCAGATATTGTTGCTGATTTGTTAATTAAATGTGAGTTTACACAGCCTGTGATATTTTGGTCCTTATGTGGATCGGGTGTCAGCTAAGTAAATGCAAGAGATGAGGAACCATTTATTTAAATAATAATAATAATAATAATAATTCACACGAGTGAATCTGAGCAGGCTTGAGCAACAGAGAAATACATGCAGTTTCTTAAACCAACTCTACTAGAATGCAAAGACTTTGTTAAGTGCGTAAGTGTTTTGGCTCTCACATAATGTGGATGTTTCGTGATTTCACTGGCCAATTTATAGACATATCATATAATAAGAAAAGGAATAATTTTTTCCTCCTCATGAAAAGACTATTGAAATTGCATTTCATCCGACTTCAAAGCAGCACAAGTCTGACGGAGATTCGGATCAGCAAGAGCAGTGACTCCAGCAGCCTCACATGTTCTGACAAAACAGATTAAAGAAGAATGCCTTCGAGTTCAACAAAAACTGTAACTGAAGGCAATTTTCACACATTTCAGGTTTGACAGTTAGCGAGATTGGCAAAAACCAAAAGCTGAACTTTAGAAGGTGAAGTGGGGATGGGATAATCTTTCAAAGGACTGATGGAACCATCTGTCGCACAGAGACTGGCAGGATTCGCGTCAGGATGGCTCAATGCATTACTCTGAAGAGCAAACCATCAATTACAACATTACCTCCAGCGTCATGTTTTCAGTCAAGCATTGGAACAATTTCAACTTTGACCCCGTCTGCTGCCCTACGAAGCCCAGCCAAAGATTACCAGAAAATGTGCATGTCTTTGCAATGACAGGCACCGTTTTATATTTATTTTTAATCTTGGATCCGAAGATCCAATGTATCGTGAAAACAGTGGTGGGCAGTAACAAAGTTTTTCTACTTCATTATCAGTGTAGTTTTATTTTGTCAAATTTTAACTTCGCTACATTCCAAAGCTTTTTACTCATTCCATAAAAAAACATTAGTTTTAGAGAAGTTCCTTGTTATTTCAACCTGAATATACCGCCACCCTATTATGGGATAGGATAGCGATGTCTTGAACGAATTGATTCTTCTGAATTGCTTCACATAACAGCCATTTATTCTGTTCTTGACTAAACAAATCACTTATTCAATGAACCGGTGAAAAGAACGGGAACATCGTCTTGAATGTGCGTGCGACTGATGGTCGAAAAATAAGTTACTAATGAATTTTAGGACTGGTTATTGTTATTGAAATAATTTTTAGTTCATGACTATCAGTAATTTGTGTTGTAAATATGCATAAAAAAGGGTACGCTTTTAAACCCACTTATGCTTAAATGTGTCGGTGTATGCAATTTTAGGTAATATAACGCAAATGAATGTCCATGCACCTTCCCTGCTGCTGTAGCTCTTTCAAATGATATAAACAATATGTTTGCATAGTGTTCCTCTTAAAATGTTAAAGCATTTTGCACCATGTGACCTATGTGTAACAGTAATGTTTACTTCTGTTTAGTTTCAGTGTGTTTTAGTTTGGTTCTCCCTGTTTCAGTTTGCATGTGCATGTAAATGTATTGAACTCTGACTTCTCTGTGCTGTTACACCCCTAATAATTAAAAGAGTCATAATTGTTTTTTTCCATGGGGACAATGGGGCTTTTTCACATAAAACTAGTCCACAGAAAAAAGAAATAACAATGTATGGTTTGGGGCTTTGCATTCCATGTAAAGTTTCACACCTGTGTGTTGCATCAAAAGAGAAATGAAGTACAGCTTTGCGCAGGAGAAGGTCAAACTAGTTGTTGTCCAGCATGAAGCGAGACGGAAACCTGCTGTCACAGTGCTTCAGTTTTTCAGCTCATTTAAATTCACCAGGATCATCCAGAGACAGTAAAGTTCAATGTTCGACATAACCTTTTTTTTTTTTTTTTCTGCGATTTATCAAAGCCATCAGCAGAATCTTTTTTTTCCTGTTGTGAGCTCATTTGCATGTTTACACGTTTACTGCTTTACCATGCTTTCTTGTCAACTATTTGACAAAGTCTGACTGAATACATGCACACATTTCAAGCAGGTGTCACTCCTGCGGTCTTTTATAACAGCCTTCTTTTCAGCTCTAATAATCCTAGAGCATCCAAGGCAAGTGCAAATGAAGAGATTTCAAATCTTCCAGACAAACACTGCCAGATTGCTGTGCTGTGTGCATACGAGCGCTGTCCATGGTCCTGAAATACCCTCTTAGTATTGAATGCAGGAATTTGAAGG